>CM035356.1:2691534-2804951 GCA_020137815.1 Hormiphora californensis | reverse complement strand
TAATGTGTTGCTACATAACTGATTACATAATTCTCTCCCTTCTCACCTGCATCACATAGTCTTCGATCGTTGTTACCCTCAGATTTTTCATTTTCAGATAAAATAAAACCCCCACAGTTTCTCCAAATCGTTCTCCTTGACAAAGGAACACCGCATTTCTTCTTATCAATTCAATCAGCTGCAAGAACATTTTAGTTAGGAACAAAGTACAATCCTTATTCTAATACCATTTTATGTAATGGACACTGACACACCCACACATCATGATACATGGCACACCTTACCTTTTCTTTCAGATCTCCTCGTGTGATGGGGTAGGAGCCTAAATCAGTTAGATCGATACCGTGACGTTCAGGTGCTTCTACCAATGCTTCTCTAGCCAGATTTGGGTAATCGCTGAAGGTAACAGACAGTTAGTTACAAATAGTAATTACAAATATCAGAAAATAATGATCTGGGAGTGATATTATACCAAAACTTACCTCTTATCAGCACTGATTATAAAGCTTTCAGCGGCAGGACAGGCACGGGCTCCATCTGTTGGTGTCATTGGCATAATAGCTACTTCAGCTGGCACAAACGTACCGTCCTTCCGGTTGACACATAAGTTTGGACGTCCAATAAGTAAAGATTTGCTGTCGTTAGATCAAGTTCGTTTGTCTTCCTCTTCAGCTCTCCTTTTGCATTATTCGTTCTGTTCTCACTACAAAGAGAAAAGCATAAGTAATAACAACTAAATATTTCATTAACTATACTTGACTTCATTGCAAATACTAGGGTATCAATTCATATTTCATATACTTGACTTACATTTCTATGCAGGAAAGTGTTGGTCCCTCTGTGTCTAATCTATGATTTGATGTTTCATTTTTAAACGATGAGGAGGGTTCGGATGGATCTGATCTGATATCTTTAGCCATCAGTTTAAACTTTTCCTTCTCAGCTGGTGGTAACTTTTTCCAATCATGAGATGCCCGTGCTACTAGTTCAGGTACTGACAGTCGCCCGTTAACTTCATATTTCTTCCGATTTACTTTAGCAAAGATCACATAACCAGCTTGCTTCTTTCCCATCTTAGACAAAGAAACAGTTAAACAACGGAAAGCGACACAACCAAACGCTCGGAACGTCCGGATTTTTTGAAGTGTGGTCACCCCCCTTTTCACATCTCAAGCTCAGCCCAGAATTAATTAGTTCGTTCAACTGCGACGCCAAATTTCAAACAAAATGGAACACGCGAGTAAAAATATCGAAAACGCTGCAAATTTCAGCACTTCTAAGCCGCGCGTTGTAAAAAGATTAAAATTCAACCTCATAACCTTAACCAGTTTCCCGCTCATTTGGCTTGAAAAGCGCTGCCTTATCCCGCGCTGCGCGTGGCGCAGAACAGCCAGCAACGTTTGCCAATCATTTGGCATGCGCTGCAGACCCCAAGTGCGCGCGTTTTCCACGGCTTCTTTAGGGCCTGTAGCATAGGCCAATCCGCTCATTTTTGACGGAATTTCCCAAATTTTTCCGAATTATTCCTGTCCGCAGTGAAAAAACTTGTCCCTGCACTGGATACATTCAATTTGACGCTGGTACAGCATCGGTACGAATCATTTTACAAAAATATTATTTAGTGGATTGAGAATGAGCTACTTGCCCAGAACAAGGGACAAAATTTTTGTGAGTGGTATATTAAAAGCATAATTACATTAGTAAACAATGGAAGACGATACGTTTATCGGTGGCTAATCCAGAGTGTCCATCCCTAAGATTTGTTGTAATCGGTTTCGCTACCATGGGTAAATCCTGCATGCTGATTCGATTCTTCAGAAAGGCATTTCCCGAGATATATGTTCCAACTGTGGTAGATCATGATTCTCAAGTTGTAGAGTGTGAGGGTAAAATGTACAACGTGCTGGGCTGGGATACAAGCTGTGCAGAGGACGAATGGAGAGGGCCTCTGTATTACCCCCAAACTGATGTGTATATGTTGCTAAATGCTGTGAACCAAAGAGACCGATTGGAAGAAATTGAATCGCATTGGTGGCCTAAACTGAAACATTATGACCCGGGTGTTCCTATGATTTTGGTGGGCTCAAAGGTGGACTTGAGGGATGGGAATAGTGTGAGTTTTAAAGAGGGTTGTCAGATGGCAAAAAAGATTGGAGCAGCTTGCTATATGGAGTGTTCGTCTAAAGATGACATTGGAGTTACCGAGGTTTTCGAAGAGGCAATTAAATTAAGCAGTCAATACCGAGCAACCAAAAAAGACAAAAAGAAAAAGTGTAAAAAATGTAATTTACTATAAATCCTTAAAAAAATTAAAAATGCATGGTTAAAAGTGGGCCGTTGTTAACATTTTTTAAATTTTTACTTTTGAATATCTTAATGTATGCCTTCTGCGACTTGAGATAAAAACTGTGTACATATGTCAAATATTTTGCTTTCTAAACTTTCAGATCGGAATATATTTTTTCTGATTTTGTTATTAAGGATTAATCTCCCAACTATGTTTAGGATGCCGTTAGTTCGAGGCCCTCGTTCCCAGCTCTATACAGACTCCAGTCAGCCACGGCCGGCACACTTCACGGAGGTAGAGACTCTCCGGGATGCGTTACTCCGGAGCCAGCAGGAGGTACTTAAGATGAGAGAGCAGATGGAGTTCCTGGCGTTCCTTGTCAAGAGGGCATGGATGGGTGATAGGGCGGCCATGTCTGATGTAGCTGCCATTATCGGTGAGAGATCTTTGAACTTTTTATATGCAATATGACGTGATATTTTTAGTTTATAAGGTGGTTTTTCGTTGGTACTCAGGAAGTTTTTCGTAGAAAAAAAAACAGTGTGATTCGTGACGTGCTAGTGACCAGCAGTCACGAATCACCACCAAACCCCATTGTTCTTTTACCAAGTCTCTCTGCTATGTGCTATATGCCGTAATCCCCAAACTAAATTCCCCGATCTTGTTGCTATAGCAACTCGCTATTCAATGCTGTGGTATCCCCTTACCAAACAGAGAGAGAGAGAGAGAGAGAGAGAGAGTGAGAGAATAGAGCAGGAGAGAAGGGAGCACTACTCACATTATCCAGCTACCACCACCTTTCAGGTGTCAACGGGAAAAGTCTTGAGGAAAATCTGACCGCGTTCACAGAGTCGATGACGGTAAATTAACAGGCTGTCACTTCCTTCCGGTTGAATCATGATCCTCGATCAAATATATATCAATCATCACCTCATTCACTATTCACAACGAAATTTTTGACGCTTCCAATTCACTATTCTGTATTTCATCCAATACAACAATGTATTATTTTAGTCGGAGGGAGAGGATTGGAGTCACATGGTGGAGCATATTCTCAGGGTGGAGAGATCCCGGCACACCCAGACCCAGAGTACCACTCACTTCATGGAGCGGAGTGCTGTCTTGGACCGCCAACTTGACAACCACACACCGTGAGTGCTGCGTGCTAACGAAATTACCCCTAACTTGCGGGTACGCTAAAACGTGCTTTACTACCGGTAGTAAGGCAGATCGCGGTAGCTACAGCGATGCCTTAGTTAGGGGTAGTTACCGTGAGTGCTGCAGAACGTGAAGTCCTGATCCTGTAGTTGTTAGACGTTAGTGTTGTAGTAGTGGTAAGTGGTTTGGTTTAGTTCGACCCTGTTAGAACATATAACAATTAGTGGAAGTGGTAGTTGAGTAGAGGGGAAGACTTGGTTGGAATGAGGGGATAAGGAGATAATATTAAGATCTGATTGGTCGAACATGCACTTAAGACTTTCTTTGTGAATAATTTGAACTGTCCCCGTCCTGATCACGTGACCAATAGATCTAATCGGTGATCCTTTCAAAGTGCCCTCGCCGATCAAGCACACGGAACCCTCTCATAGATCCAGGAGACCTCTATTATACTACCTCTATACTGCATTCCTTCCTTTGCAGCCTCACTGTTCTTTATATTGTTCTTTATAGGCATACTGCTGATCATGATACCGACCCCTATTTTATGTAATTCAAATAGTTTGTGTCTTTTGAACTCTCTGCTAAATTTCTTTCCTTATGTTTTTACAGCGTGTTTCCGTCCTACCTGAACAAGTCGAGAGGAAACTTTAAACAGTCACGCAGGGCTTCATCCGCTAAACCGATCAGACGAGTGGTGGTAACCAGCAAATCACCTTCAGGTTGGTGCTCAAAGTGATCCTGGCCTTGAAAGAGCCCTCTGAAGTCTGAAGATCATGCAATTCACTGACTCCAAAATTGTAGTCACCTTAATTTAATAACTTACCACGTCACAATTACCAGCCAATAACATGTTCTCCCTCCCCCACTTCACAATTACCAGCCAATAACATGTTCTCCCTCCCCCCACTAGGTTACAACTAACATGTTCTCCCTCCCCCCAGGTGAAACTAGAACGATGGTAGATAGAGCTCCCACGACAGCCCCTGCCCCCACACCCCAGGGTGGCAGTCCCCGGCCTGTATCAGCCCCGCCCATTAGGACAGGGGGTAAGGGAGAGAAGCAGAAGACTGGTGTCGTAAGTTCATGGTAGCGATGGTGCTGAATGAACACCAGGGTCCTAGCGGGGAGTGATGACGAAATAGCAGCGGGTGAAGGTATAACTAGGGTATAGAAGTGGGTTATGCACAGCATGGTGGTAGCATGTTGTATCTGTTATGTGTTTTTGGACATTTGGTACATGTGTTTAACATGTTTTTGTGATGTGTTTGTGTGACGAAACCTTGCCTGGGATGTGGATAGGGGAATTATATTTTCATCCCTGTTGGATTTATTATTGCGCATTGATAGTATCCGTTTATTTTACCTTCGTCAATGAGTCCTACAGGTACAATCCTCCTGCAAACAAAGCACCATACATAGTTATTTTCGCGGTCTAACGCCAAATTCTTTCTGACATTTAAGAAGACCATATGGGATCAATATCTGCCTCCCCTCAACCTAAATTGTTCCATACGTTGTTCCCCCACTAAGTTTGTGTTCGTAACATGCAATGTGCGTGCGACCAGATGACAAGTGTGTGTGCCCCGTGCTCCGTGGACCCAACGCCCGGCTCCGAAGGGAAACTCAACGGTGTCGATGTGCACACGTCATCCCAGTGTGGACCCGTGACCCATCTGGTAACAAACAGAGTCTCCGTAAAGTTCTGAAGGAGAAGGATATCAGATGTTCGTTTTTGCTCTGCTCGCGCTAACGGGAAAGTGAGATACCATATAAACGGTTAGGGAATTAAAATTAGAGTTACACAGTAAACCTCGAGTTATGGACAGAGTAAATTCCACCGACGATTGAGGAAATCGACCGATTATGTTACCGTGGAGGAAAAATCCTCCCTTGTAAATCCGTTAAATCGAGGGGTTTTTTTGACTGAAACAAAAATAAAAATATGAGGAATGAAATAAAATAATATTCAAATTTATATATTCAGGTGGTATGAGCTTGTTTTCGTAGTGGGTAGATATCAGTCATGCAGATAATAGTAGTCCGTAAACTCCAGGAAGTCTGTCGTGTCAGTTGGTTGGTGGTGTGGGGGAGGTGCAATAAATCTGAATCCATCATGTTGTCCTCGGGCTGCTATTTTTACTATCTTCTCTCTCTCTGTCTAGAAGGTGAGGGCTTCTCTTCTCTCTCTCTATCCTTTGTTCTCTGAGAGAAGATAGTGTCTTATTCAATCTATTACATCCTCTAGTCGTTCATCTACTATCTCAATTAGAATACCTCCCTCTCTTCTTTCTCTCTCCCTCTAGCCAAGGCTGGTCTTAGTACCAACAGGGTGGACTATGTTTCCACTCCTTCAATTGCTTAATTCCCCTCCAGGAAAACCCGCCTCTCCCCCGCATGCTGCCATGAGAGAGTGAGAGACATACTGTTACAAAAAACGAATCGGGTTTATCCCAAGATGACTTGGAAATTGTTCTGGATGTGACTCGTATCCCAGATGATTGGAATGTTTGAGTGATGGGAGGCGAAGGGGAGAATGACAGATAGGAATACTTAATCACTGGTCTATAACGAGAAATCATAGTGATGTAGAAGGGAAATAAATGAGACTTGACGGAATAAGAATAATTATTGAGGCAAAGAGGGTGTGATTTTGGGACGAAGGGTGGTTATTAAGTTTGAATCTCAGAGGCCAGTACATACAAAATTACAAGCTGGCAGAAATATTTCTTTAACAAAAATCAGAGAAGCTGAGGGAATGAAAAAACGCGGACTGATATGTGGGTGTCGTGACACCTACCGCCCGCCTGATTTTATTTAAATTGAAAACAGATTAAATAGAGCATTATTTGATTTGTTTCAATGATTTGAATCTGTTTCGATTAGCTATGTATTGTTAAATTTCGTAACCAAATAACTTGAAGTTTCTTTTTTTCGTACAAAAATGTTTCCCGGAGATATCACATAACTACCTTCACCTCAATTTTGTTGTAACCGGGCATCCCGGTTTTGTTTGGGAAAGCATCTGTGGTATGAGGAGAGTAATGTTTAGGCCATCATTCGACCAACATTCAAAACCCCAATCACCGGGTGAGGTGGGGGGTACAGATGAATCAGCCAGAAGGGTAGTGGGAATGCCTGGGGATTTATAGTGGTACCACTAGCGTGTTTTCGTATCCAACCCAAGTGTCATATTTGTAATATTTGAACCTGTCAGCGATTTCTCGAGGAAGCCAACGCGCCAAACTGATTTTTGTTGAGACTTGTTCTCCTAAACTGTTCTACAGTATTACGACGGTAGCGAAAAAGATATAGTGCTGACTTGTAAATTCGTTTCGAGCTGTGTGTATTTTAAAGGTTAAAGTCAGCAGGGGTTTTTTAGTTTTCTCTCATATCGGCCTTATTTGTGTTATAGACAACTCGTTTTTTTCACGAAAAAGTTAGATCGTTTTCGGCCTTTCGAGTCTATTTTTCTTTCTCAGTGTATCTAACATCCCCCTTTCCCCAGGTGGCGGATAGCTCAATGCTGCGGGTCCGATTCGCCCCTACCGCCGTCCTAGAAGACGTACAACCTATCCGATGTGCTGCATTTCACCCAGGAGGAGAACTTATCGCAATTGGTTCCAACTCTCGAGCCCTCCGAGTCTGTTCCTCTCACATGCTATCCGATTCAGTTCAAACGCTTCTCCGTAAGTTGAGGGGATGCGGTAACGCGCGACGGGCGCCTTGTGAGGAAAGTTACAGGTGACATGCGTTACTGTTGCTCGTATGCGACGCGCACTGCCGTCTAATGGCCGGGTAGAATTTGATGTCTGTCTCCAGACGGCAGACCGCTCACCACAAGATGTCCAAATAGACCAGTCCAGCTAGCTTTGGGTAGATTATACTGGAAAGTATTCTACATTAGGTTATGTAGGTCTGAGTTAGAAGATTGAAAGAGACGATTGAGGCACTGGGCAGGAAACGGAAAGGGTCTTCTTTACACTGTAAATTACAGACCCATGGTAACAGACCATAACAGATAGAGCTGTGTAACTGTAACCTTTCTGTCTTTTACTGAGACGATAGGTCCTTGTGACATGAGGGGCTGAGGTGGCCATTGACAACACATCTGTGCTAGCAGGCAGCATGTCAAAGTTGCCGCAATTGTTGCATTGAGTCTGACAATAATACTGAATAATAAAATCATTCACTGTATTGTATTTCACACAGAGAATGCTAGAAGGTTCTTTGACAAAGAATTTCAACAGATGTCCTTCTATTTTCACAACTTCGTGCTAAATCAAATTCCGAGCTATATCCGCAACATGGCAAGTTTTCAGAATATGAATCCGAGAAATCGCCTTTTAGACATGGCCGTGTAGCTCAGTTGGTTAGAGCGTCGTGCTAATAACGCGAATGTCCAGGGTTCGAGCCCCTGCGTGGCCAGGAATGAAATTTTTGCCTTTTTTTCATAATTCACCACTTCACACATATAAAGTCCGTTTCAAGCGACTTGACCCGTAATTCTTGGAATTTGGCGCATTGCGTGTGTATTTACAAAGGGGAAATCCTGAATTTCCAGGAATCTCAGGTCAAGTCGTTTGAAACGCACTTTAGTGATCTAGCGACATGCTATCGTCATATTACATGCCGGAAACATGTCTGTGGTTTTATGACAAAGCTTTCTTTTGGGACATACCCTTCCTTTGTAGGAGGCCGGCCACAAATTATGTCTGGACGTCATTAATTAATATTGCACAGGGAGGGCGGCTGCGGTGGCTCGTGCAGAAACTACTACATCCCCCTCCACCCCATCATCTGTTGTTGAGTAACAACAAACCATCTTCCTAACCCAATTCTAACCACCCCAACAGGGGATGATGGCTGTCAGGATTTACCAGTGCTCTTCAAGAGGAATCGGCACCACAAGGGCTCAGTGTATGCTCTCTCTTGGAATCCTTCTGGAAACCTTATCGCAACAGGTACACTGCACAATGCACATCATTACGGTAATCCGACTACAAGCGGCAGTCGAGGACTGGGGTAAATATTCCTTTAAACCCCCATACCCCCACCAGTAGTTGAGTAGTTATAGCTGTCCCCTCATTCGGCTGACGGTGTATCTTTTGACTAGCTCTAACCTCTCATCACGCAGGTTCAAACGACAAGTCTCTGATAGTGGTTGGATTTGATTCAGATAACTGTATAACAGTCGGTACAGATAGAGAGTTCTCTTTTCACAAGGTATAGATACACATATCCAGTGTGTGGTCAGTGGTCACTGATCCTCACATTCTCAAAATTACTTGTACCCACACTCTAACCCCACGTCTACTAAACCACGTCTACTAAACCATGTCTCCCAACTACCAGGGTACAATCAGGGACATCCACTTCTCGTGTGACCGGACCATGTTGTCCGGGGGAGGGGGAGACAACCTCCTCCACGTCTCTGATGTAACCAAGGGGGTGGAGGTGTCAGCCTACAGTGGTCATACAGGTGCTATTCACTGTATCACCTCACACCGTGGTGACACCCTGCTGACGGGGAGTGAGGATGCCACTATTAGAATGTGGGATAGGAGGAGCAACACGTGCAGTAGAGTCATTGGGGCTGCCATCGGCACACAGGGTAGGTGACACACTGTACTAGGTGTAGTTGTCTTGATTCTATGACTCGTGTCCTCGAAGACCCTTCTAGAAAGGGGTACGAGCAGTTCAGCTTAACCCAGTTTACACCTCGTATCATGGTAACTATGGTAACCCCCATGGTAACCCCGTTTACACCCCCTCTACAAAAACCATATCTCAGGTAACTCTGCAGTAACATCCCTCTCTCTGAATCACTATGGTAACCTGCTATGTGCTGCTAGAGAGGATGGTCTCTGCCTCCTATATGACATTGATATGGGGAAACTACTGGCTGCTTTCTCTCCTCACTCAACCGCCACATGTAAATCTGTACAGTTCTACAAAAACCCAAGGTACTACATGTCATCTGTATACTCACTCATTTTATTAAATTTAATGTAATACACAGTACATATACATCCTAGTGTATAATAGTCCTACAACATCTGAATGGCGGCTCAGATGGGGTCAGACAGTACAAAATACTCATATTTCTAAGTTCAGCCCTAAAACTAAAAGTATATTATTCTCCTCATCATCATCATTCTGTTTCAGATACATATTGTCTGGTTCCTATGATGGTACGATAGCTCTAACTTGTGCAGAACAGGTTCTCCTTTCACCTGAGGTTCCTGCGACTGAAATACTCGGTAAGTGTGTGTCCCGGGTCCCCCTTATGCACCCTGTCCAGTGTCCCTCCTCCCCCACATGTATGGTAAATGGTAATGGGTAAGTCGGAAGAACGTGTCCGTTTGTCTCATGAGGCCTCATGAGGCGCCTCATGAGACCTCATGAGGCACTCATGAGGCCTCATGAGACATTTTCAGCTGTTTTAGTGCCTCATGAGGCCTCATGAGACATCATGAGGCGCCTCATGAGGCACTCATGAGACACTGCTCATGAGGCCTCATGAGACATGTGCCTCATCCCGACTTTGTTTTGATGTCTCATGAGGCCTCATGAGCAGTTTTGACATGAGGCATGTCTCATGAGGCCTCATGAGGCATATCTCATGATACCTTAAAGTTAGTATAGCTATAGGATTAGGGTGAGGGTTAGGGTTAGGGTTAGAGTTAGGACCGGGTTTCGGTTCCAGTTAGGAGTACGAACCTAACCACTAAGCCCTAACCACTAAGCCTAGGGGTTAACCCCAACCAATTTGTTGAGTAAGGGGGAAGAGTGTCCACACTCTTCCCCCTTACTCAACAACAACCAATAGGCGTAGGCCTAGAAGTCTATCCTTAACCCTAACACTAACCCTAACCTTAATCCTAATACCAACCTAAAGTTACGGTTAGGATTAGTGTTTGGGTTAAGGATTGAACCCTAGGCCTTGGACCTAGGTTTATCATATTGTCATAAAAGTTTGGGGGTTAACCCCTAGGCCTAGTGGTTAGGCTCGTACCCCTAACTGGAACCGAAACCCGGTGCTAACTCTAACCCTAGCCTTAACCCTATGGCTATAAAGTCCGATTTTTAATAATGTGAACGGGGGGGGGGGGCGCAAAAAACTTTCCCACGCACCGTGGGAAAGTTTTTCTCCGGTTGTTTCGATCATATCTCTGGCTCCTGATAAGATAAAGACTTGATCTTGGTTGCATTGAAAAGGTCTTAAAATTATCTTTCTGATACTTCCGGGATCAAGTCTTGAGATTGTCAGAAACATAATTTAGCACACGCAAATGGAATTAAGTGGAATTGAGTGCGCGCCCCCCGTTCACATTATTAAAAATCGGACTTTACTAACTCTAAGGTGTCATGAGATATGCCTCATGAGGCCTCATGAGACATGCCTCATGTCAAAACTGCTCATGAGGCCTCATGAGACATCAAAACAAAGTCGGGATGAGGCACATGTCTCATGAGGCCTCATGAGCAGTGTCTCATGAGGCCTCATGAGGCACTAAAACAGCTGAAAATGTCTCATGAGGCCTCATGAGACAAACGGACACGTTCTTCCGACTTACCTGGTAATGTACCCCATGATTCGGTTTGTAGTAGTCATCTTGATCTATATAAATGTGTTTAATAACAGTTGGCGGTCAACCCCAGCCCCCTTCTATAAACCCTTCTCTAACACCTTCTCTAACCGGCTAACTCATCCCCTAACCCCTTCTCTAATCACTTCTCTAACCCCTTCTCTCTACCTCAGGAACGCACAGAGACAAGGTAACGAATGTCACGTGGCATCCCAAGAAACAGGCATTTGCCACATGTAGCGCTGATAGAACAGTGTGTCTGTGGAGTGCAAAGGACGGGGTTGATGACTAGACGTGCTGCAGAGAAGACAATGTTTAGAGCTGATTTGGCAGTGAAGCCACGTACAGGGGATAGCGCGACGTGCCCAAAGAGCTGATAGATCACAGAGACAGATTCAGATATCGATACTGATCCAATACTGGCCCCCAATATTATATACTGGAAGAGACTGAATATATAGATGTGTGTTTATAAACTGTGGTTTGGTTAGTTTGTTAATGGAAGAGAAAATATTTCTAGACTCTAGGCAGTATGAGTTCTAGTTATGTTAGTTTGGGGTTGACAGAAAGAGAAAGAGAAAGAGAAAGAGAAAGAGAAAGAGAAAGAGAAAGAGAAAGAGAAAGAGAAAGAGAAAGAGAAAGAGAAAGAGAAAGAGAAAGAGAAAGAGACAGAGACAGAGACAGAGCACGAGAATGAGAATGAGAAAGAAAACGATATGATACTTTTTGAGAGATTGTGTAAAATGACTCAGTGAGATCTATAAGCTTATTTTCAGTAGCATGTTTACCCATTTTTTCTAGTTCAAGTTGTAGTTGAGCTTTTTGTTTGTAAAGTGCATGACGTGTAAAATATGTGAATATAGAGCCCACTAACTGTTTCAAGTGAGCTTGGTTTCAAGCTTGAGTCACTTCAGATAGGTGAAAGGGGCCCGGTGAAAGTTATAGTAGTCATGTGTCAATAAAGCTACATTCTGTTCATGTGTTCATGTGTTACAGTTGAGTTACAGTGTTACAGTTGGTGAGATATTGTGATGAAGAGCTGTGCATTACCCGCTTTTATTTTCCCAGTTATGGTCCCTTCTTAGAAGAGCTGTCGTTAATTTGTACTACATCAAGTGGTACCATGATGTCCATATCAAACTGTCAGGCCAATGCTCTGACCACAGTTCTCGCGAGAATATGGGTCAGGCCAATGCTCTGACAGATATCAAACCGAAACTGCAGGTTGATGGCCCTTGGATTTAATGGATGGGTATCTTGTGTGATTAGTTTCTGGATTGTGAGATGGGGCCGGGCGAGGGGGAGGTAGCTGGTAGAGTGGGGAATACACAACCAGAGAAATTACGGAAACACTGTCTGGCACCGCCGACCCCACCTGAGTGCACTGTTGTTGAGAATCATTATCAAGAACTTAGGGGTCTGGCATGGCGCCGCCAGACAAGGGAAACAAGTGATCACAGTTTTTTGCACCTCCATGGGACGATCCGATTATTGGATGCCGCCAAGCAAAGATAATATAGCACTCAATACGGTCCCTTGCTTGACCCCACGTGATCTGATTTCTAACGCCACCCTGGCAGCGCTGGTGAGCACAATGATTATATGTTGTTGGCAAACTTACGGACTGGAGGGAGTAGAGGAAAGGGAGGCACTCCAGGCGGGGATCTAGGGTGCCTCTCCTTCCTCTAGTCGGCGTGGCGACCCGGATCGATAGATCTACCAGGGTCTACCGAAGAAGCCTGAAGCACTAACAGTATCCAATTAATGTGTCAATGGGCCCTTTGTAAATTTAACGCTCAGCGGTAAGCCACACTCGGTTCACTTTCAGCGTGTCCGCACACTACGCATAGTTGTGCTAGTATTAACAATGACACTACTTCTACAGAGACCAGTCCATCCCCCCTCTCTCTCTTCCTTAACAACTCTCTCCCTCTCTCCCCTTACTCAACAACTCTATCTCATCAACTCTCTCGCCCCTCTTCCTTCTCTCACTCCTCTCCCCTCTCTCCCTTCTCTCGTTAACTCTGCTGATCCGCTGACACACACGCACACTGCATGTGACTTTGTCAAGCATTGCACTGCACCAGCAGCTGCTTCTTCTCCAACTCAGACTCTCTCTCTCAATCTCAAATTTACTTTGTTTTGCCTTCTTTCTATACAGTTGCTCGTTAAAAGGGATTACACACACATGGCTTCAACACCCGCTCCACCATCCACCCCAACACAACCAGTCGCCACCCCGACACCCCTGACAAACGGTATAATAGAGAGAATCAATATGAGATGGGACATACCGAGAATCAGAAGACCGGCCATTCAGAGACAGAGATATTGACTGAATGAAGCTGTCAGACAAGAACTGTTTCATAATCATAGTAGAATCGAGAGCTGAGATATGACAGGATATCGTTAACGATCTGACAACATGATTCACGACGCGAGAAAGACTAATCTTTTATGAACTGTTCCCCGGCCCCAATTTGGACTATTCTATTTCTATATCGTACTCAATTGGAAGTCAATAAACCCACCCTTTCCTGTAGTGCCATCAGTAGAAACTACGGAAGGAGTTGTAGCAGCTGGGGATGGAGCTGTGGGAGGACAGGTTCTGGTGGGGGAGGGAGGAGAGGCTATAACTGTCCTGCCTGTGGAAGGAGCAGAGGGAGAACAATTAGCAGGTATTATGTGTGCACCCTACTGAATACCATTTTTTAGATTTAGATAGTTCCGACACCATTTGGAAGTCCTTTGACTGATACCAATCGATGTCCTCACCCTGCTACCTAGGCTATTCTCATTTCTCAGTGCCATTGTTTTTACATTTTCTACCCTCAGAATTCAGCGAGATCCCTATCACAACGCCAGCGCCTATCACGGAACAACCAATAGCAGTAGAGGAGCCTGTAGAACCACCTAAAAATCCCTGGTCTCACTCCCTATTTGGATGTTTTGGGATGGACACAAAACTTCGTAAGTGTGCAACTTTAAACTTTCACTCTTGAAACTTCTGTTGCACTTTTTGTGTCGAAATATCTAGTTTTGTGAATTGTATCCGACTCTAGAAGGGAGAGTAGTATGCATTGTCCAAACTATAATATAAAGCTGTCAGAGCATTGGTCTGACAGATATAAAGGGGCAGTCCTTGACGACACTGACGTATACCACTAACCCGTCTACTCCCCTACAGTTGGTTTATCGTTATGTTGTCCCTGTATCACATTTGGTGCAAATGCTGAGTTGCTAGGGGAAGATTGGATGCTGTACTGTCTGTTCTGCATACTACCCGGACCTATGTGCTACTTTGGACCTTATATTCGCAACAAAATCAGGACCACATTCGAAATAGAGGTACATATTAACCAACTAGTACCAACTAGTGATTCACGGTGAAACAGACATCTGATGCTTTTGTCAGCTGTTCTTGACACCCATCCCTCTCTCCCATGTTGAGTAACAATATATCTCATCCATCAGGGGAGTGACACGGATGACGTTTTATCGTATCTATTGTGTCCGTGTCTGGCGATTGTCCAGGAAACCCAGCAACTAAAATCAGCTGGCATGAAACCAGGAGGGGACGCCATGAACAGGCTTTAATTAGCTAATTATAGGGAACTATATATTGATCGTGTGTACAAACAATAAACTGAGATATTTTATTTAAAACCAAAAAAAGCTTAGTTTTCCATCTGACAACAAAACAGCTAATTTCCATACCGCAAGAATATATCATAATCCATCCATAACGCTGAATCGGGGCTGTCAGGCTCTGACCACAGTTCTCGCGAAATGAGAATAGGGTCAGGCCAGTGCTCTGACAGCATCCGGGCTGTTTGGCGGCGCCGATCTGGGCTCAATGTTTTGAGAATCAAAACAGCGTCGGTACCGCCAGACAGGATCCAGACACGAAAAATATAGGTCGTCTTGCATGGGCTCATAAAAAAATAAAAACTTTACCATCACGCCAGCAAACAACAAAACAAAGCTAATTTATATCATTTTCCGATAGAGATCTCTTTACCAAAACCTATACTACAAGTGTATGTACACAAAATCCCTATTGTTAGATAAATGAACTAATATTCATACCTCTTCTTCATCTTCAATATCTTCAAAATCGTCAATTTCAATTTGGTTCAAGTTAAACTTGCTCTTGCTAACTGCAATTTTAATATCTGTCTCTAGCCTCCAATCCTTCAAATCGACAATATCCCCCTCAAAGTGACTCTTATCAAACAATGCTGGAGGTCTCTCGATAGTCTGTGACAACTGAACCTTGTCGTGTCGAGATATATTGATAGTATCATCCATCGTTTCACCAGTTAGATCGTGTCCCCGGGTGATATTATCTACATCGACCCTCTCACATATCTGATGACCTCTCACAATATCCTCAACTGACCCTCCTTCAGCGATCAAATGTCTCCTTCCCTGGTCTTCTAGATCCCCACCCTCTGTGATGAGATGTCTCGTTCCCTGGTCTTCAAGAATGGAGTCGGTGAAGGGGCGATGTTTTATGAGGGAGTCAGCGAGGTTCAGATCATCTGAGTCCAAATGTTTGTTTTTTGAATCTACCATCTCTGAATCCTCATAAATTGAGAAGTTCATCACATTTCGTACCTCCGTGTCCTTTGTTTGGGGTATGGAAACGGTAGTTTTAGACTCCGCCAACGTCATTCCGTCATGTATCGACACATTCCTAGTCTTATTCTCGACACTGGTCTCAAGTTGAAGACGGAACACAGCCGCTTTAGGGTTGTAATGGGAGTCCTTAGCAAGCCACCATCTTGATGGAGTCTCATCTAGTAGACAATCCTTGAAAATCACCATGGCCCTGTTGATATTCTCAATAGTTATATCCTTACTATCGTTCCAAAGCGTCTCTCCGGTGGCAAACTCGAACATTGTTGCCACATCCATCCTGAGTAACACGTTCACTATCTCACTCTCCAACTCCAACCTCCACACCCCATTATCGACAAAGAACTCGCACCCACTGGCAACACGGTGTGTTGTTGGGATGTGTTTCTGGTGAATATCCATTTCCAACCTCATCTCGTTAGGAGGGTTGTGGTAATTGAAACCTCCCTCAGTGAGGTTCATAATGAACCTCACTGGACCATCCTCTGTCTCGAACACCAGGATCCCCTCGTCCTCGGAGGGCTGTTGGATCCATGTATCAGGGAAGGCGTGACGGATTATTGGGTGTCCTATCTCGTCCAGCTCATTGCCATACTCATCGTATACAGGCCCCTCAGGGATAGTACGGTAGCCGTCTTGTCCCACTTCACCTACTGGTTCACCCTCTGAGGATATTGGGGTTGACTCCTTAACTTCATCCCTCTCTTGTTCCTCCCTCCATTCCTCCTCTTGGTGTTCCTCTTGGTGTTCCTCTAATTGTTCCTTTTGTTTCTCTCCCAAACTCTGCATTTCAACACCATCCCCCGTTTCAACTACCATATCCTCTACCCCAGGTTTCACCCCTCCATTCTCCTGCCTTACAACAGATTTAACTGGAGAGGAGGCTGAGATAGGAACAGGAGTCACATCATCATCATCCAATACTGATCTCGGTGTCATAACATCCTCAATAACCTCCTCATTATTGGCTATAACCAGGGATCCCGGCACCTCCTCCACCTCCTCGTGTGGTATAGGGGTCAGTGACCTGTTCATTGGCTATTGTCACCATGTTGTCCGTAGTAAGTAGAGGTTGGAGACTGTGGGTGCTCTCACATTCACTTTCAGTGACATCCTCAGGGAGAAGGAGTCGAGATCCCTCTTCCTCTTCCTCCTCTTCTTCTTCGTGGAGGGGCCTTGATTTGACACGTGATTTTACTCGCTGCCTAGAGGAGGAGAGAAGGGTGGGGTTAGTATAGAGATGGGGATAGAGGGAGAGAGAAGGGTGGCGTTAGACTTTGGGAGAGAGAAGGGGTTAGAGCGGGAAGGATAGCTATAGGGGGGTCGGAGTGGACAGAACAATATGATGAAGTACAACTACAAGCACAGTATCACTATACAACAACGTCATGATGATCGGTGAAAGCTTTGTTGTTGTTATCGACTAGCTGGGTCACCCAGCCTGGATGTATGTTTTTGTTTCTATTTCATATCCATTACCCACCCTCGTCTCACGGAGACATATCCCTGTATCTCTCTATATCTCTTTGTATCTCACTGAATCTCTGTGTATCTCTCTGTGGCCTCAACTAAACGACCACATGCACAGCACCCACCCTTATTGAATAATACCACAGAACACTTCATCAAAATTCAAATTCAAACTTAGGCAAATTTATTACGTAAAACAAAAGACGGGGAATAGCAAACTCTCACTCTTTTCCTGAATATCTAACGATGTAGACAGGTGGTTGTAAACGTGTAGTTTTACACACTACTGCTATTCTGAAGACAGCTCGAGAGGGAGAGCTAAACGGCAAACGTGTATTCAGAGAGAGAGAGAGGGAGGAGGGATATCAGAGAGGTTAAGAAATAAGAGAGGCCCAGATACGAGATGTAGTCATGAGAGGGAGAGCTGGAAAGAGTGGACACTCTATCACCACAGATCTAGATTTGGATTAAGATGATTAAAACGGTGGTACGTGGCTATGGTGACCTACAACTATGGCTCATGCAACTATGGCTCATAAAATCTATGAGCCATAGATGCATGCAACTATGGCTCATAGATTTTATGAGCCATAGATGCATACAACTATGGCTCATAGAAATGTGATCTGATTAGGTTCTATGAGCCAAAGCTAGTGAGAGTGAGAGGGACGTGAGTGACACGTGAGTGACACGTGAGTGACATGTGAGTGACACGTGAGTTTTCGAATCATGTAATATTAAATGAGCACAAATGCAAACGATTTACATAATGATAAATCTAATGTTACATAATTAAAATTACACTATCAGTTCATCTTGGATATAATGGTAAAAGGGGTCCTTCTTTGGACAGTTCATAGAGCATTTCACGTGAATCAGCAGCTCCTTAACACGATGTTTATTCAAATCTATGATCGGATAGGTACTAAACAGCCGCCTTGCATTATCACTATCAGGATCCACAGTAAAAAACTCTCCAACAGGTCTGATTTTCGAGAAAGTAGTATAGGTAGGATGTTCCCAGAAATTGCCTGGCTAAAGTTTCTGATCTTTCACACTCTTCCAAAACCTCCCGGTACTCGTTGAACGTTGTAGTGTTGTTCGTGACGTCGATAACAATTATAGCTAGTGAATCTACTAACAAATTCTAATGAGCGGGATGGATATGTGACAGTGTCACATATCCACCCCCCTCACTGACACGATTCTGGGATGCGCCATTAGCAGAGTGAAACGATACGAGATACGAAACTTATGATTCGGGGGAGCTCATTAGCAGTGTGTGACGATAGGTATATGGAACATGATTCGGGGAAGCTTATTAGGAGTGTTAGACGATATGAGAAACGATTTGGAGAATGTTTTATTGCTCTTTCTATCTATCTCTATCTCTATCTCTATCTCTTTTTGAGGGATATCATACGACTCTTACTGAAGTTAGCAGGTGCTGATTGATTTCGCAATCGCTTACTGGAGTAAGCGACAGGTGCTGACTGTTTTCCAAAATAACTCTTATTTTCTTGTAAGAGATATCAAGAGTAAGAGAATGGTGATTCCATTCTCTTGTGTGGTAAGCGCCGCTACTTAGCGACGTATAAACTCTTAAAACTCTTAACTGACCGGGGATCACAGAATCTGGTCACGTGAAAGGTCACGTGATAAGTCCTAGTGCACAGGGATAGCCTGTGACTGCGTACATGTGATCGATAACAGCCAATCAGAATGCAGCTAGTGAGTGAGAGAGAGCAAGATAGTAACGCGCGGCGCCCTGGCACGTGCGGTTTGGGCGCTGGCAGGCTTTTACGTGTTGCAACATGTAAAAGCCTGCCAGCGCCCAAACCGCACGTGCCAATGCGCCGCGCGAGATAATCTCTCTCAAGGGGGCACCCTGTCTCTCACTTTCTCTCCCCAATTCTTTTCCCTGTTGCTCACTAAGAATAAGAGTTTTGAGAAATTACACAGCACTGTCGCTTAAAAGAGTTATGCTGTCTGTTTTCTCGATTGTCGCTAACTGTAGTAAGAGTCGTATGATTTCCCTCTTTGTCAATTATCTTGGACTTGAGAACCAGATGAGGTGCCTACCATTATACTATAATGCGAGCTGACGCTACACACTTGGTGAGTTTAGTGCCCTTATTTTTGGTAATAAGAGCCTATCGGCTCGCCTCATTGTTTTTAGGAGGATATGTTGTTTTAGATGGAATGCGTTCGGTTTTTTTTTCGAGTCTTGCCAAACAGACCAAATTCAAACCATTCCATCTAAAACAACAACATATCCCCCTAAAAATAACGGGGCTGAGCCGACATCCAGATAAAAAAGGAAAAGGAGTATGGACAAAAATAAGGGCACCAAAGTTTGTAGCTTCCTCGCATTAGTATGAGTAGGTATCTCATCTGGTTCTCAAGATAATTGACAAAAAGAGATAGAGATAGATAAAAAGAGCGATAAAACATTCTCCGAATCGTGTCTCATATCGTCTAGCACTCCTAATAAGCTTCCCCGAATCATGTTCCATATACCGTATCGTCTCACACTGCTAATGAGCTCCCCCGAATCATAAGTTTCGTATCTCGTATCGTTTCACTCTGCTAATGGCGCATCCCAGAATCGTGTCAGTGAGGGGGGTGGATATGTGACACTGTCACATATCCATCCCGCTCATTAGAATTTGTTAGTAGATTCACTAGCTATAATTGTTATCGACGTCACGAACAACACTACAACGTTCAACGAGTACCGGGAGGTTTTGGAAGAGTGTGAAAGATCAGAAACTTTAGCCAGGCAATTTCTGGGAACATCCTACCTATACTACTTTCTCGAAAATCAGACCTGTTGGAGAGTTTTTTACTGTGGATCCTGATAGTGATAATGCAAGGCGGCTGTTTAGTACCTATCCGATCATAGATTTGAATAAACAGAGCTGCTGATTCACGTGAAATGCTCTATGAACTGTCCAAAGAAGGACCCCTTTTACCATTATATCCAAGATGAACTGATAGTGTAATTTTAATTATGTAACATTAAATTTATCATTATGTAAATCGTTTACATTTGTGCTCATTTAATATTACATGATTCGAAAACTCACGTGTCACTCACATGTCACTCACGTGTCACTCACGTGTCACTCACGTGTCACTCACGTGTCACTCACGTGTCACTCACGTGTCACTTACGTGTCACTCACTCTCACTAGCTTTGGCTCATAGAACCTAATCAGATCACATTTCTATGAGCCATAGTTGTATGCATCTATGGCTCATAAAATCTATGAGCCATAGTTGCATGCATCTATGGCTCATAGATTTTATGAGCCATAGTTGCATGAGCCATAGTTGTAGGTAATCCGTGGCTATCAAGCCAATATGCTCTGACCTAGGCCAATTTCAAGAAATGAGAATAGGGTCAGGCCAATACTCTGCCCATGCTCTGGCAGGTACGTGGTGACACCACGGTGGTACGTGGTGACACCACGGTGGTGTGCTGGATCAAACACACACAAAAAGGATTACGACCCTTGTGCGAGAGTGAAATGTGATCGTATTGGGACATTCATACAGGAAATATTATAGCCCCATCAGGACCCAGGTGCTCTCTCTCTCTCACTCATCTTTATAATCCCCTTATCACAGATTTGACGAATGACTTGCCAAGATGTGGTCATGATTGGATGGGGGTTTTAGAAGAAATACCTAGCAAAACCTGTCAGAGCATATTGGCCTGACAGAGCAAAACTCATATTGTTAACTACTAGTAATATTTGTTGAGTAGTACTATCCGGGGAACAAGTTTACTGCATATTTGGGGGGGGGGGGGGGGGTGCAGCCCCAAAAAAAATCAAACTTTTTCCGAAACCCAGGGTATGGTTGGTTTTTTTTTGGTTTTTTTTTGGTTGAAATTTCTTTGATTTTTTTGGTCGTTTTTGATTTTTTTTTATCGTTTTTGATTTTTTAAAATTTTTTTTGGTCGTTTTTGAATTTTTTTGATCGTTTTTGATTTTTTAAATGTTTAATGTTTTTTGGTCGTTTTTGATTTTTTTTGGTCGTTTTTGATTTTTTTTGATCGTTTTTGATTTTTTTTGAATTTTTTTGAATTTTTTTGATTTTTAAATGTTTAATGTTGAACAAAAAGTTCAAAAAAAATCAAAAACGATCAAATAAAATCAAAAACGGTCAAAAAAATTCAAAAAAAATCAAAAACGATCAAAAAAAATCAAAAAAGATCAAAAAAAATCAAAAAAGATCAAAAAAAGTAAAAAAAAATCAAAAACGACCAAAAAAAAATCAACACTTTTGAAAATCCAGGGTATGGTTGGTTTTTTTGGGCTGCACCCCCCCCCCCATATTTTTTTAGAATATACCCAGGCTCTCAACCAACATGTTTCTGTTCAACATGACCAATATACTTGTTGAGTAACAACAATATACTTGTTATGTTCTAACCCTTCCGCGGAGCTCGCGAAAAGAGGTTCGAGCTAGGCAACAATAGACAAACGGCTTCATCCAGCCCTCCTTTACATTGGAGAGAGAGAGGTTCGAACAAGCTTCATATTCAGGAAGGAAGAAGTAATAGCGAATACTGCACGTGTGTAGCAAGTAGGAGGTATAGCCTTACTCAATCCATGCCGCGTGATAAGGGATACAATACAATATAACAAGTATAATGAATGATTTGATGTGCTCTAGGTTTGCCTTGCTCATGTATTATAGGTGTGATATAATACTTTTTAGTTGTGTTAATAGTTACAACAAGTATTTCGTAGAAAAAAAAAGAGGTTTTTAGTTTCGAGTAGAATATGTTCCCAATGAAAACACACACGATTATACAAAATTAAAATTCCCTAAATTAGAGCGGTCCAAAAATGAAGCACCACCTAAACACTAAACCATTCTAACTCCCATTATCATTCCTCAATTAACAATTCATCATCGATTGATACTTCATTTATCTCAAAATCACCCATATCATTCTCTAAATCCGCCTCTCCTGATATACTAAACTGTCCATCGTGCACCAAACTACAGTCCTTAGTAACGGAAAACTTGGCCCGTTTCCATGGTAACCAAGTTTTGTAGCGATGATGAAAATGTCTCGCCCTGTCCACTAATTTCCCCGGGCTGGAGGGAATCTGGGCACCCCTCACACCTCCAACCAAGTTAACTTCAGGTGGTATGATATACTGAGCATTGTTAGCGTCTTGGTCACCCTCGTATGAAACAACAAAAACTGGGCAGTTCTCATCTTGATCCCCTTCAACTGGAATCGAGTATCGCATTGATTTCTGGGAGATCACACCCTCGTCTGATATAGAAACACCCACAATATCATGGTGGTAGGTAGTATCAGAGTAGATCTGTAACCCCTTAGATTTGTTAACAATACTACTCTCTGTTGCCATGAGATGAGTACAATTGTTTTTTAGTTCAGTGTTCCCTGGTAGAGGTATGGAGTAGGCACACACCCTCTGTACCCTGACCCCCTCCCTACAAATATAATGGCCCCGAACTGCGTCCTCTATTGGCCCCACGCTAGCCAAGTTGTGAAGGGCTGAGTTGAGGAGAGGGTAGTTTGATGGGATGAGATGTCTCTTAACCCCACCCCCAGCTGAGGCTTCCATAGATATATCATGTTTCCTGGTCTTGTTCACCATCACACACTCTACCGGAATTAGGTGCTCGTTTTGCCCCGTACCATCTGATAGACCTTTAGGGTTCATAACAGAAGATGTGATGTTCTCATATTCAGAGTCTTTAGATATGCTCCAGTTCCCAGCATCCTTAGTGTATTCACACCCATTAGATTGGAGGTGCCTGCGATCTTGTTGTGCTAGGTTAACCGTAGTTGGGGCAAGGTGGCGTGCTACTGAGGGGTGATAGGAAATGTTGGCATTCTGCCCAAACTTCAGTAGACCCCTCTCAGTATGGTGGACAAGTTTCCCCTTAGTTTCACGCTGTGCCAGATTTTTCCTGATCCCACCCGACTCCAACAAAGCCTGGGAATCCTGCCTCCTCAGCAAGGCACTTCTCTCAACCTGCCGTTTCAATTTCTCCTCCTCTGAAGTGATGTGTTCCCTATGTTTCTCCAACTCATTGTCAGAATCTCCCCGGAGTTTCGTCAGCTTGTCCTCCTGTTCAGCCTCCTGTTCCAATACTGCACGTGCAACTTCCCCCTCATCAACATCCTGTATAGCCACATCGTCCTCACTGGCAGTAGGGTTGTGGAGGATTGTTTCTTGGTGTGTTACTAACTCATCCAACCTCCTCTCTTCCTCCTCCCAGACCTGATGGGCAGCTACCTCAGATCCCTCCGTATCAGTAGCAGAGTGGTTCTCAACAACACGGGACTGGTGAATTATATCCCTCATCTCTATCTCATCTTTAGCAAGTTTCTCTAACACGATCCTCTCTTCTCTGGCTGCACTCTCCCTTCTCAATCTCTCCATCCGTTTCTTCTCCTCCCTCATTTCAACCTCATTCCGTTGTGCCATCTGATCCGCCTCCTCAGCAGCTCGGTTGAACACAGACAGCTCCTCGCCCTCCACTAGACTCCCAGCTTGGAACACCAGCTGCTCTTTTGGTGGAGTGGTGGGGTTATTAATTACAGGCTCCACAATCAGCTGGTCCTGGGAAACAAAGTTGTTTACAAGCACATCTTCAAATAACAACTCAGGGGACTCGGGGGGAGAGTGATTCTTCTTTCTTTTCCTCTTCCTCTCCTTTTCCGTAGGATGTACTTTGTTCATGTTGCTATGGGGACAAAGAGGATATTATTATATGTCGGGTACTTGAAGAAGATGAGTTATAAGTGTCTTAACAACAGTCTTAGCAACAGTCTTGGAAACGCAAACATTCCATAGCAGCTAGTACAAACTGAAGAGAGGGAGAAGGATACAATAATTGTTGACTTTGCGAGTGAGCTGCAGCAAGCATAGAGAAAGAGAGTACACAAATACTAAGCTGTGTACAACTCTATTTCTGTCTCTATTTCTCTCTCAGTCCCTCCTCTCTCTCACTCATTTTCTCTCTCTCTCGCTTTCTATTTCTCCCTCTCTCCCTCTCTCCCTCCCAATTTCTCCACCTCTCATTGTGTTTCTCTCTTAGCAGCTCCCCCACCCACACAACAAGTAAAGCTGCACAAACAGCAAGCAGAGGTCCTGAACAGCATTGAGCATGTACACTGCTTCCTGTATCATCTAGACAAAGAAGAGAGAGAAAGAGATAGAGAGAGGGGAAGTAGGCTAGGCAGTAAACGTCACGCGATATCATTTACATGAGGAGGACACGTACAGCACAGCAGTACATGGAAAAATGTTGTCTCTATCATCACACACTCTCAATTGTCAGTGAGAGAGAATTTCTCAGTTCTCACTCAGACTCACAAACTACTAAAGCACAATAATGCACACAGCTGCTACTGCATTCTATACACTCTACTTCTATTGTGTATTAAAGCTGATATTATAATAATGACATGTGCTGAAAGCACGTGAATGGCAGATTACTACAGCTGTGTATTAAAGACGTGAAAGTGCTACCCAAGTGTAAGCCTGAACAGCAATGTAGCAACGAGAGAGAGAAAGAGAGAAAGAGAGAGAGAGAGAGAGAGAGAGAGAGAGAGAGAGAGAGAGAGAGAGAGAGAGAGAGAGAGAGAGAGAGAGAGAGAGGGAGAGAGAGAGAGAGAGAGAGTGTATGAACACTATAGCATTCAATAATGATAGAGGATACAGGAGTGAACATTTAACTTAAAGTAACTGGAGTGTGCCATGAGGCATGATCTAAGATCTCAAGGGCACTATATAGTACACCACGTACAGCACAATTACTACTGACACTGAGTACTGACACACAGTACAGCGACCGTTTAGTACACTCCTCCCAAAGAGAGAGCATGCATGCACTGGAGAGAGTGGAAGGGAATGTTGTAGCAGATAGATACGCATCCATCATGAGGATATAGATAAACTATGTGACACAGATAAGAGAGGAATCAACACCCGGCGCTACTGGCTACTAGCACACTGCTGGCTTACATATACATGCTACGTCATTCTATTATCGTTTAGAGACGAAAGGGAGGGAAACTAAAGATGGAGAGAGAGGAGAGGGAGAGTAAAGAACTGCATCGTGGGTTACCATAGCAACATACATAGCAACAACGTAACCAGTTTCGAATGACAGCAATGTTACTTCAATTACATAGCATCATCCTATTTATGTCTGTAACTGCGTATGTAACTAAATTTCAAAAGAATTCTCCGGGTATTTTTTTCTATAAAAGTATGTCTCTTGAAGGGTCTAATAATAGCACTGGCAGGTTCCATATGCTAATTGGTATAATTAGTAGCATATAAATATATGTATGTGTTGCTTGGAGACATCTAGGAACCCGTTATAATGGTCAGTTGAGTACCGCACTGTGAAACCCTTATCTTATTACGCACGAGATTGAAATTGTGCCGGAAAGCGAGAGAGAACCACAAGAGAGGGAATACCGAATTGTAATGTTGCAAAAGTGAAATCAGAGTAAGGACTTGGAGATAAAATGACAGGGAGAGCCTCCCTTTGTTTGTTTTTGCTATTCCTTTCTCTCACCTTCTCTCTCTTTCTCTCACATTCCTCACTATTTGGTGTTATTGCGTGGGTGAATGTAACAAGACAAACAGTACCAACATATCTCGTGTTTACCTTGTCTAAAACAGAGTGACGCAGTACAGATATCATTTAGATGGGAGACAATACACAAACAATATGGGTTATCATGATATCATTGTTCATATGATGAATGAATAGTACACTTATAGGTGATAAACATAGAGAATAACAGTAAAAAGATCACTAAAAGATGATAAACACTAACGGGGGAACAACACTAACACAGTAAAAAGATCACGTTTACTTGGGAGCCGTGTACTCACATGATTATAGATGCATCGTACTAGATATATCTGGTTTCTGTACAGTCAAATATCTTCTGAAATACGATATTACACCGTTAGAAATGGGTTGAGGAGAGGATCTCTATTATAATTTGGAGATGAACGTCGTCGAAGTGGTGGCCGTTCGTTCAGCGGTATCTAAGCGACAGACTGCTCCTTCATAAAACACTTTATATCCCAAAGCTTTAAAGCTGTTGCTCACACTTTATGAACTTCCAGTGGAAGTTTATTAATATTTTCGAATGACTTTTAAAATGCAAGTCCCCATAGTTACCAATTCTGTTGCCATGGCAACCGTGTTATTGACGTTGAAAGCGGCGAAAAGAACCACCCGGCGAAGCCGGGTGGGTTATTAAAGAACCCTTACTTGAGGTGCACCCAATGGGTGCGCTAGTCTATATTATAATTTGGAGATGAACGTCGTCGAAGTGGTGGCCGTTCGTTAGGCGGTATCTAAGCGACAGTGCTCCTTCATAAAACACTTTATGTGCCCAAAGCTGTAAAGCTGTCATTCACACTTTTGGAACTTCCAGTGGAAGTTTGTTAATATTTTCGAATGACTTTTAACATGCCAGTCCCCATAGTTACCAATTCAGTTACGATGGCAACCGTATTATTGACGTTGAAAGGGGCGAAAAGAACCACCCGGCGAAGCCGGGTGGGTTTCCAAAAAGCTTATTTGAGGCGCACCCAATGGGTGCGCTAGTGTTATAAAACTTAGAAATGTAGAGTCCGAAGATAACCCCCAATTCCCCTTTTCTCTGGTGGTGTAAACAGTGAAAACCTAAATACATATGTAGTTGTATCGATACACTACATACTAAATTGCCTATTATTAGAATCACACAATTACATTCCCTTCTAATTGTTCATAGTTAACTCACATTTATATTCCCGGTGTCTTTTGATCAGTCTGAATTCAAACTCCCTCTCGTTCCTATGGTAACCATGCTACATAGTTTAAAAGAGGGTTCAGTTAGCATTAAACACTCAATAAAACAGGCTGGGTAGTGGGTGATGGAAACTGAAGGGGTGTCATGGGGAACTGAATATCATCATCATGGGACTGAGAGCTGTGGGGCAATGTGTTCTTTGTGCGCGCCAGTATCTCAACAAGTCTGACAACGCGCGCTACATAACATCACTGATCTTCAGAGAAAGAGATGCAGCAGTGGAGGCGGTGGTCGCAGGAGGAGGACAGATTTAGCTCATGCACTGCAGCTGGCCGTATAGTACAGCTGCTGTCTTTGTTATTTGTCCAGAGGCATTGTGGCAACTGCAATAGTAGACACAGTTAGAAACACTGTGAGAGATAAGAAGTCAGAGAGAGAGAGAGAGAGACACATAAGATCATGAGAATGTGTGTGCAAGAGCCAAGAGCAAACCAGAGAGTGGAGGGAGATTGGAGAGGGGAGGGAGAGAGGGCAAGTACTACTAAGTATCTTAAGTATCAGCAAGTTCTAAGAAAAGGAAATTATAATTGCAATTACTGTGGGTAAAAGCATCCCAGAAGTAGAGATAGAAGTGTTATAATACACAGAATGAATAGAAGTGTTTGCACAGCGGACAGCTGTCAACAGGCCTATCAGCAGCTTCATTTCCCCTTCATTCCTAAACATAATTGTAGTCGACAGTCGTGTGTTGTTATACACTACAGAGGCTACAACAAAACAAGGAGCAGGGAGCTGTACCACTGTTTACACGGTGACGACCATGGCATTCGTCTGGGCCATAGCAATGCATATATCGCTACCCTTCATTTTCTTCACTATGGGACTGGGAGTTTGTTGGTTACGAAATAACCCCTCCGTCGCGTGCTGGCAAGAGAGGGGTAACTTCGTTACCAAGGGAAGTTGTAAGGAAGTATAGTCAGGGATAACTGGGGTAAATAATACACAAAGTACCTGAATAAAAACTTTGATAATAAAAGCAATAAAAAGGGAAAATAAAAACAGTCTGTTAGAACACAGCCCCACACATTATAATGTCCCACACACACAACAAACCTAAAACATCAGCATGTTAATATCAAATTAGCAATACGGCACACACCTGATGGAGACATTAACATGGACACAATATCGTCATTGCTGTGTATTGTATTGTATAATGGTAGTGTATACCACTATACAGGCAACACGTCAGAACACTTGAACAAGCACATAACGTGTATGATGGAGAGAAGGGAAGATCTGCCGAACAACACACAGTAGGATGGTACTGAGCAGAGTAATATTATTAAATGTGCTGCATTCACACACACTCTCTCTCTCTCTCTAGCTATCTATCTTTCCCTCTCACACTCTCTCTAACTCTCTTTCTCTCTCATACTCTCTCTAGTTCTACCTCTCTTTCCCTCTCATACTCTCTCTGTATGCTCTTATGCTGCAGCTAAACACATATACAGAAGGAATAATGACCACACGGCACAAAGTGTGTGCAAAATGTGTGTATGTGTCCTACTTAATTCTGAGAAATCCTACCGAAAACCATCTTAATTTGCGGTAGGATTGTTCTAGAAAAAGAAGAAGAAACCAAGGTTTACCGCTAATCCTCAGGTTCAGCCAGACAACTCTCAACCATTTCCAGTAGATTAGGGTCTTCCAGTGCAGCAGCTCTCCTCTCCTTATCATTTACTTGTTTGTTCACCGCCTCCTCCTGGTCGTGGCAACCAGGGACAATGTACACGTCAACCTTTGTAGTTAGGGGCAGTTCCCGGGTCAGCTTAGTTTGGAGACACAACCCTGGGAGGGGGAGGTACATGTTGAATGTTGATGGTACATTTTGTATTACATTGGGGGGAGGGGTAATTTGGATATATGGGGTGGGAGGTATTATTGATACATTTTCTTTCACTAGAAACTAGGAAGTATCTAGATACAATATCAAGCCATTAGATGGGATTGAGAGCTTGGTTACCATGGTTACACACATTCCAATGTTGTGGTGTCAAATACAATATGTATCTTGAGTAATGTAAGATCTAGGTGGGTCATTGCTGCAGCATGCTACATAACATGATCAGATGACAACTGTGTGTTGCCTTGCTCGACCCTGTTTCACCGTACCCCGCACAAATGTAAAGGAGGATTAGAACATGACAACAATTCAGTACTGTGAGTGAGACCCTGTTTCACCATGCCCCGCACAAATGTAAAGGAGGGTTAGAACATAAAACCAATTTAGTGCTGAGAGTGAGAATAGAAGTGGGTTATGTTGGAGCCTGGTCAATCCTGACACAATTCGGACAATGTCCTAATTGAAATTGGTTAGTGTGACCAGTTTGACCAAAAAGTAACTAAATTGTAACAAGTGTAACGAAGGGATAACCCACCTATAAGTGTGGCCATTGAGCAGTGTGGGACGGTAGGTTTAAACTGGACTGTCACAACATTTCCCAGCACACTGATCAGGTCCTCAGACACCACTCCCAGATCTTGTAAAGTCTCTGGAAACTCAGGATCCTTGATATCTCTGATTAGGTCTGGGGGGGGGGGGGGGTCATCTGTCACGCTCCAGAACCTGATAATTGTCATCACTCTGCTCGAAAATTCCGAGCTGAAAACTGGTACCAGGCTCCAGTTTCTAGTTGGATCATCTGGTCAACAATAAAAAGAGGGAAGGAAGTACTGGAGATATTGGTGTGATTTATCAGTGTTCCCACTACCCAAACTTACCATACACGGCGAGAATATCCATTCAATCATTTCAAAACTTTCCTCTCACTAGAAGACATCAGCTAAAAGTGGGAAGTGACTTAGAATGTGATGTGTAGGAAGAAGCAATATTAATTTGGAAGGCTGGTAATATAATAGACATGTTTTGCAATATGCAATATGAACACACATGTCTACCTGGATCGAATCAATGGCATTATGGCAAAGGCAATCAGAAATGTCATTATTATTATTATTGAATCTGAATTTACACATAAGACAATCAGAAATGTCATTATTATTATTATTGAATCTGAATTTACACATAAGACAATCAGAAATGTCATTATTATTATTATTGAATCTGAATTTACACATAAGACAATCAGAAATGTCAAGAAAAGGGGAATAGTTTGTTTAGTGTATATTCATGATTCAATCAAATGATACTAGTTTATCAAGGTGTTATACAAATGGATAATAAAAAGGGCTTCCCATAGTGGGGCCCCATAAACTTATGAAGTTAAAAAGCTACTCCATACATATTAAACATTGTGTATTACACAAATTTTCCCGCCCCACTGCCTACAACATCTTATTCGCTTAATTACCCATCCTATGTACTTCATACAGTTCAGCTGTAGTTGTTCTATGAAATTTATCTATTATCTAGTATAATATCTCTATTCTCTTTTCAGTTTTCTGGGCTAAAAAATGTGGATGCATCCTCATTTCAATTTTCAGAGACAAATTTAATTACTTTAAACTGAACTTGCTGATCTTTAATTAAAACATCGGGTAAACTGAAGGTGTTTACCCCTTACCAAGGAGTTGGAATGCTTTGCACAAGAATGAATAGTGTATTTCAGCGTACCGGGGCGATCAAAGGACTTCCCCTGCCCCCTGGGGAAGTTCCCAACATATTGAATGATAGTAGATGATTCGCCAACATTTATACATTGTATTATTCGGGTCACAGATTCCAGAAGGCAGAAATGCCTCAAAAGCTCACTGATTCGACCAAAAAGGGGATTTAAACAGAAGGAAAAAACGTTTTTTGGTGTTTAAAAATTTATGAAGTTTTGAAATCTTACGTCGCGCGGCTTTTAAATTTTAATAACTTCGCTGCTGCGCGTCTTTTTATTCGTTTGCGTCGCGTCAAATAAAAAGAAATTTTAAGTTTTCACAAGTTGTGACAAGTTTTGTTCGTTCGCAGTTCGCTTAAAACACCCTTTCTGAGATATGTTGGCGTGTTGGAAGGATGAGAAAGGCTGCTAGTAAGAATACCATCTTTGAAATTACAGATCACACCAACTCAACACCATATGAAGAGCTCATTTACTCGATTGAGCAAGTTATAGATGGCTGGGGCCTGACAAGGGGAAGGAGAAATAGTGATCTGCCAGAGGAATTTACCCGAGTTCACCATGTTTTGTACAAAACACAGTCTTTTAAGTTCACGCATTACTGCTCCAAGTCGGAGAAAGGTGTAAAACCATTGGAACAAGTAAGTTTTAGAGGTTAAGTTGAGGTTTTTCAAAAAAGGTTGAGGTGAACTGAAAAGCTAACTCTCCTCCTTTCAGGCACACTTTCCCTCCAAAACTCACTGTCTCAACCGGTGGTATGGATTTTCAGAGTTCCTAATTTTATCTCCAGAATCTACCGACGACGCAATTTACTTTCTTGACTCTTCCAAATTGTTGATGAGCTCCCTCGCCACTGCCCTAACACGAACACAATGTGCCTTACCCATATTCATCCAACTTGGGTCTCCATCTAAGAGGTTCTACTGCGGAGTGTGGCTCAACTCGAGCACACAAACAACCCTGGATATGATCCTTCTGAAAACAGTTCCACCACAGTGCTCAACACTCAAAGAAATCATCTGCTTTTACAAGCGTAGTATCCCGTGTGCAGTGTCGCCATTCCCACAGACATTTGTCTCCGTGCGGTACACGTTCTGCCTACAAAACTTTGTTGGTTGTGCCTCCCTGGACTCCCATCTTTATCCCCAGCTGGACGACCCATGGGCCCTTCCCTTTGGCACCCTAAACGATCCAGTCCAGGATCTGCTGCTAGCCACCACCTGGGTCAGTGTCTCCGAGCATTTTGTCTTAGAGGATCTAGATCCTGTGAAAGCTCCCCACCAGTCCCTGCGGTATACAGCGCTGGCAGGTGCCTACTGCTCCCTGCACGGTATTGTAGAGCAGGTTCTGGCACAGTGGGGCAACGGAACTAAACCAGCCAGCAGTGAGATGGTGAGAGAGGAGGCACAGGTTGAGCCCTATCTGCATTTTATATTTGGTGCAACAGAGGGGATGTGCCGGGAGACTAAGATTAAGAGCTGTCCCCGGGGCGGCTGTGTGACTGAGAGAATCGCTGTGGCGTTGTGTCTCATCCTCAACAAAACACGGAGCCCTATCGCTTTCTACGAACTATGGAGGTTAGTGTGTGGCACAGCGTGTCATCAAAATACAATTAATTTGCTTCTGTTTTGTTGTATTTTAAACGAGTATTATGTGTGTATTGTAGGTTTGTGTGTATTGTAGGTGTGTGTACTTTAAACCTCTATCATTGTATAGGTGTGTACTAGAGCGGCTTCACAGTTGCTATGTTACTGGACATCTCCTGGATGGGGTCGGGGTGGAGCCAAACCACGGGTACTCCCTCTTTCACCAGAAGCTGGAAATGATTAATGCTTGTACCCTACACAAAACCAACCGAGGTATGCAATATTCCTTCTTTTTATCCTGTTTTTTAGCTATTCTCTCCCTTTCATTTATTAAACTGTTCTCAAAGTCCAATTTGTCATTACAAATGCCCCCTTCCCGCAATATACATCACTACCTTTCTCTCACAATATACATGCTCACGATGTATTTTTCCAGAGTCAGTGAAGGGCAGTGTGCGGATTGAGGAGACCCATCCTGAGTTGAAGTTGTTGCTTAGCAACGAGCCGGTTAAGATTCCTCAGACACAGCAACACCTCCCCCTAACTGAGGACATGCAGGTAGATATATATCACCTGTTTTGTGTAGATATTACCATATTACACATTACACATTACACAGTACATACTGGGAGTAATTTTCTACCGAATTGCCAGCTGGGTAGGACGGAAGCCGCATACACATATTACACGCAGTAAACACATGTGTAGTTTCTACATTCTTAGTGTGTAGTGAAATCCTAGATAATGTCCTATCCTAATCCTTTAAAATAATGTCCTATCCTAATCCTAGATAATGTCCTATCCCGTATTTTCTGATGATGTCTCTCTAATTCATTAATGTTTTACTAGGAGAAACAGTTAGAGGAGTTGGCTCGCTTGGGAACGGATGCGGAGGGAAGTAAGAGGAGAGCTCAGTATCATTCTAGATCTCTATCTTCTGACATGGAGGTATTATCATCTACAGAGAGAGAGAGGGAGAGAGATAACCCACTTTTATCTCTTCTTTCTCCCTCTTTCTCCATGTTTCTCTATTCTTATTCGTTATATGCTGTCGGATACATATATAAGTTACTAGTAATTGCTTTTCAAGCCATAGCAGCTGTCTCGATTGTGAGTACATCCCAAGTACATATAATGACGTATCACCAACTCACAACGTGTTTCAGGCATTCAAGGCTGCAAACCCCGGGTGTAGGTTGGAAGACTTTATCAGGTGGTACTCTCCAAGAGACTGGATTACTGTACCAGTCACCAAGCCTCGGCCCACTGAGGGGGATGAGGGTAGTAGTGAGGAGAGTGAGGAGGGTGCAGAGAAAAGTGAAGAGGAGGATGAGGAGGATAAAGGTCAGGATGCTGCAGGTGATGCAGAGAGTACAGAAGAGCAGGATAGAAATCAGGTAGAGGAGACGAGAGATCAGGAGGAAGAGATGGGTGATGAGGAGCAGGAGACGGGTGAAGTAAAAGATGAAGATGAGGCAATGGTTGATGAAGGACTTGTTGAAGAGGGCATAGTAGACGAAGAGAAAGTTATTGAAGCTACAGAGAACCTGCCTGTAAAAGAACCTGAGGTTGCCGAATCAGAGCAAAACCTAGACCCTATAGAACAAGACAGCACAGAACAAGATCAAAACAGCACGGAACAAGATCGAGACAGTCCGGTACAAGATCGAAACACCGCAATGCATGTTGAGGAACCAAGGGAAGCGGAACCAGAGGGCAGTCCAGCTGATATTACAAGTGAAGAACAAGATGGATCAGGAGGCAGTTCTCCTGAAAACCAAGGAAGCAGTTCTCCTGAAAACCAAGGTTGGGAGGATGATACTGCGCTGGAGTTGGATGACGTCATACTAGAGGAGGTAGAGGAGATACATGAGGAGGGTACACAGCCCACCTCACCTGATGATATCTCTCCTCCTCCTGCTACTGATACCGCTTCCACACCTCCCCCTGCAGTTTCACCTGCTCCTTCATATCCCCCTCCTGGTGGTGACTCTGAGGACGAGTTCATGGATGCGGAGGAGAGTTTCATGTCCTCGATGGAGTTCTCAACCTTTAAATCTACCATCTCCTCAGAGACCCAGTCCCCACCGGTCCCAGTGTCTCCCTTACCCCCTCCCTCTCCCCAACCCATATTGTGGGAACCACTTGATAGAGAGGTGTACGGAGGACATCTTAGTGTTCGGATGGAGAAGGAGAGTCTGTGGAAGGAGCTCTGGCACGATGCCAAACCAGTACCAATCTGGCAGCAGAACAGGCTGTTTAATGACACCCAAGAGCTGGAAAAGATCCTCCAAAGTTTTGGGAAATTAACCGTTGGTCAGGTTGTAAAGATGATCTCACCGGTCCTTGTCCACGCCGCTTTTGATAGGGTTATCACATGTCCTGACAGTATAACTAGTTTTATGAAGGAGCAGGTGGATTGTGTGCGGAGGAGTTTGGAATCCCTCGACACTGACCGGTGTGAGTTGTATGAAACCTTTTATGGAGATAATCGAGGGGATATATGGTTGTGAGTTGAGATTATCCACCTATAACTCCCTACGTCACAAAATGAGTAGTGTTGGGGGTCAACAACAATCCACTGAATCACGGAGTGGCCGGGGTGGGATGAGCGAGTTGGAGAGGAGAGCTAAAAGAAGGATCCGGGGTAACAGGCTAACTGTAGCCGAGGATACTACTGATGATACTGTAAAAGAGGATCTGGATCAGAAAGCTAGTGGATCTTCTTTCGTTAGAGGTTGATATTAATGTTAAGGGTCTGTGGGCTGCTACCCTCCAACGCCTCTTCCACTCTCAACAAATTAGTAGCGGTAAAATGGAGTCCAACAGGATTTTCCCGGAGCCCCTCGGCAGGGAGTACATCCTACAAACTGCAACGCGACATCCTAGTGGTAGTTCGTCTGATTGCCCCCAGAGGATGTTTATTACTGTGTCAGGGAGTGAGTTTCGGATGGCCTTCGCATCTACTACTGATAAAACATTTCTTTAATCTCTTGATGTTGTTGTTCCGTGGTGTGTTGTTCGAACTGGGTGATGAGACAGGATCGAGCAAGACAAATAGAGAGAGAGGGTGGCGACAATTTCTTGCATGTCGTACCGGTATTAATTAACGTTTGTGTTTCATGTGTATCAAGTTACAGTGTGTTAAATTTGGATTTCAATTTTTACGTCTTTTGGTTTTCTGCACTCTAAAAGTTGTGATCTTTGTTTCAGTAATCTCTCTATCTGTCTATTTGTAGAGACAATGAACAATCTAACATCTCGAGCCAATGTGATCCTCGCCAACTCCCTATCTGTTTTGGCTATCTGTGCAGGACTTCTCTTTATCACTACTCTACACATCAAAGTAGAACCGGAATTTGAAATCAAGGTATTACTCCTTCATAAACACAAACACTCAATGGCAAGTTTTATGAAGGAGCAGGAAGGTAACAATCCCTCCCCAGGTAAACAAGGTTGATGTCCGCCACCAGCCCGATCACATGACAGGTAGACGGGACTACCTGGACCTAGCTCTAATTAACTACAATTTAGCTGTTGATATGACTGATTCCTTCCACTGGAATGTGAAGATGATCTTCCTGTACATGGTGGCTGAGTATACAAACGAGGACAACTCTGTCAACCAGGTGGGGAGAGAGAGAAATGTTTTGGAGAGATAGATAGATAGAGAGGGAGACGAGAGAGATGTGTTCTGTAGAGATCTTTTGTCTGACCAATTATATGTCATGAATATCACACAATATGATGAGTACATTTAGAATGTACAGTTGAAATGAAACCCCAATAACAATATATTATGTTCCAGGTAGTGTTGTGGGATAAGATTGTAATGAGGGGAGACAACCCTCTTGTGGATGTTAAGAACCTACGAACTAAATACAGCTTCTTTGATGACGGTATGTGTTTTGTCTTCGATAACCGATTCTAATTCAACTCTTCCATGTGTTTTCACTTGCCGGACCACTTGGCGTGCTCAAAAAGATGTTACAATATGTTAATTGAGTTTTAGTATTACTAAATCATTCTTTAATTACCAAATACAATTTACAGGATCCCACCTGAGGGGACGGGATATCAAGTTATCTCTACACTGGAATGTAGTACCTAATGCTGGACTTCTGCCAAACATCAGGGGATCAAAACATATCTCCCAAGTTCTTCCCTCATCTTATACTTACTAAACATTTTAATTTATTGGGCGTGTAATAATAATTATCATATCATGGTATGTAATCTTGCGTGTAAGTTTGACAGATTTACAGTTTTATTTCATTTGGATTCAGCTGAAAATAACCGAGTTTTATTTTCTGTGTTCTGGACCACATTCTCCCCACCTATAATACACTCCCCTTCCCTGGACCACAGTCCACATTGTAGGCGGTTACTCCCCTCTCCCTCCCCGGCCTGGACCTCCATTCTCTTCTGCTCAAACCCCTGCTTCCCCTTCTTCCCCTCTCCATGGACCTCTCTTCATGTTTCTCCAGCTCCAATTTACTCCTCTCCCTAAACCTCATGTTCCCCTCCCTCCCCTCTCTCTTCATGTTCCTCTGACCTCTCTATCACCCTGTTATAGCAATGAGAATGCCAACTCAAGAGGAGATACCACGACAAGCCGTTATAGTAGCGGATTCCTTCAACTCTCGCTTCAAACCCATCACCCTCGATAAGCCCCGGTGTCTCCTACCCTTGGCCAATAAACCACTGCTAGACTACACCATCTCCCACCTGGTGGACAACGGGTTCTGGGACCTCATTCTCCTGAGTTGTTCCCATGCTGACCAGATCGATGAGCATATCAAGGAGACTTATGGGGGAGATAGGAGGCTGACTATCAGGAATATGGCCCTGAATAGTGAGAATTGTGAGAGTTTGGGAGATGCAATGAGGGAGCTGAGTGTGGATGGAGTTATTAGAGGTCCTTTCGTTCTAGTAACAGGTAAATACCTCAACTGGATCAGCTCAGGATGGTTTTATAACGTTTTTTAGTGTTATACTTGCCATAGGGTTTCTTCTTCTTCTTTGAGGCCGTCTCCACAATGGTTTACTAATACCCCACTGTTGTTTAGTATACCCCCGCCCCTGATTAACTAATACCCCACCACTAAATACCTAATACCCCGCTACTATCATCAGGTGACTTGGTATCTAATATGGATATAAGGTCAGCAATGGAGGCTCACCAGAGTAACAGGGCTCGAGATAAGGATGCCATTATGACCGTTATACTGAAGAAGGTGAGAATCTAAACACCAAGCTATTGCACTCTGGTTTGCCATATATTATAATAATACTAATACCAAGGCTAACCCCCCCACCTTGTAATGCCAGCTATCTTGCTACTTGCTAGGTATTACCTGCTCCCATCCACAGGTAATGCCAGCTCCACCCCTTCCCTAAATAATACAATATTGCTCCCCCATCTTCACAGGTAATGCCACTCACTAGCTCCCTCCACTATCTAGGTAACACCAGCCCCCCCCCCCCCCACCAGGTAATGCCAGGTCACCCTACCCGAGGCCAGGAGGATGACCTTGTTGTGTGTGTGGACCCTGAAACCAATCAGCTACTCAGATACCAGAACGCTAACAGTAAACGATTCGAATACGAGTTGGAACTCTTCAATTTGCACGATTGTGTGGATTTTAGGTGAGGCAAGCAAGTAGATTAGACCCAATTTTAGGTGTCCCAACACCTATTATAATCCTCCCCATAACCCCTTATAATCCGCCCTTCTAACTCCCCCTTCTAACCCTATGTCAGGTATGACCTGATGAACACGTATGTGATTATCTGCGAGGCACATGTTCCCACCCGGTTTGGTGATCACTTTGATATCCAGGATATGGAGTCTTTTATTAAGGGAATAACAGGTACTGTGGTAGTACAGTAGGAGGAGGTATGTGTGATTGTTGTAGTACTCAGCGATGGAGAATTATGAAGTGTGTGTGTGTGATTGTTGTATTAATTGAAAACTTCTCTCTTTCTCCCAACCCGTGTCTCCCCCACTTTCCTATTCATTAAGGCAGCTCTATCCTCTCTCTCCCCCCCCCCCCCCAGGACCCTATCATCTCTCTACCTCCCTCTCCCCCCTATAACAGGTGACAAGACTCTATAATCCTCTCTCCATCTCGCCCAGGTGACAGCACTCTCCCCTCTCCCCAGGTGACGAGGAGTTGTGTACAGAGACGATCTATATGCACACACTGGGACACAGCTACGCTGCTAGAGTGTGTAATCTGTGGACGTACCACAGTGTAGCACATGATATCATGGGCCGGTGGGTCTACCCAGTCGTGCCTGACAGACCATCACAGGTAGGGACTAGGGAGTTGTGTTAGGGGATAGTGGGTTTTAATGGGTCAGTAGTATAGTGATTAGTGGATTTTAAAAGAATCTTTTTTGTTGTCTGTTCAGATTTTCTGGTTTTTATTTCGTGATCAGTAACACTAATACCTCTCCCCCCTCCACAGGACCAATACATATACCGTGGTGACGGGGTCTACCTCTCTCACTCGGCCAAGAACTACAAAGCACAGATAGAGAAGAACGTCATTGTCGGCCCTGAGAGCACCCTAGGAAGAGAGAGTACCGTTAGTGACAGTGTCATTGGCACAAAATGTGAGATAAAATCAGGGTGCGTGATCAGGAACTCTCACATTTGGGACGAAGTGACAATAGAACGAAACTGTACCATCGACGGAGCAGGTGTTGTGTAGTGGTGTAACAGTAAAAGAGGGGACTGTTATCACCCCTGATTGTATCCTATCCTATGACACCACAGTGGGTCCCTAATATCACTCTGAAGAGGGGTACTCGTGTCACTGCCCCTGTTAGATCGCCCCACAGAACGGAAAGTGAGTGTAGTAATGATAGCGAGGAGACGAGGTGTAGCGAGGACGGTAACTCCCCACCATCCACCCATGAAGTCCTGGGTGTGGACCATTGGGGTCAGGTGTACGAGAGTGATGGGGAGGATAGGGTTGGGTATTGCTGCGGGATAAGGAGAGTGTTGGGAGATAGAGGGGATGTGTTGCTAAGCGATAGTAGTGATAGCACACCCGTACCCTCGGAACCGGATCAAGAAGTAGGGTTTTATGGGGAGGTGCTGGACTAGCTTTAAAGCGGGGTATTTGATAAGGAAGGATGTGGACGGAGTTCTGATAGAAGTTAACGCTAGTAAACACGCGTATAATGTCAGTGTGTGGGATCAGCTGATACATGTTACCCGGGCTCTACTCGAGATGAGTGGCTCAGTTGCACAGTTCAGATCCCACGCGGAGTACTTTGCACCGCTCTTCATCAAGTTAGCGGGGGACAGGCAGACAGAGACAGTGATACTGGAGGAGGTAGCTACCTGGGCGGTAGAGATGGAGAGGGTGGATGATGTGCAGAGTATTCTTCACTCTTTATACGATCTGGATGTGTTGGATGAGGGGAGTATCCTGGCCTGGTCTAGGGGGTGTGAGGAGGATATCAAGGAGAGGATAGAGAGGTTTGTTACGTGGTTAGAGGAGGCGGATGAGGAAAGCTCTGAGGATGATTGAAGAGGGGAGATATATATCTGGTCTTAGATCTCGGAATTTGTAGGAGTGTTTGGTGATTTGTCGCTGTGATTAATTTTACTGTAATATGTATTTGAAATGTTCCAACTTTGTTTTAAAAGAAAGAGAGAGAGATGTGACGAACAGATATCCGTGTTGTTGTTTTTCAGCCCTTCTCTGATTTAACTTAGCCGATCTAAACCTTACCATCCCCCACCCTCTAACATTCCTCGCCCATTATATAGGCCGCCATGGCTAAGGATCTGCCTCCAAAGGAAAACGCCCTCTTCAAGAGGATACTGGTGAGTACAATGACGTCACAAGTCAGTGAAGTGTCAAAGATTGGGAGGTGACGTGACAGACTGCTGCAGGTTTCGGGACCCTGTCACCCAGTGCACCATGGGTGGAGGGCGCTGATCACTGCCTCTCGGGGGGTCTACCGCGCGCCCACCTTATTATGTAGAGTTGTCAGAGACATCATTTAGCTCTCCGTAGTTGCTTAATGCACATGCTTATTAACTAATTAATGCTCTTAATTAGCTATTCATTTTAGTTCTCACATTACCAACGGAACATTTCAAGGATTTTGTGTGATTCAGAGTTAGGGTTTTACATGCGTATTAATACTGCGCAATTCCGCATTTCAACATGTCAGGATGGCCGAGTGGTCTAAGGCGCCAGACTCAAGATTCACCTCTTGCATTCAAATGAATGAGAATTCTGGTCCACGAATGTGGGCGTGGGTTCAAATCCCACTTCTGACACACTTTTTATACTTTTTTTTTCAGAAATGTTACGAAAACAAGCAGTATAAAAACGGCCTCAAGCACGCCCGGCAGATCCTTTCCAACTCCAAATTCCAGGAACATGGAGGTAACTTTGGTCATTTCCTAAAGATCTGAAATATCAACTTTAAATCCACACTTTTCTCCAACCCTTTTCCTCATTTTCCAGAAACCCTCGCTATGATGGGCCTCACGTTGAACTGTCTGGGTCGAAAGGTGGAGGCTTATGACAATGTAAAGAGAGGACTGAGAAACAACCTGAGGAGCCATGTGTGTTGGCATGTATTCGGACTGCTCCAAAGAAGTGATAAGAAATATGAAGAGGCTATCAAGTGTTATAGGAACGCTCTCAGGTACTAATCATAACTTTCAATTGTTTTGAAGTAATTGTACAAGAAAGTTTTAAATTGGATTGGTTTCAGGTGGGACAAGGATAATTTACAGATTCTGAGAGATTTATCCCTATTGCAAATCCAAACTCGAGACTTGGACGGCTACAAGGTATTCATTTTGTTACCACTATCCTTTTCTTCATCTTTCTAAACACTCTGGGGCCTGGGGCCTCTAAACCGGGCCACTTTCTAAACCCCTTCTCCATTATAAACCCCGTCCTGAGACACCTCATTGGATTCCATTATAGACCCTGTTTCCCCATCTCAGATCACACGGAGACAACTACTAATGTTGCGAGCTAACCAGAGGGCCGGCTGGATAGGATATGCCATCTCCCTACACGTTATGGGCGACTATGAAGATGCTCTAAATGTCCTCCAAACATTCAGGAAGACGCAGGAGGTAAGAAATGTTTTAGTCTAACGAATCCTATCTGAGGTAATAAATGTTCCATTCCCCAACACTTTCATCTGCTCCTGGAACATATCAATACTACTGACATGTTCGGAGAGGGCAGTATTTTGTGAGACAACTGGAAAAATTTCAGAACAACACATGTTGCGAATTCACCTGAGTTCTTGTCCGCTCCACAACATGTGTATTGACGCATGAGAGACACACTATACACATGATTCAATTGACCACACATACTGGAGATCTCATTTCCCCCAAATAGTTGCCACATGTAACATCATTGCTACTGTTGTGTGGAGTCATTTTCTGATTCATAATATAGGGGGGGGGGGTGCAGCCCAAAAAATAACCAACCATACCCTGGATTTTCAAAAGTGTTGATTTTTTTTGGTCGTTTTTGATTTTTTTTGACTTTTTTTGATCTTCTTTGATTTTTTTTGATCTTTTTTGATTTTTTTTGATCGTTTTTTATTTTTTTTGAACTTTTTTGATCGTTTTTTATTTTATTTGATCGTTTTTTATTTTTTTTGAACTTTTTTGTTCAACATCACAGTGCTGCTTGTAGTCAAATTACCGTAATGAAAATACAGTAAGGAGACGCGCACGGTGCATAACGCGCGGCAAAAAGTTCATGTGTCAGCACGTACTAGCGCCCTGATTGGTCACGGTTGCGCGTCGTCTTACTGTATCTTCGTTTTCCATTACCGTTTTCCCACTACAAGCGACCGTGTTAAACATTTAAAAATCAAAAACGATCAAAAAAATTCAAAAACGATCAAAAAAATTCAAAAAAAATCAAAAACGATCAAAAAAAATCAAAAACGACCAAAAAACATTAAACATTTAAAAAATAAAAAACGATCAAAAAAAATTCAAAAACGATCAAAAAAATTCAAAAAAAATCAAAAACGATCAAAAAAAATCAAAAACGACCAAAAAAATTAAAAAATCAAAAACGACCAAAAAAATCAAAGAAATTTCAACCAAAAACGACCAAAAAAAACCAACCATACCCTGGGTTTCGGAAAAAGTTTGATTTTTTTTGGGGCTGCACCCCCCCCAATATACTCATTACTGCTACTGTGCTACCCCCTAATAGTGAATACCGACGAGTATTTGAATCATGTACCCGTGGGGCACAGCTCGAGGGAGGCTCTGTGATCATCCTATTAGACAACGGGTACTGAATTACCATGTACCACTGTTATACCAAACCGACTTATCTTCTATCGACCGGAAAGAAGAATTGCTGGTATCGAACAGTTACCATGGTTACCATAACTCTTTCTCTCCCAGGGTAAGCCAGCTGACTACGAGTTCTCTGAGTTACTAATGTACGAGGCGTCCATCATGGCAGAGGGTGGAAAGACGGAGTGTGCCCTGGATCACATCTACAAGCATCGTGCTGCTATTGTTGATGTAGAGGCATGGCTCTCTATGGCAGGTTAGTGGGGGATGTATGGCTCTCAATGGCAGGTTAGGAGGGGAGGGAGGCATGGCTCTCAATGGCAGGTTAGTAGGGGGAGGCATGGCTCTCAATGGCAGGTTAGTAGGGGAGGCATGGCTCTCTATGGCAGGTTAGTAGGGGAGGGAGGCATGGCTCTCAATGGCAGGTTAGTAGGGGAGGGAGGCATGGCTCTCAATGGCAGGTTAGTAGGGGAGGGAGGCATGGCTCTCAATGGCAGGTTAGTAGGGGGAGGCATGGCTCTCAATGGCAGGTTAGTAGGGGGATGTAGAGGCATGGCTCTCTATGGCAGGTTAGTAGGGGGAGGGAGGCATGGCTCTCAATGGCAGGTTAGTAGGGGGATGTAGAGGCATGGCTCTCTATGGCAGGTTAGTAGGGGGAGGCATGGCTCTCTATGGCAGGTTAGTAGGGGGAGGCATGGCTCTCTATGGCAGGTTAGTAGGGGGAGGCATGGCTCTCTATGGCAGGTTAGTAGGGGGAGGCATGGCTCTCAATGGCAGGTTAGTAGGGGGAGGCATGGCTCTCTATGGCAGGTTAGTAAGGGGAGGCATGGCTCTCAATGGCAGGTTAGTGGGGGGAGGGCTTGAGTCGCTTGGCACTGTTTCCGTGCTCCGGGAGGGCCAGGGAGATAGTGGACATGGTAGTGAGATCTGGGGAGTGGGGAGGGAGATAGTGAGTCCTCCAACCCCTCTACTACTTAGTGAGGTAGTGAAGGATGTTGGGGATCATCTAGTAAGATCTGAGGAAGGGAGACTTTTATTGTGGGAAATACATGAATCTAACCATCATCTAACCACACATGAATTGAGACTAATAACCATCATCATCCCCCACCAGGTAACCTGCATATCAAGCTAGGTCAGATGAGGGAGGCAGGGTTAATATTTGAGAGGTTGATCCAGAGGAACCCAGAGAACAAGGAATACATTGGGCAGTTTATCAAGGCACAACAACCTGGTAATTTTGTGTCTCTTGTTGTAATATCTTACCATTTCTGTAAAATAAAGTGGGAATAAAGTCTATGATACTCCTTTTTGAGTGAATGTTAGCTAATTACCATGGTAACAACATATTCTCTCTAGCCCCGTTAGTAACAAAAGATTCTATCCCCACTAGAAACGGAAGAAGAAGCCCTGGGTGTTTGTATGAAACTCCACGAGAAGTATCCTCGTTCTGAGGCAGTTACTGTGTGCACCCTAAACATGTGTAGCGGGGAGTCTTTCAGGGCCTTTGTGGATAAATACATGCAGAGACAACTAAGGAAGGGTGTTCCACCTCTATTTAACATGCTGAAACACCAATTCAATGATGCCAATAAGGTGAGAGGGACAATATTGAGTTATAGAATGAGGGTTTAGAGATGCTATCGGTTATCCGATCTTGTTCTAGATACTGAAAAACATGTTCCTATTCCTTGTTCTATGTAGATGTCCACAAACAAACAAACAAACAAACAAACAAACAAACAAACAAACAAACAAACAAACAACTGTTTCAGATGTCCATAATCTCTGAACTGGTTCACGGGTATTGTAAATCATTGGAAGTCTGCCAGAAATTCCACTCAGGTAAGTGAAAATAAAATATAATTATTTATAATTTTACGAACCAACCAACTCTACTACTACAATAACTCTATTCATATTGTGATACGGTATACCCCTGCGAAGGGAGTCCCTAGAAACACTGTCCCCTCGTCCCAATGTAGAACCTCACTAAAGGCTCTGGTATCTGCAGTTGGGACCTCCAAAACTAGCATCAGGTTACCCGAGTTATCTGTTTTGTACACCCTGAAAAAGAGAAGTTAGAAACATGAGATTCCTAATTATGGATAAGATGTGGTTATGTGCTATAACAATCATACCTCGATTGATCGGTATATCGAGGTAAAATATCGGTAAATATCGGAGGTTTGATCACCTGGCTAATTATAGTTAATACAGAATTACCATTTACCTTGCCGGTTCAGCGAAGATCCTGGTATATAATGGGAATATCCACTTTAGTAGGGATGTTGTGGTAGTTAGGGATCGGAGTGTAGGCAGCACTGATTGTACATCGTGAAGAGTCCTAGTGGTAGTTCTACCTGCGGGAATGGAGGAGAGGGAGATAGAGACAGAGACAGAGACAGAGACAGAGACAGAGACAGAGACAGAGACAGAGACAGAGACAGAGACAGAGACAGAGACAGAGACAGAGACAGAGACAGAGACAGAGACAGAGAAATTTAGGTAAAAAAGCTAAAACTGTACAAAAGTATATTACCAACCTGCAGATAAACCAAACCAGTACTCCCCAGTACCACTCCTTCTAATATTGTCCACACTGCCTAGAGAGGGACCTGGCAAGTGTCCAACCACCTCCCCTGTCTTGATGCAGACCCGGGTTATCCTGTATAGAGCTCCCTCTGATACTAACAAAGTGGTGTTATCTGGTGTCACCGCAATACCTGAGGAGAGGAGATACATCGGTGACACATGTAGGGCGTAGGGGTACAGTCCTTAAAAGGCAATCTGTACCCTGATTTTTTTCCAGGGATTGGCCTTTTTTGGGGTACCATTTGGAGTCACGAGGTTGCTTGTTAGTACTGCTGACGTCCCGCTAGTCAGGTTATAGGTAAGAATCCGTCCGTCTGGGGTTAAACTGTAGAACTTTTGGAACATTGATAACGCGGGGTCCCTGAAATTGGACGAGCTCGATTTAAACAAAAAAGGAAAGCAATCAATCTGATTCCCCACCTCGATATGAATGAATCAGTAAAGTATGCCATGTCCCCTACAATAACAATGTCGTTAAGGAACCCTGGCCGCTCTTTAAAAGTTTCCAGACTTGTCAACCATTGGAACTTCCCCTCTGAAAACCTGAGGAATTGACACAGGTTTAGCATTTGCCTGTGTCCGGTGTTATTCGATAAAACATGGTACTTGCAGTTCAGTATCAGTTTTCAGGAAATCCTAGTGTTTTGTGGAGTTACACCTCGGATTACACCACCCCGGTCCCAGAGAGGCTGGATGTATATCGAATATATACCAACCACCAGAGTCCCAAAACCTGGCAGTTTGTCAGAAAGGAGGGACTCTCTGTCGATAGCTCCCTACTTCACAGTGCCCTCCTAAAGTACCTGGGCCCCAGCTCCTACCTGAAGAGTGTACCGTGTAGGTTAACTCCCACAATATCACCCTGATACTCTCTAACACCCAAGATCCTACACTCTCCAGGACACCTGACCCGCCACGTGATCTCCAGAGTGACAGGAGAGAACCCGGTCAGATATCCTGTTAGTTCCCCTGTCGCTATGTCACCCTTGTAGTACAACAACGATTCACCCCCTGCGGGGAGTAGAGGGGATTGTTAACTAGGCGGGGGACTGGGTGCTTCCCCTTTTATTAGAAATGGGTTGCACATGCTTCATTCCTAGTGTACTGGAAAGCGCGAGAGAATATTCAGGAGAAAGGGAAAGAAGTATCGAAGGAGAGAGAGAGAGAGAGAGAGAGAGAGAGAGAGAGAGAGAGAGAGAGAGAGAGAGATAGATAAATAATTTATCAGCAAGGTACTGCAGATCGTCCAAGACTGTTTCAGACCGCCATGTACCGGTAATATTGGCCACTCTCTCCACAGTACTGGGTTTGAGACCTCCATGGGGTAGTGAGGTGGGGACAGGTAGTACTGCGGGCTGGATGTGGATATAGAGAGGGACAAGGAGGGAGATAGCAAGGACGACTAGCACAGAAATCATTGTAAAGGTGGATGTAGAAATGAGGGGAGTGAGTGAGGGAGGGGTTGAAATCGATACTACACACACACATAGCAAGTTAGCTACAGCTATATATTACCCCCCTCTGGGCCCGTGTGATTGATACTACTTTACATGGAAATCGTGTTTAGTCCTTGGTGTGATGATGTGTTTTAGGAAATCTTGACAAGGTTTTAAAAATAAAACACGAAATCTTAAGAACTATTCAATTAATTACTAAATCACAGAGTTACTAAACATAAAGATAGAGACAATACTACAGTCGCTGTTTCTCTCCCTGTGTCCCTACTCAGCCCATGTTTTATAAGGGCTAACAACACCCTGTAACTCCTCTCCAGGACCTGGAAACCAACTACTATCCTCCGCAATGTAGATAGCATAGTTCCCAAACACCGGTCCATTCTTCAGTCTTACAGGACTCCTCTGATCAGTCCCCATTAGTTGGTAACCAGTACATGTCGGGAAGGAACAATCCTGGATGACAGATATATCAAATGCACCTGCACCATTAGCCAGAGTCTCCCCTATCAAGGGATTACAATAGATATCATTACCCAGACCCCTGGTATTAGAATCCATCGAATCCTCCTCTGACAAATGTCCCCCTGTTAGAACAATACGGTGACCGTTCTCGGTATACCGCCAGTTGAATGCCAGCTCTCCACCCACCCCAAATATTGGATCAGTTGGGATGTTCTTTGCATCGTGTGCTATTTCCACCTGGATGGGTCCCCCGTCACTAACAACCCTTCTCCCAGGGTCCATCTCTTGGAACCTGGCCAGCAGGCTCAGTCCCCAGTACCTGAACCTAAACACTTTCACCGCGTCTATCACACCGAACTGGTGCCTTACAATGGCTATGTAGTTGGCGGGTTCCATCCACACGAAGTGATCCAAGTAGTCCATGGTCAGGGAGTTGTTCTTCGTTCCAATCTGGTTGCCAGTAGCCCATCCCTCGGTGAACCCAAATATGTGGCCATCAGCAGGGTTGATGTTCATGGCAAGGTGCCAGGACGGAGCACGACGGGGCGGGTAGCCCAGGACAGGGCCAACTACTAGGATGGCAAGACAAATATAGAGAGGCATGGCGGGAATTGAGTGGGTTATGGGTAGAGAGAGGGAATGTTATATCCAGGAGACTATGAGTCTAACCGTATTGGATAATTTACAAGGAAACCTCAGTAACACTGTCATGTTCGACATATTATCCGTTGGTAGGTTTTTATTGGCAGAGACACAGTAATTCGCAACAAGTATTTAGGTTTTACCGGAAATTTAAATACCATCTGTCACTTCGTATTTATATTGAAACACAATCCTTACTGGCCCTGTTCAGATTATAACCCCCCTTCCTTTCTAAGTTATGACCCTTTCCCACATCTTATCTTCTCCAGATTATAACTTCCTTCCTCTCCCCTCCAATCTAAAACCCCATTCCTCTCCAATCTAAAACCCCCTTCCTCTCCAAAGTCCAATCTAAAACCCCCTTCCTCTCCAATCTAAAACCCCATTCCTCTGCAGACTCGGAAGAAGAGGAACTACCCACGTCCTATCTGCACGTGCTTATATTCCTGGCACAACTCTTCGACTACAAACGAGACATCCAGGAAGCACTGGACTACATTAATAAGGCCATTACACATACCCCTACCTACATCGATCCTTACCTGGTGAAAGGCAAGATTTACAAGGTAATATATGACCATATTTGGTATTGTAGCAGGTAGTAATGACCATATATGGTATTGTAGCAGGTAGTAATGCCCAAATATGGTATTGTAGCAGGTAGTAATGCCCATATATGGTATTGTAGCAGGTAGTAATGCCCAAATATGGTATTGTAGCAGGTAGTAATGCCCAAATATGGTATTGTAGCAGGTAGTAATGCCCAAATATGGTATTGTAGCAGGTAGTAATGACCAAATATGGTATGATTACCCAGCTCTCCTCCCACCCTAGCACGCTGGTAACATGGTCGAAGCAGTCCACTGGTTGGAGGAGGCCAGGAATCTGGATCTGGCGGATCGGTACCTCAACTGTAAATCTGCTAAATACCTCCTGAGAGCGGGCATGAAGGAGCGGGCAGAGGAATTGTGTGCACTGTTTACACGGGTATGTGGTTTATGTGATGGTTTATATGTGTGGATAGTGCGCTAACATAATAACTTATTACTTAGCTGTCACCGATAACTGATAAGTGATAACAATCGAATCGTTCTTCATCTTTTTACTTTCCTGTGTATGCATGTAATAAAATGTTCCGTGTGTCTATTGTCTGTGATGCATGACCCTACAATTAACCCTCGTCACCCAAGACATTTGATTTTGTCCAGGAGAACACGAACCCGGTAGATAATCTTAATGAGATGCAGTGTATGTGGTTCCTCACCGAGTCAGCCAGCGCTGCATACAACAAACAGGACTGGCCTGCTACCCTCCAGAAATGTCACGAGGTATGTACCACAAATTGAATGTTGTTTCAAACTCTAAAGGATTTGTAGTGTGCTGATCATTACTCTTTTTCCAGATTGAGAAACACTTTGTGGACATTGTTGAGGACCAGTTTGATTTCCATCCCTACTCAATGAGGAAAATGACACTGCGGGCCTACATCGGCCTACTGAAGCTAGAGGATCAACTCCGAGGTTTGATTTATAATTCATGAAATTTCATTTTATTTCGTGATTTACGTTAATTCCTTGTTTTATAATTATCTATTTTTATCCAGGTCACGATTTCTACAGTAAAGGAGCGAAAGTAGCCATTAACACGTACCTCCACCTTCACGATCAACCGAATGGTCAGACAAATGGACATGGAAACGGAGAGAGCGGTATGTAAGATTCGGATTCGGTTCTTCTTTTGTTTTTATAAAACCAGATCTATAGAATAGGGTTCACTTTTATAACACCCCCCCTATTTCCAGATGGTCTAACAGAGAAAGAACTTAAGAAACAGCTGAGCAAACAGAAGCGAGCAGAGCAGTGGAAAAAGAAACAGGACGAGGCGAAGGAGAAACAAGGGACAACCGGAGGGAAGGATACACAGAAAAAGAACACGACAGGAACGGATGGAGAGGTTGTTGCTCCTCCCATTGTAGGAACTGAACTTGTTAAAACTGAGACACCATTGGAGGATGTTATGAGGTTCTTAGATCCAATCAGGACCCTTTCTCCACAGTGTCCTGATACACATACCCTCGCCTTCGAAGTGTTCTACAGAAAAGGTGTGATATATAGAGGCGGGAATTGTGGAAATAGACATGGCCGTGTAGCTCAGTTGGTTAGAGCGTCGTGCTAATAACGCGAATGTCCAGGGTTCGAGCCCCTGCGTGGCCAGGAATGATTTTTTGTGTGACTTTCCTATTTCCTACCGCAACTTTCCGACAAAAAACACCGATTTGCGCCCGACTAATTGTGCCGTTGCTCATGGCCGTGTAGCTCAGTTGGTTAGAGCGTCGTGCTAATAACGCGAATGTCCAGGGTTCGAGCCCCTGCGTGGCCAGGAATGATTTTTTTGTGACTTTCCTATTTCCTACCTCAACTTTCCGAGCAAAAAACAACCGATTTGTGCCCAGCCAATTGTGCCGTTGCACATGGCCGTGTAGCTCAGTTGGTTAGAGCGTCGTGCTAATAACGCGAATGTCCAGGGTTCGAGCCCCTGCGTGGCCAGGAACGAACTTTTTGCCACTTTCCTAACATAATTTTATCTCCTTTCAGGAAAGATCTTGCTGATGATTCAGAGTATAAAAAGGGCCATTCGAACGAACCCATCAACTCCTGAGATTCCTCTCCATCTTACCAAGCTGTGTGACTACGGTGAGTGGTTAACTTCCAATAATTCTTGTACTTCCTAATTAGTTATTGCCACACCCCACCGGCCACCACCCTCTAGCTGTTTGAATTCTATGGCAGGCAGTTTGTGATCCCCCTCCTACACTGTTATAGTATCTGTATCTAATTCCCCCTCTCTCTGTAGTATCAAAGCACCCTGAGAGTGATGAGCTAGTGAAGGGGATTGTCACGGAGGAAATGGAAGGTTTAGTACCAGGGGGGAAGATATCCACTTGGCTGGATAGTTATGCCGCAGAACATGTTGATGGACTGTCACAAACTTTCTCCGGTAAATTAGTTGTTGAGAAATTAAGTTGTGAAGTAACTTAGTCGCCGTACCTAACTTAATCAATGGAGAATCAGATGTTATTTTGATTTGGGTTTGATTTGGTTGATTATTTCTGACTACATTTTCAGTTGGGTGCGCTAGAGCCTTCCTCGATTCGGATACTACTAGAACACAACTGGAAACGGTTCTAAAGTTCGACTTCAGCAAGGCCTCACTTCCGGTAATTTGAATTTACAGTGTCAAAGTAATGATCACAGTTGGTTTTAGATATTGGATCCCTCACCTCTAAGATGTGATTGCTTTAAATAGACCACCATTTGTACAGCTAACTGCTAAGTAGTTAGGTGGTCAACTGCTAAAAGTTGCAAAACACTTCCTTGGACTAAAAATGGAGATGGTAAAATCATCTGAATTCTATCCTAACATTCCCTTCCCCAGAGTTGTTTGTATGTACTGGAAAAGTTGCAAGCTGGCTCATTAAAACCTTCACCTGAGGACATGGCACTGTACAAAAAACACGTCCACCAGCGATACCCACTGTGCCCCTCCTTCAAGCTGGAAAAAGACATCAAAAGATGAAAAACGGGGCCTCAAGCCAAGAGATTGGTGGATATAACGTGACATAAAGGAGGCGCAAGGGTGTGAACAGCGCCGGCACAATTACAGGGACATCTAATGGGCACTATTGGAGGAGAGAGTTTGTTACTTTTGTGTGAGAGGAATTAGAGAGTTTGTTACTTTTGTGTGAGAGAGAGAGAGAGTTTGTTACTTTTGTGTGTGAGAGAGAGAGAGGAGGTGAGAAAACATGAATTTCTATTTTTCTGATAGTATGTACTTTAAGTTATTGCACTGAGAGAGCGACACGAGAGTGTGTGTGCGTTATTGGTGCCTTCAATCCCGTTTTTGTGTACGCGATGATTTTATCAGGCAGTTTCTTTATTTAAAACTCCGTGTTTTTAATTAAAAAACAGGGCAAGAGGTCCGATACGTCTCATATCTATATGCTTTTGCCTTGTTATGTTCCATAACTTCGGTGTGTCGGTGTGACACCATTGCAAAGTTCGGGACGCAGTCTCTGAACTCCGATTTCTCCCACGGTATATTTTCCCACGGTGTGTGTGAGTTTTCCCATTTCCGCGCGCCGTACCTTGTAATGAGGTACCTGCGCGTCACAGATCATTACCCTGTCAAATTGTGACAAGAGGGCCACTCAGTCCCCCCTCCCCCCGTGATTTGTTGAGTAGTAACCCGTGATATCAAATTCAAACTCAGATCTTCTGATTTCAAACTGAAACAAATAGAACACAAATAAACATTTGCAATCAACTGTACACAATCCCTCTTTAGGATATAACACCTTATTTAACACTGAAACTTTGGCAATGATCACTGATATCATTCAATTACAGAACTCTGGAACTCTTGAACACCTCAAAACTGTCTTTCTTCAACACTTCTCAAACCAAATTTCTCATCTCTCACGCTTTACAACATCACAAAGTCCCATATAATTCCCACTCACGACTAGTATTATCTGATGATCTCAGACGGATGTTTGTCTGCGGAGAAGCCTGTGGTCAGGGGAGGAGAGGCCAGTACAGATTAGTTCCTCTGTTACCGATGGTACTGGACTCTTGTTTAGAGCGCTGTATGGTGGAATAGTGCTGTAGTAGTCCACACTGTCCTTCCTCATCACTTGGTGGACAGACTCGTAGATGTGCTGGGGCGACTCGTATCTGGAGTGGGAGAGAGGTGTCAGCTATTCGTTTCAACAGGTTAAACAGTTATACGAGAGACACCAGAGAGAATTATACTCGGCTAGGATACTATAGTACTAGTAGGACAAACAGCTTGGTCACTATGACAGTTGTTACTCACGTGTTTTCAGCGGTGCTGGTTGACCCAAGTGGAGAATGGAGGATGGGAACAAATCGAATACTGCCTCGCTTTACTGTGTATAATAGCACACCGCCTGTACAAGGAGATATAATAGGGATTAGAATAGATCTTCCACTACCCTCACATGTTCTGACCACGTCTTCCCCCACACCCTACTAAACAATCACCGGCCCAACTCCCACACCCTACAAAACAATCACCAGCCCGACTCCCACACCCTACAAAACAATCACCAGCCCGACTCCCCCCTCCCCCAACTCCCAATACGTACCGCACACAAGAAGGCAGATAGTAACACAAGCCAGTATTATTAGCAGGATAGAGTTAGTGTGGACCGTGCTGTCTCCTTCGGTATCTGTCACATGCTCTTGGGAGACACCTTCTGTACTGCTTTCAACCTGCAGGAGGATAGGAGTTAAACAACACCATATATGGGCATCACGTGACATACAGCACCATATATGGGCATCACGTGACACATTTAAGAGTCCATGTTGTATACCTTGATAGATGATGTAGGTGCGTAGTTTCTAGCGATAAGATCCTGTATCAGTAACTCTGCGACTCTCAGGCTGTCCTTCCTCACTGTCTCCTCTAGTATCAGGTACATAACACCTGGAATTAAACACACTTAAAGACAGATCTAATAGCTGCTAGTACAAGTAACGTGATCAATGAACCAATGAAACTAAAATAACAATGAAACTGGGAGAAAACATTTAAAATCAATAATAATCTACTAACCGTTATCAACTCCCATGTAGAGTGGTTGGGGTGATGGCAGCTCCGAGATTATGGTAGAGAACTCCATTTGTAGTTGACGGTATGGTATAGCAGTGTTAACAGGTACCTGGACCTCAGTACCACACATCTTACAGCACATCACGGGAGAGGCAACTGTAGGGAGAGAGAGAGGGTTAGAAGAGTTAGAGGGGAGGCAACTGTAGGGAGGGGGAGAGGGGTTAGTGGGGAGGCAACTGTAGGGAGGGAGGGGTTAGAGGTAAGGTAAGGAAATAGGGAGGGAGAGGGGTTAGTGGGGAAGGAGAGAGGGGTTAGAGGATGCTTCGATCCTTTCTTTCAGACGTGCTCACAAGAACGGGTCTGGCACACGCTAGACACTGTTATAGTAGGCAGTGTATAATACTCACTAGGATTGTCACAGTGGGTTGATGGACAGCGGGTTGTGTTGCAGGAAGCCTCGTTTCCACACTCACAATACCCTCCCTCTCCTCGACAATAGGCATCACCCGTCATGGTAAAACTGGATAACATTCTCACCTGATGAGAGGGAGAGATAAGATAGTAGGGAGTAGTAGTAGGGAGTTATAGTAGGGGGAGTAGAGGGAATATTAAGTAGTAGTAGGGAGTTATAGTAGAGGGAATAGAGGGAGTCTTATAGTAGAGGGAGTCTAGTAGAGACCCACGTTTTAATACAAATTCACAAACAGAAGTTTCATTTTCAGCATTGAGAAAATCTTCATTTTAATCATTTTGCAATTTTTATTTTTTTTGTTTTTCGTAGTTATTTTTAGTTCTCTGTAGAAAACAAGTTGATTCCTTCTACTAGCTACAAAAAATAGCGTTGCCCCCCCCCCCCCCCCGCCCGAGTAGAGATAGCAGAGGGAGATAGTAGATTGGCAGCGAAACCACGTACAGGGGATAGCGCGACGTGCCCAAGATAGTAGAGGGAAATATCAGAGGGAGAGATAAGGGAGGAAAGTATTATAGGAGAACGGGGGTTGTTAGTTTTTGATTGGCAGCAGTCATAATATACTGAATTTATTTTATCAATTTATCATCAATGTTGCAGCTTGTTTGTTGAATTACCTCGTTCCTCCCAGTAGGTGACTGTAGCCAGTTGTTCAGCTGGGTTCGTGTCAGGATATCATCCCCGTACTGTACCCTTCCAACACTGACAGGACGTAGTAGTTCCGCTCTAACCGTCTCACGAGGCAGCTCAATGATGTCATTCTGGCCTGGGAGGAAGGAATTAGGGATGGGGGATTAGGGAGGGAGGGATTAGGGTGGGAGGGAGGGAGGGAGGAAGGAATGGGGAATGGGGGATTAGGGAGGGAGGGAGGGATTAGGGAGGGAGAAATTAGGGAGGAAGGAATTAGGAATGGGGAATTAGGGAGGAATTAGGAAGGAATTAGGGAGGAGTCAGGGAGGAGTCAGGGAGGAGTCAGGGAGGAGTCAGGGAGGGAATTAGGAATGGGGGATTAGGGAGGAATTAGGGAGGGAGGAATTAGGAAAGAGGAATTAGAAAGAGAGGGATTAGGGAGGGAGGGAAGAATGAGGGGAGAGAGTTCAATGTGGTAAAAAATGGGGGGTGAAACTTCGTGGGTAGCCTTTAAGAGTTGTCCTCCCATTTAAATGTCACCCTGCATATTATGATGATTGTGAGACATCATGTTCTTGGTAGAATGTTGAAGACAAGATATATATATCAAGCTATACTAACATGGCACCCTGTGCAAGTCGAGTGGTTGAAGTTCACGAAATTCATCATAGGTTAACCAATTGTTGATGTCAAGGAAATCGTCTCTCTCCGCTGAATACCGTTTCAGTGTAGGTGTTACGCTGTTACATAACTCAACCTGGGGTGGAGTCAGCTATAGGGCGTGGGAAACTCTCTAAAGCAAACAAACTGACAACAACAGTAGTAGGCATATTATATATAGCACATGTTCTACTGCAGGCAGACAGGGAGAGAAGCAGGTAGATAGAGACGGACGATGATAAACAGACAATGATAGACAGACAGACAGACAATGATAGATTGACAGACAGACAGACAGACAGACAGACAGACAATAATAGACAGACAGACAGACAATGATAGATTGACAGACAGACAATGACAGACAGACAGACAGACAGACAGACAATAAAAGACATACCTCTCCGCTGTCTCCAAATGATAGTTCTGTAAAGGTATCGAACACGATAGAGCTATCTCCAGCGAAACTAATCTCGGCAACAGTAGACCGTCCATCCATGTGCAGGACTTGATTACCCTCCAGCAGGGCCCTATCACACCCTCTAGGAACACCTGGGGGATGAATGTTGTTGTTATTGTCGTACAGTTATCAGTGTCACAGTGTCACATAGAATGAGATTGTGAGATGTACCGGACATTATAATAGGTCTGATCATATAACTGCTTTATCTTAACATATCGACCAAAATGCGGAGTTTTTACGTCATCTGACCCGAAACCGGCTTACGTTTGCGGTTTGGCAACCCGCTAGTCTCAGGATATATAAAATGTCAAAATATGTTTTACGGTTCATTTTGGTCTTGGGCCATTTTAACTTTTTTAATTACACAAGAAACAACAGCGATCGCAAATCTATAAATAACTTCATTCCCTTTCCCCGTGGTGGTTGAATTGTTCAAACTTTCTTTTTATTCTAAAATAGTGTCAAGTGACTCGACCGAACACATTATCTGGTTGAAACTAACATTAATGCGTTGAAAATGCGTTGAAAATGCGTTGAAAATAACGTGATTTATTGAGCAGCTTTCGTTTGTGTGCTGCAATACGTCGTATTTTAGCACTATATTACTGGTATTTCAAAGGTGTGTTACCTATAGGCTATTGTTTTTTAACGAACCATTTGACCAATTTGGTCAGATGCTTTCGAACATGGTACGAACATGGTTCGAACAATAGGTAAGTCGACTTTAAAAAGCGGAGTTTTGGTTTTCCGATGATGATGTTTGTTTGTTTGTTTGTGATTGCTGCGTCTGGAGGATGACCTGCCCGAAAGTAGTAGAGGCCTAAAATGATGATGATGATGATGTGATTATTAATTTAGGTCAACGTGGGGAGTCGAAACCGGGTGGCGGCCGGTGCGTTTGATCGAGCTTTATGGGCTGATCTGGTAGTCTGTAGTATAGGCGTTAGGGGTATATCGATCCCCCAACTAGCAGCCGAGTTATTAGCGTTATTTCTCGACTTTATGTGAAGTCACGTGACCTAAATGCTCTCCAGCCACCGCTACAGCGTCGAAGTGTTGCCCTAAAATCAAGCTGAGAGCAGTAACAAAGGGAGAAGGAAAGAATAAAAGAAAAATAGCAGTTGCAAGTAAAAAGTATCGTATCATTCATAGAAAATGATACTTCTTTTGGATAAGAAAGTAACGTACGGGAGAAAGTCATGTGACAAAACAACACGCGAAGATAAGAGATATAAATACAAGTTTGAGAACCCGCCAAACTGATACTACCAGGTGCAATGGACACATGTATCCTAGTACTCCTTCTGGTAGGAGTAAGCTCCAAGATTCAAGATACCCGGCTCAAATGGTCCCCTACAACCCAGACATCCTCCTCTTCAACAACATTGACCTCGCCAACTACAACCCAGGCCCATAGCTCTTCAACCCCTTTCCAAATAAAATGGTCCGGTACAACCCAGGTTCACGAGACGGCCCATAGCTCTTCAACCCCTTTTCAAATCAAATGGTCTGGTACAACCCAGCCCCATAGCTCTTCAACCCCTTTCCAAATCAAATGGTCTGGTACAACCAAGGTTCACGAGACGGCCCATAGCTCTTCAACCCCTTTTCAAATCAAATGGTCTGGTACAACCCAGGTTCAAGAGACGGCCCATAGCTCTTCAACCCCTTTCCAATGGTCTAGTTCAAGTATGGTGAGCTCATCCTACTCATCACATTCTACCTTGCGGATCGGGTGTAAAACCGTGACGATCTATGGGTTTCTCAAGCGCTTCTGTAAACATCTGAGAGATGAGGAGACCCTCGACCACATTCCTGAAAGGCTGACAAGTTCCAGCCAGCATGGTACGAACCAGAAGTTGCTTTTCCGGTGTGCAACATCATCCCAATACTACAGATGGGAAGATTATTATCAGGGCATGGGTGGTGGCTTGGGTATGGGTGGTGGCTTGAACAACAAGATAACGTTATCCAATATGTGCCCAGATGATCCTGGATCTTATCAGGCATGTGGTGTCGTACCCGACAATGGCATATACAAGGTCGTCGAGAATTCCCTGGCACTATGCGGAGCACAGCTATGTACCGATGAAGAAGATGTAGATGGATACGGCCTTTGTCAGGTCGATGAAACCAGTGAAGCTTGTGATCAGAAGTGCTCTACATCAATGTGTGACGATGAGGCGATATGCAATGGAGTGAGCTATGGGATATTCTGTTATTCTTCTGTGAGAGGAAACACTGTCAGATATATCAGCCCTTACGAGGTTTGTGGACCTATAAATATCATCTCTACGCCGCAAAGTGCAAAGGAAACCAATCCCTCAGCCGTATATTGCACATTGTACATGCCAGAATGCTTAAAATCCAACTTTTGCCATCTTTTTCTCACTAAAATTTCTTTAGATGTGCAGCAAGTACGGTCCTTATTGTGATAATGGTGAGGATACGAGAGATTGTTTTGTGGAAGAGGGAACGCCTGGTTCATGTATCAAATATGAAAAGTGAGTAATAAATAAACCCGGGTTTATGCAGCGGGTCACCTGCTAGGGTGATTCGCTACACCATATACTGCCCGACCTGCGAATCATGGATGTTGGTATATGGTTTAAAACCCGACCAAAGGGAGGGGGTTTATACTTTCTATAAGCAAGGATTTATTGAATAGTAAAAGTTTTAGCGGCAAAAACCTTATATAAATTTTTACCCGCTGATATTTTATAATAAGGGAACGCGGCCCAGTCAGTTGACAGCTACCGTCCCGTTACCGCCTGATATTTTGCAGCTGGATAAAATCATCCATCATGATTCGTGACGAACAGAGGTGTCCTATACCCAAATCTACTTCATCGTGAGTATGGGGGTAGTTAGTCACAAATTTGAAGGAGCTGGTTTCAACGTTTATTTCTACAGATATACCATTCCCTCCCATTATGAGGGAATCAAGCTAGGAAGGCTTTCAGGACTTGATTAACTTTTTGGGTAAATTGGGCTGTTATTCGTTATCATCAAGGATTTCTTATCTTCCAGGGTTGTTTCTACTATTGGAGGTGTCACAAGTGTGTGCTCGAAACCCATGGCCCTCGAACAAACGAACTGCACCGACTTCACCCGGCTTGTAATAGTGGGATGTACCCTTGAGGGGTACCCCACCAACATCTCCCTCTACGGGACGTGTAAAAACTACCCTCTATGTGATGACAACTACAACAATCTCTGTCAGCAAGTGGATAGTGGGTGCAGTTTGCACAAAGGACAACTCTGTGATGGCACAAACGACTGCTCCTCGGGAGCAGATGAAGCCAACTGTCAAATGACTCAAAGTTTTATCTGTGAGAGAAGGTTCCACACAGTGTACTCAGAGAGACGACCTCTGGCGCTCCCTATTACCTGGGTTATGGATGGGATTGTGGACTGCCTAGACAGTAGGGATGAAGACGAGGGGAACTGGTTAATCTGTGGAAAGGGCAGCATGAAAAGATATGATGAGCTGACAGAGGACAATTACTGCCAAGAGGTCCTGAAATGCGATGGGGGTGAGTACATCAGAATGGGAGAGCTATGTGATAGGGTCAATACTTGTCCCTTTGAGAACAGGCTATGTAGCGCTGTTATTGGAACCATGTATGGTAGCAACTACGAGGTGGCAGTACACAGTGAGACTCTCTGGATGGAGCACTGCTTCCCACACCGTGTTCCAGATTTGGAACAACAGCTGGGGCATTGTGGAATGGTGGAGCACACTGCAGGACTGGTGAAATCTGTTTTTGATGGCGATGCACAAAGGCCAATTATGCTGAATTTGCCCACAGCCCAGACAAGAGATTGTTCCTACATGTACGGGGAAAACTACGTGTATGCGGCCTGCAATGGCCGATGCAGGGGTATGACATGTCCGTTAGAAAGAGCTACCCGAAAATCCTGTAACAACTTCCTAAAAGACAGGGTATTCGCCCTCGCTGCTACACACTCGCCTGACCTAGTTCCTATGTTGATGGAGCACAACAGTTTTGGGAGATATGAGAAGCGACTATTTCCCTGCCAGAATCAAAATTGTGTCATGTACCGGGATGTGTGCAACCTTCGTGATGACTGCGGGGATGGTTCTGATGAGCAGGCATGCGGTAACCACCATAACTGCAGCAGTGGCAGTGTTCTCCCTCTCTACTCGGTGTGCGATGGGAAGGTGGAGTGTCACGACTTCTCAGATGAATGCCAGGCACATTGTCCTGCTTCTAACATGAATGTGTATCCGAATGGCTTCCTCCGGGGTTCCAGCTACACCATTGGAGGTTTGGCCACCATACTGAACCTTATAACATTTGTTAGAACGGCATTGGATCTAAGAAAACAGAACAAGTTTGAAACGTTGACAAACAAGGCAACCGTTATGTTGGTTTCTTTTGGCGACCTCTGCGTGGATTTGTATGTTGTCGGCATATCTCTAGCAGATTTGTTCTATAGAAAAAGAGGAGATTACTGTCAGGAACGGTTCCTCTGGTTAACCTCTATGTACTGTTCTGCATTGGGGATTCTTGGCACATTCGGCTCTCAGTTGTCCCTTTTTGCTATAACCAATCTGAGTTTTATTAGGCTGCTCAACGCCCAGAGAATGGTAAAGAGGGGGCTGAAATCTGTTAAATCAGTTTTCAAGGTGGCTATGCTGCTACTAGCACCATTATTTACCAGTATAATTGTGGCTGTAATCCCCCAGCTAACAATCTTTGAAGATTACTTTGTCAATGGTCTTTACTATGACAAGTCGCCTCTGTTTGTTGGTCCCATTGACAAGGAAGGGTTCTATGCAGCATTCAATGCCCGGTCCCCTGGAACTGTTACGACGAAGTCAACCTGGAGAGTTACTCGATCATTGGTGGAGGACATGTTCACATCTGATCACGGAGGTAATACCAAACTACATGAAACAATACTCCAACCTTTTATAATCATCTTACTATCAAGTTAAAATATTTTCAACTCGAAATCTTTTTCAGGTGTTCCCCACAAGACCATTGGATTCTATGGGAATGACGGAACCTGTGTGTTCAAGTATTTGGTGACTCGAGATGATCCACAATGGATATTTTCTACTTCGATTGTTACAATCAACTTCCTCTGCTTCATCTTCGTGGCCGCCAGCTACGTGATCCTTGCAATAAGAACAGGGAGATCTGCTCGAGGAGCGGGTAACGCTCAAGCAGAGAAAAGACAGCTGACATTGCAACGGAAAGTTACTGCTATCATCGCAACCGAATTTATCTGTTGGGTTCCTCTCTCCGTGGTATCCTTCCTACATTTGGGAGAAGTCATCCAGGCTACGTCGTGGTATGCATACTTCTCAATCTTGATCATACCCATCAACTCTGTGATTAATCCTCTTCTTTACGACCCCCTGATCTTTAAATATCTGGTCCAAAAACCAATTAAGATAACAAATCGGGTACTAAAAAAGTGGTCAACAATTCTGCTCCAGTATCTGACAAGAAACAAGGTGAGGCCGTGGCCACAAGCAGCCGAAAGCCCAGATACACAGGGAGCAGTTCCAAATGATGATATTGTTCTACAGCAGTTCCAGGATGATGACCTCAATGACCAGAAAGAAGAGATATCGGCTGATAAAAGTGATTCGAAATCATCTGGTAATTGATTTGCTATATTTTTATACTGTAGTACCAATAGCTACCAGTACCAAGTTCGATGCTGTATTGAGACCACCAACGGCGAGAGGGGGACGAACAAGGCTAACCAGGACATTTTAGGAAGAAAGGAAAAAAAGGAAAAGAAAAAGGCAAGAACTCTTATCATACTGTTTATAATGTTGTATGCTTTTTGAAGTTGGTTTGAAGATCATGTATAATTGATTATCTTGACCAAAACGCGGAGTTTTAAAATTAAATTTGGCCACCCGCTGGCCAGGCCCAGAATGGTAATTACTTTTAAACTACCCCCTTGATACTTTCAAGATCATGACTGGCACTACCACATTTGTGACAGTAGTTTATCTTTAATATAATTCTTTGCAGAAATGTATAGAGAGTGAGGAAGTGAAGGGGAGATAGGGACGGGGAGATGACAAGTCGATGATAGAGAATTATATGGTGCTCAATATTTAGCTGTGTGATCATGATATACGGCATGCAACGCCCATGTCTCTTTTAGATCTACGACACACATGTAATGCTGTCATAATAAGATCACCCCTGATTGGCTGACCCTTACCTTCAGGTGTCCAGAACGTTCTCTCATCCCAAAGAGCTCCCCCAATCCACTTTTTCCGGGCCGGCTCCGTCCGCTGGAATAATGTCCACAGAATCAGGACTATCGCACACACTGACATAATAAATAGCTGTTCTGTAGGGGGAGGTGGAGATTAGTAGGATATAGAGCTGTTCGTTAACAATATCATGGGGTTCCAAAATTAACAACTTTTGGGGCGGAAATCATTTCTTATTTTAGGTAGCGAAGACAAACAGGCGGTGGGGATACTAAGTAGCATGGATCATTATTGCTCTCTTTCTCTCCTTTACTTGGGTTTTTATCACCGGCAACAATTGAGGGACATGGGCAGGAAACTATAACACAAAAGAACACACAAGCGGGCAGAGAGAGGGTGAGAGAGAGAGAGAGAGAGAGAAAGAGAGAGAGAGAGAGAGAGAGAGAGAGAGAGAGAGAAAGAGAGAGAGAGAGAGAGAGAGAGAGAGAGAGAGACAGAGAGAGAGAGAGAGAGAGACAGAGAGAGAGAGAGAGACAGAGAGAGAGAGAGAGAGACAGAGAGAGAGAAAGAGAGAAAGATAGAGAGAAGCCACAAAAACATCAGCCATACACGCTTGTGTACACATTTTGGTAAAATGCATGTGTGCGACCAATGTCTGTGGTGGGAAGTCACATCATTATGTGCGTGTGTCAATTGTCACATAACCATTACGGCAGGCATTCGAGAGAGATTATGAGAAAGGTCATGAGAAGTAGCATGTTTCCAAACTTGGGGCTGTTTCAGTTAACAGTTTGAGTAGGGGGTAGATATTATGGGTCTAATGGAAGCTGAAAGTCATTCATGATGGGGGAAAACTGAGAGATGAGACAGAAAAGTGAGATGGAGAAAAGAGTGAGGGAGTGAGAGAGGGAGAAAAGAGGCTCCTAGGTTGGTACTGAAACACAACAAGAGGCTCCTAGGATGGTACTGAAACACAACAAGAGGCTCCTAGGATGATACTGAAACACAACAAGAGGCTCCTAATAGGATGGTACTGAAACACAACAAGAGGCTCCTAGGATGGTACTGAAACATAACAAGAGGCTCCTAGGATGGTACTGAAACACAACAAGAGACTCCTAGGATGGTACTGAAACACAACAAGAGGCTCCTAATAGGATGGTACTGAAACACAACAAGAGGCTCCTAGGATGGTACTGAAACACAACAAGAGGCTCCTAGGATGGTACTGAAACACAACAAGAGGCTCCTAATAGGATGATACTGAAACACAACAAGAGGCTCCTAGGATGGTACTGAAACATAACAAGAGGCTCCTAGGATGGTACTGAAACACAACAAGAGGCTCTTAGGTTGGTACTGAAACACAACAAGAGGCTCCTAGGATGGTACTGAAACACAACAAGAGGCTCCTAGGATGGTACTGAAACACAACAAGAGGCTCCTAGGATGGTACTGAAACACAACAAGAGGCTCCTAATAGGATGGTACTGAAACACAACAAGAGGCTCCTAGGATGGGACTGAAACACAACAAGAGGCTCCTAGGATGGTACTGAAACACAACAAGAGGCTCCTAGGATGGGACTGAAACACAACAAGAGGCTCCTAGGATGATACTGAAACACAACAAGAGGCTCCTAGGATGGTACTGAAACACAACAAGAGGCTCCTAGGATGGTACTGAAACACAACAAGAGGCTCCTAGGATGGTACTGAAACACAACAAGAGGCTCCTAGGATGATACTGAAACACAACAAGAGGCTCCTAGGATGGTACTGAAACACAACAAGAGGCTCTTAGGTTGGTACTGAAACACAACAAGAGGCTCCTAGGATGGTACTGAAACACAACAAGAGGCTCCTAATAGGATGGTACTGAAACACAACAAGAGGCTCCTAGGATGGTACTGAAACACAACAAGAGGCTCCTAGGATGGTACTGAAACATAACAAGAGGCTCCTAGGATGGTACTGAAACACAACAAGAGGCTCCTAGGATGGTACTGAAACACAACAAGAGGCTCCTATTAGGATGAGACTGAAACACAACAACAAGTGGATCACTACTTCCTGAACAATATATCTAGTGTGTGTGTGTGGTGGTTTGCGGTTAATATCGTAACAGATTGGGCTCTGCAGTAATCTACTTCAGTTATTATAGTAGGCAGTACCCCTTGTTCTTCTCGAATGCCTGCCGTAATGGTTAAAGATACCTTTTGGACAGCTCTATTATATAACGGGGGGAATGGTAACAACTATAAAGGGCGGCGAACTCAGAACTCACGACATATTAATTGAACTCAAACTACTCCTGCTAAAGGTTTTGAGGTTGACAGTTTCTTTACAAAGAAGTGGGAACTCTTGCTAAATGAATTGTTTCGACGTGTCGCGTTCTTACTAAGTTGTCGTTTTGGGTAGACAAGATCAGAGAGAGAGAGAGGGAAATACAGAAAGCAGACATCTTCCGGTGGAGAACAACAAAAAACTTCAAAAGTCCCATGGGAAGAAAGCGCAATTAAACTACTTAGCCGTTCATACAAATTAGTGGAGCCTCCACAATCAATAAAAATGAGAGGGAGAAGGAGAATTAGAGAGAGAGGGGGAGAGAGAGTCAGTGAGAAAGATATGTGGGAGCCAGGGAGGGGTGAGAGAAATTTCATTTTAATAGAGATAATGATGAAAAGCAATTGATTTACAAAAGTTATACCCTTCACAGGATTGTGCGTCACTACTAAATATCTCGCACCCCCTGGATATGTATCTCAAAATTGTGTCACTAAATACTTTGCATTATAATTTGAATTCACTATGATAGCTTTATCATGATTCAAAACACACACGAGACGTTGACAGTGCAGAGGGATGATGGAGAAAGGGTGCTGCAAAATGAAGGGACAAAAGCTGTCCCCAGACCCCGTTTAAATTCTTAAAACTATCGGGTCGGAGCCACCAGAAAGCTGAAATAGTGAAATAGGGGAAGAAATATAAAAAGGGGAAGAGCGAGAGGAAGTGAGTTAAAGGGTGATGAGAAGGCCTCGCCAGCATTGTGCAACAATATTCTCAGCTGCTAAACCAGGAAGAATGAAGGATTACCATAGCTATCTCTCTCTCTCTCTCTCTCTCTCTCTCTCTCTCTCTCTCTCTCTCTCTCTCTCTCCCCTCTCTCTCCCCCCCCCTCTCTCTCTCTCTCTCTCTCTCTCTCTCTCTCTCTCTCTCTCTCTCTCTCTCCCTCTCTCTCTTCCTCGATAGTTACAAGATGCAACACGTTCATTATGGAGCTAAACGAGCTGCAGGGGGGCAGGGAGTAAAACCTAATCTGATTAGTAGCTGCATTTCCTGGATATCTAGAGATCATATCTCTCTCCCTGATATATCTCGCCCTGTTAAATCTGCCTGGTTAGTTGTTGAACTGGTTATAGCAGTTGCCAAGTAGGAAGGAATAATCAAAGGGTTGGCCGGTTGGGCGAGAGAAGGAGTGATTGTCAAAAATCGTGACATGCGGAATGTTCTACAATATTCTACAATATTCAAAGAAAACCAATCAAAAACACACGACGTATTCACTAATTTCTAGCTATAAAGATGCGCTGTAATAAGCTGACAGCTAAGCAACAAGGTCTGTAACTCTAAAAAGGAAGGGCTAGCCCCACCCATATGTTGTTTTTTCCCTCCTTGAAAAGCGTGGGAATTTGGAGCAAAGAGTATCCTAGCAACTAGAACTGCTGTGTTATAGTCACGTGACTGCACGGAATTCAGTATAAAACAGTGTGGTCAACAAAACGAAGTCTAAAAACAAGAGAGAGAGCGAGGGGGGATGGAAAATTAAGCATCGAGCGGTTGTTATATAGTGCTGTGACATGCATACTGTGGTGTCCAGCAGCTACTAGTTTAGTGCTCTCCGAGATAGTTGAGAAAGGGAGGGAGGAAATCGAATCTTGAGTCAACCACAGTTGTACAAGAGAGGGGGTCGCATGTCTCTCCCCCCTACATAGTTGAAGCTCATATATCGCATTTGTTCACATCACATCAAGTTCACATAACGCTGAAATCAGACACGAACTAGCTGGCAGCATGTGTAACATGAGCTGGTCTAACTTGTTCAGTAACACCCCTTACTCTCAACTCAATGTTTTGTTTAGGTTACATTAGCAATCAGTACGGTATAATAATCCCCCTCGCTCACTGAATACTATAGGATAAAGCCGGTCATGAGTGCTGTATAATAATGCCTCAAGTCGATATAGACAAAGTGGAAAAGTCGCAGGAACACCGAACACAACTATTGTAGGACCTGTGAATATAAACCAGTCAATCACGGCGTGTGTGTGAGGGGCACGTTGTACACGAGGCACAGGGACCCCCCTCAAAGAGTTCCTTCAGTAGATTACTATTTTGCAATCTCTGCTGCAGCGTATACCGGATACCCTACCGGCTACCAATCTCAGTAGGCGTTCCTAGTGGCACGATTAAACTCCAGGTCTCAGTAAAGACCGGCAAGACGGACATGGTACCAATAAAAGCCCATAAACAGAACGATAAAAGATAGGGTTGCCGGGGGCACGGTGAGGGAGGGAGAGAGAGAGAGAGTGAGAGAGAGAGAGAGCTTGGATGAAATGTGAGACGCGTGCTTATCTGTCAAATAACATAAAACCTGAGATATAACAGGTTGGGCTCTAGAGGGAGAGAGAGAGCGAGAGAGGGGGAGGGTAGCTGAAGGGACGATGAACTGTAGGATACCGAATCCAGTGAGCTAGATGGCGATAAGAATTTAACATATTTAATTTCATAATAATAAGTGTGTATGCTGGAATGAATTAAAGGGTTGGTAGAAAACAAGTGACATCACTAGGGAGGGGATGATAATTTGGGATGAGTGAAATCTAACTTTAGTATCAGTATTATTAGATTAGGTTATAATACGGTTTTAACCTGACATAATGAAATTATTTAACAAATATATATTGGAACCCCAGTACAATAATATTTAGTTCCACATAAAAACAACAAGAGTCCTCCACCCTGTCTGGCGGCGCCGACCCGATCTGAGCACACAGGCAGCTTGCAACAACATTCTGTTCGATAAAAATTCATTCATCGCATCCCTATCACCTGAACATCTGAATGTCTGAACAATATCCCCTTCACAACCACTTCAAAACTTGCCAGTAACTGGAATCTTGACATTATTGATCACCTATAAAATGAATAGCTGCCGTCTCAGTGTGTTTGTTTCTGCATTCTCTTATAAATCAACATCCTCTCACTAGTCAGTCCCAACTGAGAACTATGATACAAATCCAGCCTCTTCATAACCAATTTACAGTACACACAGTTCTCTTTCCCTGGTGCTCTAACACCCTCTCCCCCCGATACCGTTCCACCCTTCCCCTGCTGTTGTTGTTGGTCACCCTTCTGACGAGTGTTCAACCTGGCTATCTCCCGGGCCAGGTTATAGCTCTTTGGGGTACAGCAGTTAACTAGTTCCGGTGGTGATTGTTTTGGTTCGGGGACAGGGGACAAGAAGACGTTCTGCATGGCACGTTCTGTTAGCTTCACAACCGCTTGAATATCAGGGAAGTGAAGGGTGTTGTTTGACGCTGAAACAGAGAATTATTGGGTCAATGGAGTAATTATTAGGACACGTTGGATTGATGAACTTTTTAATTTTGTGAATACAAATTTTAATGGAAATAATACATGAGCTCAACAATCAATTGTATCTCGTGAACAATGATAAATCTGTGGATTACTTGTGTCAAGTTGCTCCTGAAGATCAGATATACCCCAACTTACGGATATCGTAGCTAAGAGGTGCCTGCCACATGAGTGTATTCCTACCGCTCTCACACCTATAACTGGTAACTCTAGTTGTCCTAGTAGGCTCCACCACTGTAGAATCACCTCCCTGGGGCTGGTGATAGTGAGCATGTTGGAGTCGCCCACTAGGTACCAACAGAGACCTTGGCTGGTCCTGAGAGAGGAGAGAGGGGGTGAATTATTACAACAATGAGCTATCTGGCGCACCGGACCCTATCTGAGCGCGCTGGCGCCGCCAGACAGACAATAAGACATGTGTGTATGGGACTACTTACCGTGTTGCTTTTCTTGCTGTGTTGTGGACTGGTGGTATGTTCTGGGTCCTTCTTAGTGAATGTCTTAGGGTCACGTGGTTCTATAATAGTACATATTCCACTAGCCTTCATCTCACTCCAATGTTGTGTCAAGTGGTCTGAGTAAGGGACTGCCAGCTTGGGTGTCTTTCTTTTGAGTTGTCGAGGCTGCAGCCCAGCAGATACCTGTGGGAAGGTAACTATGGTAACTATGGGAATATGAAACTGTATGGGAAGGTAACTGTATGGGAATATGAAACTGTGTAATTACTAAGCTAGGTGTTTAGGGTCCGCTTACTAAACTGCAAAGTATACTAACCCCTGTAGACTTTAGATTGTATACCTAGTTACTACCAGTAGTACTACCAGGAACCGACCGAATCAGGAAATACTGGTCCCTGATTGGCTGATAACCAGTCACGTGACCTAAATAACGGGTTCTGATTGGTTGTTTACAGTAAACTTTACTTGTTTCGGTCGGTTCCTGAGTACTACCAAGTTGTTGCTAATTACCTGCTCAGCAGAGAACGGACTAATGGCATCATACTTGATAACTTGCTGGGACAGGCTGGGAAGATTATATTTGATCCGGGTGAGATCCTGGTAGTCACACAGCTTCACGTCAGTCAGACTAACTACCCTTTTATCTAGAGTAGGGGGATATCGGGAGAGTAAGCAGGATATAATCAAGAGAGAAGAGAGAAGAGAGAGAGAGAGAGACAGAGTGAGAGAAAAGTTGGGGAAATTGTTACAACTACACACATGAACAATTAGGTTTCAAATGTCAAGTCAAGATGCCTTTACACTGCTCGACTCACTGGAGTGTGTCACTTGATTAAATAATGTCACAATGGGTCCAAAACATTGCTAGCATGCATCTTTAGTACATGTTACGATTTACTGACACGTTACTCACAGTCATGACATATGATCAGGATATGTGTCATTTAGATTTGTTGATTGACTTTTAACTAAGCACTTCGTGACATCAGTAGTAAGTAATTGTAAACACGGACGTGATGATGATGATGATGATGTGTTTGTTACAGCACGTGCTAATATCCCTTGCTTGATCATTCCTCAATAATCTTAATCGCTCTATATAACTCCACCTTTATCTCACTATATCAATCTCCTTTTTCTAAATTCCGAGCTTCTAACACTTTTGTATTTTTGAACTTTATTTTGCTTGTCTCCTTCTTTTTATTGTTTCTGTCATCCAATCGACACGCTTCGGCATCGTTTCAAAAAGAAAGGCAGAGTGAAAAAGATAGAGAGAGAGGGAGAGAGGGAGAGAGAGAGTAGAGGGAGTGAGAGAGAGAGGAGGGTTTTTGGGGAGGAAGAGAAGAGAGGAGAGAGAGAGAGGGAAGATAAGGAGAATTTTGGGTTTGAGAAATAAGAGACGAGGATAGGAGAGATGGGTTTGGGAAAAGTAATCAAGGGAATTTAGGGAAATCAAAAATTCCTAAGAAATTTCTATTCGACCGACTTTTCCCCCACCAACTGACCTAAATTCCCCTTTTGTTTTTTCCTACTCTTAAAACTTTATAAAAACGCCCGATGTTTCAAAAACCTGATCTTTCCCCTTATCTCTCTCTCTCTCCATTTCTACCCACTCTCCCTCCATCTCCCTTTTCTAGCCTCTTCTACGGTGCTTGTTTAAGTTTTACAAGAGTGCTGTTTTACAAGAAGTGTTACAATTATATTCATACCAGTTTTTGCAGTTCCAACCTCCTCGCGTTTCTTGCTTGCTCTCCTTGCTTCCTTCCCCTTGATATAGTCCTTCAAGTGTGACGATGGATAGGATACTATAGATCTGTATAGGGAATTAGTAATTAATTGATTAATTTTTTAGTAATTACTGTGCCACTTTTTTACTTTTTAGTTGTGATTCAAACTATAGATCTACAGAGAATTAGTAATTACCACTTTTTAGTGTGGTATGGCCCGAAGAAGATCTCTCAACACTCTCAACTCAGTAAGTAAAGTATAAATGGAAATAGGAACCATGATTTCATCTATCCAGTTCCAGCTTGTATTTACCTTTATAAAATTCATTATTACAACTCTTACTTCATGTTCACTGTGGTTCTCTTTCCTCCTTCCTTTCTAGTTGAATTGCCTCGTTTGCACCTCCGTGATGCCCTCTTACCACGTCGCCCAGCGGTACAAGGCCACACCCTGTAGGAAGAAACATGACGTCATGTATCAACTAGCAATAAAGTGGGGCAATAGGGTAGTTGGATGAGGTCCACAGTGGTATTTTAGGAGAGTTATTATATATCAACTAGCAATAAAGCAACATGGACAGGGATCTGTTGAAATGGGTGGTACATATATTTGTGAAAGAGGTGCCACACAAACCGGCCAGTAGCATCACCCCACGGACCAAACTGTGTAGTTTTGACACGTGCTGGTCTGATATCCAGTTCCCAGCCCATCACGGCATCACAACCAAAGGAACACGTCATGTTGGTGTTTACAGGATCTTCATTACTGAAGATCCACTATAATTATAGAGGAGATAACAATTCACGTATAGGAGAACTTTGACACTATTTGCTTCTGGACAAACGTCTAAAGCTATCATTAAGATACGACGGAGAATTTGAGTTATCAAAAGCATAACTTAATAAGATAATCAGTCCAGTACGCTCCAGTTGCAGATTGGAAACTGGCACCAGGATTGGAAACTGGCACCAGGAGTTAGCTGGGAGAATCCTTATGAACCATGCTGCGCGCAACATCTTCGATGACTAGCAGGGATTTCGATGTGAATTGCATTGAAAGTAGCGCCACGCGACAGTGTCAGCAGCAGAGTAGTTCTCTGGCATCAAGAACCTGGCTCCAGTAGTAAAATCTCTAACTGGGCCCATAGTTACCAATCGTCTTCATATTACACTGTAAACAACAAGTCTTATATACTCGGTTACTAAATTGGAATGTATAGTCAGGCTTACAATGCGGAAAACTGCTTGACAAGTCCATATATAATAGTTGCATATGAGAAAGAGATGGATAATTCAAGGGGGGACGTCTGAAGGGACATCATGTATAGCTTTGTATTGCACTAGATTGAGTGCATGGTGACAGAAGGGAACTGCAGGGACAAATGTGGGATCCCTAAATCCGATAGAGGCTCGATCGTAGAGGTAGACTAGGAGCAGCAGTGAAAACGGGATACGCCGTGTCAGTGTGTAAAGTGATTCGCTGAACGGTCAAGCTGTATTTGAGAGGACACCTTCCCCTCCTGGACACATTGTAGAGAGAGTGGGAGAGAGAGGGAGAGAGAGAGGGGGAGAGAGCGAGATAGAGCGAGAGAGAGAGAGGGAGAGAGAGAGAGGGGGGGAGAGAGAGAGAGAGAGAGAGAGAGAGAGAGAGAGAGAGAGAGAGAGAGAGAGAGAGAGAGAGAGAGAGAGAGAGAGAGAGAGAATGAAAGAAGGATAGAAAGAAGACAGGAAAAAGACAGATGGACATGTAAAATGGTCAAATGAAATGAATTTATCACGACTGTGTAAGACCTACTGGGTGATAAGATAGGAAAATGCAGCAGGCAATATATCAGAGCTAATATGAAATCTTAGAAATCTAACCGCATAACCTAAACACCAGAAGAAGACCCAACTGTATCTGACATCCATGGTGGTTAGGGTGGGGGGGGGGGGGGGGGGGGGTCCCGAAAGGACCCAGATAGTTATGGAGTTCCCCTAACTGTCAAAATTTTGGGAATTTTGCAAACCTGAAGGCGCTGCGTTGACCAATTTTTGTGCACTATGATTTTGGTCAGGCATCACACATGCTATTTATTGGGATGGGTCCAAAAATTTGGGTGAGGAGATTGATAGAGTGTTCCCCCAACTGTCAAAAATTTGAAATTTTCTGGAAAAAATGGGGGTTTTGGGTCCAAAAGAAAAAAATAAAAGGGGGGGGGGTTTTTGGGGGGGGGTGGGGGGGGTTAGGGGGGCCGCCCCCCGGGACCCCCCCCCCCCCGGGAAAAATTTTTTACTCATGTTTTCCCCAATTTTCGGTTTTTTATTATAGGTCCCCTTTAATCCCCCCATTATTTTAATTGTGTTCCCAAAATTACCCCCAAATTTTAAAATTTTTAAGAATTTTTAATTTTTTTTTAAAAAAAAAATTTTATTTTTTTAAAAAAAAAAAAAAGTAAAATTTTTTTCCCCCCCCCTTTTTTCCCCTTTTTTCCCTTCCCGGGGCCCCTTTTTTTTTTTTAAAAAAAAAAAGCCCCCGGGTTTTTCCCGGGAAAAAAAAGGGGGTTTTTTTTTTTTTTTTTTTTAAAAAAATTTTTTTTTTTAGGCCCCCGGAAGTTTTGGAAAATCTCCCCCCCCCAAAGCCCCCCCCCCTTTTTTTTTTCCCTTTTTTCCCTTCCCCCCCTTCCGGGGCCCTACCCTTAACTTTTTAACTTGCTTAATTTTTTTCACCCAAACCCCAGGGTTTTTCAATTTTTCATCAAAAGGGGGGGGGGGTTTTTGAATAAAATTTTAAAAAGTTTTTTTTTTTTTTCCCTCCTAAAAAAAAAGGGTTGGGGGGGGGGGCCCCCAAAAAACCCTTTCCTTTAAAATTGGGGACGAAATTTTTGAAATTTTTTTTGAATTTTTGAAATTTTTTCCCGCCCGGGGGGGCCGAACTTACCCGGGTTTTTTAATCAAGTTTCCCTGACGTCACGTGACAAACAAACTGACAAACAAACATTATGTGAAGTATGAAAACAATGAAAAAACGGGCGAAATATTAGACGCCTAGGTAGCGTAGAATGACAAGAGACATCTATTTTGCCAGAGAGAGAAAGAGATGAGAGAGAAGAGAGAGATGAGAGATAGACGAGAGAGAGATAGAGAGAAGAGAGAGAAGTATGTAGCGGCGAGAGACGAGAGAGAGAGTATAGTATCTACTCTCATCTCTATTATCATCTCTCCTTCTTAATCCTCTCTCTCTCTCTCTCTCTCTCTCTCTCTCTCTCTCTCTCACATGTCTTCCCAGGACCTCCTACTCAGTTGATATTTGCTTGTTTACACTTGTCATTAGTCATCCCTTCTTTCACACCGACCCCGAGACCAATAGTTCTCTACAGACCTTAGTATTCACCATACAACTTGGGTACTGGGTCGAGCTGTGACATAACCCCACTCCATAAACATCGCTTTAAGTGTTGTTGTTCCACTCCATAAACCTCCACGGGTTGGGGGGGGGTTCAACCTAAAAATTTCCATTTCCATTTGCCAAAATCAGGGTATCGATGGAAATTTTTAGAAATTTTTAGAAATTTTTAGAAGTTTTTAGAAATTTTTTCCCTGCCCGGGTGAATGCCGAAGGCATTCACCCGGATGCCTTTTTACTTTGTAAAAAGGCATAGCAGGGTTAGAATTCGAAAACGACATTTTGGTATACTAACTAATCGGTAGAGGGACATTTTTTGGTCACACTTTCGTTGCGAGGGGCAACCCTGCGGCGGGCACGATCTGACACTTGCGGAGTAACATGCGCACGTGCAAACAATTGAAATTTTATGAGGGGCGCACGGCTATAAACTGTAACGCGCGGCAAAATTTGTTTTATATCGGCCGCATGTTTTTATCGGGGAAAATGGAGAAATTGAAAAATCTATTCTGCGTTTTGTTCAAAAATTCGAAAAACACAAATCCCCATTTTGCGGACAGCTTACTTGTTGGGCGAGTTGAATGGCACATCGAAGAGGGCAGGGAAACGTAGCATTATGGATACATAATGCAAATAATTCTTGTTAGAAGTTTTTAGTACTAAAAATTTCCAAAAATTTCCAAAAATTTCCAAAAATTTCCATTAATTTCCAAAAATTTCTAAAAATTTCTAAAAATTTCCAAAAATTTCCATTGACCAAGAAAAGAAAAATTAACAAAAACTTGAAAATATATAAACACAGTTGTCGAAGAACTGGTTCCTTTTCCTTACCTCTTGTGACAACTGAGCATCAATAAGTTATTGAATGATAGATAAGACATCGATATCATATATTTTTGGGCAATCCGTACAATTTCTTCAGAAATCATAGCTTCATTGGACAACTAAGGACGCGGACGTCTCGAAAACTGATTTAAAAGTAAGTTACCAAATAGCACAAGATACCTTATGTACTTATATAAGGTGCTATTTGGTAACTTACTTTTAAATATTCCTTCGGACGGGTCCTTTTACCATGACTAATGCTTAATACCGTAGTAGATCAGGTTTCTTAGCATACAATATAGAAACTTAAACTCTTTTTTAAACTCGATAAGGGATATAGCGAGAATAAGTACTAACTTACTGTCGAAAACATGCATAGATTACCTGTCATTACCTTGGAATTAGGTTACCGACGAACTTATATAAACTTCTAAAAGTTTCTAAAAACTTCTAAAAATTTCTAAAAATTTCTAAAAACTTCTAAAAATTTCTAAAAATTTCCATTTACTAAAAACTTCCAAAAATTTCCATTGTCCATAAATTTCTAAAAATTTCTAAAAATTTCTAAAAATTTCCAAAAAATTCTAAAAATTTCCAAAAATTTCCAAAAATTTCTAAAAATTTCTAAAAATTTCCAAAATAAAATTTCCATTTGCCAAAAAAGTGGGTATCAATGGAAAACAACGGGTTGTTGTTCCTGTAACAAGACTCGCTGGATACTACTAGTAGTAGTAGTATTACCACGCTGGATTCCCGATGTTATATGGAATCCCTACCATCCGACCAATCCCTAATTATTGATGAAGACTTGGTAAGAGATCAAAGAGGAGACCTCGAGTCCTATCACGGGGGGGGGGGGGGGGGGTCCTAGATCATCTAGTTTTACACAGTGTGATATTCCTTGACAAAAACTTGTAAAAATCAACCTCCTCCTCCTTCTTCTCCTATCGAGATATTGGCATTCTCCGATCCTTGCTAACACATTATATAATGTGAATACGGTATTATCCCAGCTACCTTTTAGAAGCTTCCCACAGGATGTTTCAATTGAGCAGTATCTTCCGTGGAAACTAGAAACCTAGTGCTAGTACCGGATATTTTGAATGTATTCCAAGGAACTCTCATGAACCATTATTTATTACTGTCAAGCAGAAAGTTCAGCGAATGAACATATTGCTTTCCAATATATATCCTGTGTTACTATTGTCATGCATCGGTAGATGGAGATCTGTATCGAGTCTTCACTAGATACATCTCTGTGGAGAGGTTTAACAGATATTCGTAAATCTGTATCGATAGATCAAATACCACCTGCCGCCATCCCAGTCTTTTATCATTGCATCTGGTAAATTGCAGTACATTTGCAGTATAGTTTTGCCATTTCCAATCGAAATATTCTGATCTAATAATAATACAATACATATAATACCATCATATGACCTGGTCGTGGGCATATCTTGTGGTCTCCCTTCGCATGGACGCTTTGATGGTTTTTTGCACTCGACCTTTAGCCTTCCAATGAGAGATATAGTTTTATGAAAAACTCCCCCCTGAGCAATGTTTAAATGCATAAAGAGAGACATGGTCTGATACGCATTATATATATGCTTGAGAGAGAGAGAGGGAAAGAGAGAGACACCAGCCGAGGGAGAGAGACGAAATAAACTTCATTCAGCACGCTTGAAAGCTGTGTGCCCATTTAATCTTTCGTATAGTTTTTCCTCTGATATGATGAACCGTCCCCACTCTACTGCGGATACCACTACAATTGAAGATGTGGTTTCCCTTCACGACGAATCAGATGAGGTTTGTGGGTGGGAGAGAGAGAGATGGAGGTGAGGGAGAGGGGGAGGGAGAGTCGAGAGAGGGAGGGAGAATAGAGATCATCGTGAGGAGCCTTATATTTTTTGTAGTGCAACATTTTTAATTTAGTACGCTATTCTTTTGTAGAGCTGTGTTTTAGTTCTCTGCCAATATAGCCGAATAAGTATGCAGGCAATTGAGTATTTTAGGACATGATCATGATATATAAGCATGCAGACATAAAACTCATCGTCAACAACATTACGTAACTTTTCAACAGTAGTACTATTGACATCCATTGCTTCCCAAACACGGATCTGTATAATATTCCTCGCCAGTGCCTGATACAGATTATGTCATGTTCCTCTTAATGCGTGTTCATCAATCATCCCTTTCTATCAGCTTCACAAGATGCCCTGACTCAAGCTGCTTGTCAATTACAATTGTATCAACCTAGTCATCATGACTCAATTGATTGATCTCTAGTCGCTTTGTCGCCTCAAACATCTCTCTCTCTCTGTCTTTTTATAGGTTTTAAACCTTGTTTTTCAAAACAAGTCATCCCTCATGCACTGTTTTTTACTCCGAATAGTTTAACAAATTAGACAGGAGGCTGCCATACGCCGCATGCTTGTAGGAGAGACTCACAGTTTTTCTCATTACTTTCATGCATAGTCTTCCTCGACCATTCTATCTGTTTACTAGCGCATCCTTACTTTTTCTATACGCGGGAAGGGAGCAGGGAGTGAGAGAAGAGAGACGCGGAAGCGCCTCTCGCTCCCAACGCGCGCGAACTCTCAAAGAACGACAGCAACAGATATAGCCGATTCTATCTTTCTCCTCTCTTCTCTCTCTCTCTCTCTCTCTCTCTCTCTCTCCCCACTCTCTCTCTCACTCCCCACTCTCTCTCTCACTCCCTCTCTCTCACGTGTAGTCTCGTGAACAAAACGAAATACAGGGTGTCCCACTGTCTTTGCATCACCTGCGATTTTGGGTCATGACCGGGCTCCATTAAACTAACCAAAACTCATCGAAAAATTGGTCAAAATGGTTCTAACAAAAACCAGTGTTCTAGAGAATTGTCTGGCGAACATTTTGGTTGCAAGATTGACTTTCCAAGTCTTACCAATCGTCAGATATATCGTCGTAAAGTCAAAATTACGTGTTCATGAAATCCGACCGGGGTTCACGTTTTGAAAAATTCACAAATGCAAAGTTGCTCGGATCACATTGCATCCCTCATAAGAGTTGTAGGAAATTGTCTGGCGGTCATTTTGGTACCCGGGTTTATATCCTAGCTCAATGTTTAGAGTGTCTTATGACTGTCTAAAGACGAAATTCAACCAGCATTTTTGAGGGGATCACGTGTCATCAACAAATGGGTAAAATGATTTGAAATTTACAAGAGCTTCATTGGAATCGTCTAAGGTTCATTTTGATACCATGGTTTTTTCCATAGCTCTACGTTTAAGTTGCGTTATGACTGTAGGAACATGAAGATTTTTCTATGCTGAGTCTTAGTTGGTATCGGCTCACAACCCCTAATTAGGTGGCTCGGTGTCGTGTGTAATCCCATGATAATCAGCACATATCGTCTCAATTTCATCTAGACACTTGACAGGGTTGTTATGACGATTTGGCAAGGCCCCTGTCAATGTGTAGTATACGCAAGTGGTCTATCTCAACCCTATCATGCACTAAGATGTTATTCAAGCACCTATGAGCTTCATAACAGGGCAAAATGCAATGCGATACCTGAGACCACTTTTGGGAAAATTCCAGTTCTGACAGTCATAAGACACTCTAAACATTGAGCTAGGATAAAAACCCGGGTACCAAAATGACCGCCAGACAATTTCCTACAACTCTTATGAAGGATGTAATGTGATCCGAGCAACTTTGCATTTGTGAATTTTTCGAAACGTGAACCCCGGTCGGATTTCATGAACACGTAATTTTGACTTTACGACGATATATCTGACGATTGGTAAGACTTGGAAAGTCAATCTTGCAACCAAAATGTTCGCCAGACAATTCTCTAGAACACTGGTTTTTGTTAGAACCATTTTGACCAATTTTTCGATGAGTTTTGGTTAGTTTAATGGAGCCCGGTCATGACCCAAAATCGCAGGTGATGCAAAGACAGTGGGACACCCTGTAGTTCTGAATTTATTACCACTCTGTTTTTCTCTTTATTGTGTGTGTGATTTAAAATAATCCAATTCTTCTCTTGCTGTCCTGTAAAGTTCGGCCACGTGACAACTTTTTTGCTAAGCATTTAATGCTAAACATGTTTAACACATTTCGCTTAGCTATCATCTTCTGATTATTTGAGGGTAGAGATCATCGAGAGATCACCGAGAAGCCCAATCATGGGGGAGAGAGAAGTCATGCGTATCCACCAGTCAGAGCTTGTATCCTGGTTTTTGTGGGATCCATTGACGTGCAATCTGGATATTGATCTCCCCTGCCATGTGTCACACAAGTTTCTCTCTATCTATATGTTTCTCTCTCTCTCTCTCTCTCTCTCTCTCTCTCTCTCTCTCACCCTCTCTCTCTCCCTCTCTCTCTCTCTCCCTCTCTCTTTGTCTCTCTGATCTCTACCTTTTTTCTGCCTTCCTCTGTCGTTATCCTTCTCTCCCTCCATGTCCTTCTCTTTCTCACTATCTCAACACAATCTGAAGAACGAGCTTGTAGTCACTAATAACTATTTCCCTCTCTCTCCATCTCACTTACACATCTCTTGACTTGTTAAACACTCTTGAGTGCGAGAAGAGTGAGTTGAGGCGATAAAACATGAAGGACTTACAGCTAAATGCTTCACAAGAGAGAGAATAGGAGAGAGCTGGAGAGAGAGAGAGCTGGAGAGAGAGAGAAAGATGGAGAGAGAGAGCGAAAAGCAATTCTTGTTTTTGCCGTGTACATTGTTTGTGCGAAGAATCAACTTTTTGTCTCTACACTATCATTGCTATTATAGAATTCATTATATAGCTGTGAGCTCTGAGATGCCATCAGTAAACCATGACAGAATCTGAGAAGGTACTTTCCAGAAAAAACCTTCCCACCTCATATATAATATCCTTGTGAAAATCCCTCTTCTTATTATATCATAGTGGTTACCGAAAATAAGGAATTTAGAGTATGTACTTGCAATAGTTTCCTGTTTTGTATCGAGATTCAGCTTGTTTTTATCAGTGTGTTCCTTCAGGAGCCGAATATAGTAGCAGTGGAAACGCTGAGAAAGAGATTAGAAGAGCTAACCAGTGATAATTCGAGGCTAAAAAAGGAGAATGTCGACCTGAAGGATAAGGTAAACAGCTTTCTTTGGTATTTTCGTTGCCACTACGAGCCAGTCTGAACAAGTTAAATTGTTGTTGATGTTGTTGTACTTGTACTGATCCTCCCTTTTTCCCTGAAACAAATTCCATTCCTTCAGTTGGCCAAGACCATACCCCCGGAACAAGTACAGAGGCTGCGAAATGATAACAAGAGACTTCTGGGTCTGACGGAGCGGTTAAACAACCAGCGCAGTACAATGGAGGAGCGGTTCAAGGAGAAGAAAGGGGAAGTAGTGGAGTTAGAGAAACAAGTCGCTCAAAGAAATGTATGACGTCAAGAAGTGTATCTTGATACTAAACATATCTGTAGAATGAGCTGGATCAGTAACTCTCTCTTTTACTGATCACATTTCCCGGGCCAGATAGTGACTGACAAGTTGTACTCCCAACAGGGTGATATTGATCAGATAGTGACTGATAGAGACAAGATGAAGGAGCTAGTGGAAACATTGCTCAAGGATATTGAAAAACACAAAGCTGAGATCCGGGTTCTGAAAGATGGGAAAACTTTTGCAGATTTTGTAGAGCTCAAACGGCAAATCAAGGAACTGAAGGATGAGAATCTTGCTCTTTCAAATGGCCTCATAAAGTCTGACAGAAAGGTAAAAATTTTAATTTTCAATCGGGCCATCTTAGATTCTAAAACTTGGCATGTATTCTTCATTCGATTGTTGTTTTCTTTCTCGTTAGGGAAGTGTGAAGTTCAACCTGAATGATATAGCGACAATGTTGCGCCTAAAAGAGGGAGGTGATGCCTTTACCCAGCGAGTTCAGAACCACAGAGTGGTCGTATTGGATGAGAGGGAGCTAGAAGAGAGTATCAGGAGATCTGAGGAACCCACCACTGAGACTAATTCCCCTGTCTCACCGACAACTCCTACTCACAGGTAGTAGATCATTATATGACCCACAGGTAGTATGATGCATCTTTCGCATTCTTGTGTCGGTATTACACTCTTCCATTAATTAAACAGTATAGACATGAAGTGGTGTATATCGTTTGGCGGTAGACCCCCTTTGATCAGATCACGGTCCGGTTCACTGTTACTTTCTCCGTGCATGCGCTTCCGATGAAAATTCAATTATAACAGTCCAAAGTTTTAAAATCGCTGCACAAGTTCATTCATACTTACACTGCCTGTTTGACGGTGCCGGCCCTTTTATTGTCCCAATATTTTAGGCCGTTAACTTGCCGGCGAACGTCTTCAGTGAATCGCATCAACTTCATTTCTCCCCCGCGATCCCTTGCAACTTCCCCCCGGATATTCAGTAGACAGTCGTCCAAGGAGCAGACTCCCGCCAGCGTGGAATGGATCTGGTACAAGACATAGTGACATGTACATGATCTTGCAAGCGAGCTGTGTAATCCCTCTCCAGCACTCATATAACTCACTTAGTCGATGTGTCATGTGTCTAGTTAGTGCATGCCGCAGTTAAACTTAGTTCACTGCAAACACCGCTGAGCTGCTGTATCAATGTATCAAAGTGCATGTGGGCATTATATCTCGACTTGGCCCACAGAATTCTAACGCCAGCTCCCACGATCAGGACAAACGGGGAGAAGGGTGAGTTTCGCTGCAAGACGACGGTCTTCCCCTCGATGGCCTTCACTAGGCGAACTAAACGAACGATACCAATTAGCGTAAGTTTCCTGTGTAAGTAATCTCTCGAATGATACATTGTGCTGTTTTATCGGAAATCTCTGTATGTTGTTCTCGCATGTTGTTGTTTTTACTAAAAAAGAGTGATCTGATACGAAGCCAGCCCTCTTCCCTACAGTTCTATCAGTCAGTAAGTACCGCCCTGCCCTCTCAGTTTACAGGGGGCCTGGACGAACAAGCCATCTATCGAAGAAGTCTCGGAATATATAAAGAAAAGACAAAACGCAAATGAGCTAAACCAATAGCGAACAGCACTTCTCAAAAACTCGTTGCTTCTTTTATATTTGTCAGACTTGTTTGGGACGGAGTTTCGGCGGGCCCTGGGTGACTTTGACACCGATTGTGAACTGTTTTGATGTAAGTTTTTCGGATAACTAAATCAGGAATAAGATTGAGCCGAAAGGAAGGACTATAAATAACTTCAAAGACGATAGAATGGAGGAGAGGCTTGTCCGGGAAGTAAAAATCCGAAAGTCGAATTTTCGGATCTGAATTTGCATTTTTGGAAAGTTATGATTTAACCCTTTGGAGACGATTGGGTCACAGGTGACCCAATACTTTGAACCCATTTAGCGTCTTTCTAGACCACGTTTGAAAGTTTTAAATTGTTTCCAGGGTTGAAACATACATTTTTCTACCATTTTGAGGTCGATTTTAGCCTCTGAAGTCGTCGACTTCGGAAAACAGGGCTAAAACAGTGCATTTGGTAGGCAAAATGGGTAGTTTAATGGCCATATCTCAAAATTGGTACGAGTATGCTTAAAATGGACTTGGAAAATGCAAGAAAAGTGTATATTTTACTCCGGGGTAAAGTTTCAGGGTGATATTGCAAATTTTGTGCCTCTCAGAGGTCTCCAAAGTGCTGGGTCACCAGTGACCCAATCGTCCCCTAACGCTAAAACAGAAATTTTCATTTTACGAGCATTTCTAAAGGAATGGCCGCCGATAAAAGTCCAAAACGGCATTTTTTAAACAGGTGCTAGCGACTAACCGACTCCATCATTGTTATCTCAACATCCAAGGGAGTCGATAAAAATTTTTTTGAGATCCGTGCTCCTTCAGAAAATTTTTCATCTCGGCCAATTTTGAAATTCTAAAATCGGCTACAGATGAGATAGAGAGGTCCATAGGGTGTGCAAAATGTGCAAAACGGCCGGGTTTATATAAGTGTTATGAAGAAACATAGAGCCTAAAATGAACGGTTTTCGAGTTATGGGGCAAAATTGCTGCGAAATCTCAATTCCTGTTTTAGCGTTAGGGGACGATTGGGTCACAGGTGACCCAATAGAAATACAGGTGGTAGAACCAAAATTCCTTTTCCTACGTTTAAGTAGGTTCAAAGTAAGTGTCTCCAGAAAGTTTTAGAGAATTCTGTCGACAGGGGGCTTATCGTCCCCAAAGGGTTAATAAATCAATTACTGCGCGGCTTATAGGCGCGTGATTATATTTGCGCGTGCCAATTGTGGATTATATTTGGAATGGTTTTACACACGTTTTGAAATGTGTAGTGGTTATTTATTAGTTGTTTTTGGGTTCAGTATCACGTTTTGTATGTTGTTTGCATGTGTGTTTTGTTACTAAAATAACACATTTATTTTTTGTCAGAATCAGAATGGTCAACATTCAAAATAATCAATAGCGACAAAATACAAATAGCAATTTTAATATCAATCTGGTATTTAGTTTCATCATTACACTCGCCTCAATATACTTCAAGTTCAAATTACAAAATAAGCTATGCCTACCATGCAAAGATCACACATGATCACACGGCACCGGGCACACTAACTGACTCTTCCCAGCTCTGTGGGACCCGCCCAGACATCTATTATTATTGTTCACACATTTGCCTGTCCCAATCCCATTCTATATTGTCCAGATTCAACTCGTATCAGTATTACACCTGCATCCAGTATAAGTCTGTATGTTGGTGCTACAGACAGGCCCCCGGGGTAATACATCACTGCGTTGGTGCCACTGTTGCAGGAAGTAACTGCAACTTATCCAGTCACTGAGGCCATTATCGAACTCTGAAATATGACAGTTTTATTAAAAATGTTTTAAAATAATTGTCAATTACCATCTCCTAATCTTGAAATACTGTGGAACCACCTTTTGAATCTCCCTGATACATACCGGTGCATTGAACATTAGGGCTCCGAAAATGAGACCAAAGACTTGGGCAATAATAGCCAGGATAAATTTGAGTCTGTTTGGAGACTTCCAGATGAACTTTACAGTTCGAACTTTAGCGTCCAAACCTCCGAACTCAGTCGTTACACGGCTGAATAGAATGGGGTTGAGAGTGTTATAGGGTGTTAAATGTTAATAATGGTGAAATACTCTGTCATTTGTATTGTTCATACTCTCACGTAAGACCAAATCAAAAGCGACGCCTAACAGCACGATACTGTCTGGAAAAGTCTGCTCATCTCAAGCTTACATGGGTTCAGGTATAGTTGGATTGGTGTTGGGTGGGTGACGTCCAAATCCAGCGGGTCTCTTCTCCGCCTGTTCCTTGCTCATCACCTCCAACTCCAGGAAAATGGTACCGTTCTTGATCAGGTAGTCGCCCTGCTTCCTGTACAGCGGGTACCAACCTGGGAAGGGGGGTGAGGGGTGAGAGAATGATAGAAAGCTAGAGGATGATAGAGAGGGAGGTTGGGTCTTGGGAACTGTGAAGAGGCGGGTAAGGAGAACGTAGAAATGGCAAAAAATTAAACATAATATAAGGATTGTAAATGGTTGCAGATCTATTAGCTTCCTACCTTGTACTTTCTTGGCTTTGTAGAGGTTAACAAAGATGATTTTAGGAGGGCGATCCTCGGGGGTATCATCAGGATCAAACACTTCGTCTTTACCCTGGTATCAGGAATTATTCAACATTATTATTATTGAACAAATGAACATTAGAGAGTAATGCAGAGTAGGAGAAGCAGTTCATGCAACTCTAGTGCACAAGAGTACTGAATCAGTACTCTTGTGTACTACTGATACACCCGTCATGCACTTAGGTACTAGGGTAAGCTGGGGTAAAATGGCCCGCGGGGTAAAGTGGCCCATGTATGGGGCAAAGTGGCCCTAGTTATTACATGTCGTCACGTGACTTTTTCTCCAGCGGAGACCTGCTCGTTCTGTTCCGAATTTTCGCTTTAAAACTGCTGTCATTTCTGTTTGGGTTGGCCGATTTTAATTTTGCAAAAACTGCCAGTTAGGCTTTATAATTCTCTAAAACGTGGTATAAAAATTTTTGAAGAAATTGGCATTTTTGTTGTCTTAATTGTCGATTTTGTGAAATCGGGGCAAATATGGCCCACTCTCCGGGGCAAAGTGGTCCGGTCTGGGGCAAAGTGGCCCACCTCTAGGACCAATGAAATTGCGCCTGCAATACCACGTGACATTGGAATGCACAAAAATGTAATACAGACGATCAAATTAGGGGCAAAGTGGCCCATGTTCCGGTGCAGAACATGGGCCACTTTGCCCCTAGTTTGATCGTTTCGTCTAACAACACCAGGCACGTGATAAAATCGAGCAATGCTATTGGCTTGGGCCACTTTGCCCCGGTGCAAATTTTCCAAAAAACGCCTCACCAAATTATTTGAATTGATTAATTAACCCATTAAATAAAACTTGTAGATTTTAAAATTTAGCTCGGCTGAAAGGAAAAGGTTTCATTGGATAGCCTATATAATTTTTTTCTTCCTGCTGTATAAATTGCGTATTTTAGAACCTAAAACGTTAAAAAGTGGGCCATTTTACCCCAGCTTACCCTATTTGTCCCGTGTCTCCCATGTCTCGCGGAAGAAACACCTTGACACGTACCTTTGGTGGTTCCACGTACTCAGGTATAATGTCCATAATGGCCCAGTCCTCTCTACCCATGCCACGTGGCATATAGGACAAGTTGAGGTGGACGTACCCATACGGTTCCTTTGTTACTGCCGGGTTACTGTCCATAACCTGGGAGGGTCGGGGGGATTTAGTAACGCCATGTGAGACGGAGGGATGAGGGATAACGTAGTGTATCAGTAGTTTTATTCACTAGACTCACTACTAGTGAGTCTACAAGTAAAACAAGGAAGTTTTAGTTGTATTGTATTGTAGTTTAATTGTATGATGAAATACAATTTGTATTGAAACATGTGTAAACTGTTGAACTAAAACTTCCTTGTTTTACTTGTAAATAGCTCCTCGCAACCGTGAGTAGAGCACTATCCGGGACAAGGACCACCAACAATACTAGTGAGTCTAGTGAATTAAACTACTGATACAGGACCACGATATAATGTACATTACACAGGAGTTTCAGAAATATAAATCCAGGTGACATGGATCTCCTAATATTAAGGCATGCACAACAACTGTTTTGTAGTAAACGTGGGACTTGTCACCCAAATGTGTATATTACCCTGAGTGTGACAATTGGGTTGTAGTAAGTGTCCTCTATGTCCCCTGGTACCATAACCTTCCTTTTCAGATAGGAGTAGAGGAAGTTAAACTTGAATCTCCAGTTGAACATTCCATCCCCATTAACAGCCCTCTTGTGAATCTCCGAAACTTGGGCCTCTGTGTCTCCCGAGAATATACCCTGGTGTGGGGGGAGTGGAGGTAGGGAGAGAATATACCCTGGGGTGGGGGAGGTATGTAGGGAGAGAATATACCCTGTGGGGTGGGGGAGGTATGTAGGGAGAGAATATATACCCTGTGGAATGGGGGAGGTAGAGAGAGAAGGGACCAACCCATGGGGCGGTATATAGGGGAGAAAATAGCCTAGTCGCTACTATAGAGAAAGAAGAGAACGATGTGAGATGTACGATTCTAAAAACTGTGTGGGAGGGGGTCCACTACTTCTCGTATCAGTTTTACTGTTTATACTCTTGTCTTAAGGATAGTGCAAAGTTAAACCGAACGCCCACCGAATGTTCTAAATGTGGTGTGGAAGAAAACGTGACACTGTGTTGTAACGTGTTTGCAGACTGATCAATAGTGAAGCAGATTTTACATCGTGCACAGTTCTGTACCACTTCACACCAGCCACAATAGAGATAGAGAGAGAGAGATAGAGATAGAGGGCGAGATAGAGAGAGAGAGGGATAGACAGATATATATCATACCTGTACAACAAGATCATTTAGTGGCTCCATTCCTGGCTCAGGTTCTATCTCCTGAAGTGTCTTGACCTTGGTGACAGCATGTACAATCACCCGCAACTCCTGCTCCACTGGGTTGGGTGGGTCAACCCTCATCGGATCTGGGGGCTTCTCAGAGAACGGGAATATATCAACCTAGTAGGGGGGAAATGAGGGGGAAGTGGGGGGGGGGGGGGGGTAGTGATGTAGTGGGGAGGAATTTGGGGAGTGTGGAGGTGAAGCTAGCAACATCACCTCCCAAATGATGTGATCACAACTATTATAATACACGCGTGTCACATACCCACATGAGAAGTCTGCCCTGTGGTACTCCAGGCATGACGGGGTCAGTTAGCTGTCTCTTCTCCACGTAATCCCTGATTAGACCCATCTCCAGGAGGATATACAGCGCTATCCTCTCCTTGTACTCTCCCCACCTGATAATTCGGGAAATAAACAATAACTATAGCTCATACACAGCAGTACTTGGTAATGAAATTACCCCTCTGTTATTATTGCTCATGGAATGCAATAAAAGGGGTGACTTCGTAACCAACTGCAGTACCAACATAACAATTAGGGCGCCGTGTGAATTAGGATTTGTCTGTGTGCTGTTAAATATGCCCACAATTACATCTTACAACACCCCTCCCCCTTTTTACATGGTGCTATCTTACAACACCCCTTCACTTACATGGTGCTATCTTACAACACCCCTTCACTTACATGGTGCTATCTTCATAATTGATGTTGTGTTACAACAGCCCTCCCCCTTCACTTACATGGTGCTATCTTCATAATTGATATTGTGTTTCTCAAACTCCTCTACAGCAAACATCTCCCCATTGATGCTGGCTGTCTTTCCATCACTAGCATACACTGGTACCTCAATACCTGGGAGAATGAAGAGTAACAACAAAGAAGAGAGACCCAATATAAAGAAGTTATGTGAAAATAATGATTCGTTAAAATAATAAAATGACGGGGTGTCTGTACCATTAGCAAGACACCACTCCTCTAGAATCTGTACTGGTGACATGAAATCTCGCCACTTGTGAGGCCCATCGATCATGTACCGCTCCGTCAACCCGCACATAGGTCTCTTCACACTCAGATACCTGAACGGGGCAGTATGGTGACTATTTGGAACTGGGAGGGGGATTGCGAGGTGTTATAGAATATAGATGATGATGATGTCATTACAATTTATGAGGTTTCACCCAGCTGTGTATAATTATACCCTGGGTATACCTGTTCTCGAGATCGATCCTCGTTTCACCTATCAAAATATCACGACCCTCATCAGTTGCATTCCAATCCCAGACCTGAAGAGATATATATTATTAAGAAACTCGTCCTACCCAGTATGTTTACAAAATAGGTCACGCCGCACCACCTATATTCTAAGTCGAGAGGTATCAGTACCTGAACGATGAGTTGAGGCTGGTTGGGAATCATTGTTACCATGTTGTACACCTTACTGAACTGTGGATCTCTGTTGTTCATAATCCTACTGTTCTCCACATCGTATATTTCCCTTGTCCCCAGTTTAGCGACTAGGAAGGGATCACATGTGTTCTCCTTGATACGACTCCTGAAACGGATAAAAATATGTTTATGAAGGAGCATACATATTCTTATTACGCAAAGTGAAAAGTTTGATAAAGGAGTAAAATAGCAAGGTTTATAAAAGAACAGTATACCTGCAAGCAAGTCGTAGTCCCTGGAGAGCGTAAAGTCGGACGTTGATAGAGATAGGTCCGACAGTTGGTACAGTCCCATAAATTAGATCCCTGTTTTTCTCTTTGTCGGGGTTCAGTTGGTAGATCCTGTAATGGTTGAGAGAGGAGAGAGAGAGAGAGAGAGAGAGAGAGAGAGAGAGAGAGAGAGAGAGAGAGTGTGTGTGAGAGAGAAAAGGGATCCGTCTAGTAAACAGTTGGTGATATGTTATACCTGAAGGATCCCTTGTACATGCCGATAGCTGGATCCTTTTCATCGTCCTCATCATCTGGATCACCACCCAACTTGGGGCATCGCTGCAACACAAACTGCTGGATGGCATCACTAGGAAGGAGAAACATGTTAGGAGAAATGAGGGGGTGGTAATTGGGGCAATCGAGAGAAGAGTTTGTACCTGAAGTTGTTGAATGAAGTTCTCGATTTCCTCTTCGTACACCACAATGATAGGTAGCTCATGGTGAAGGAAGGTCTTGTATAGCAGCTTCATTGCCCTGCATAGCATAGTACCTGGAATTATGTTTTATTGTTTTATAAAGGAGCATACAAAATGTTTTATAAAGGAGCATACAAAAAGTTTTATAAAGGAGCATATAATAAGTTTTATGAAGGAGCACGTACCTGCTCCACCAATACATTGAAAGGAACTTCCCAATCATCACTCTCATCAACTATCAACATGGGCTTTATTCCTGGCTTATCCTTCCCAAGATGCTTCTTCTTACTCAGGCAAGCCGCGCAACCTGGGTAGGAAAATCTAGTTTTATGAAGGAGCAATGGAAATGTTTATGAAGGAGCAGTAGTATTATTACCTGAAGGTTCATCTTCATCTTCAATAATAACAACTGTCTCTGCAATACTTGCTGCTTTTTCCTCCTCTTCTTCACTGACTGTGGAAAAGTGTTTTCATAGAACAACCATTGGTAACTACTAACTATAACGGTAACTAGGTGTTACTAACTGCACCAAATAATGAAACAGTGGTAGTATAATATGGTAACTCATGGTAACCAGTGGTAGCTAATGTTAACACATACTAAGTGAGTTCTTGTCACTGTCCTTATCCGCATCTCCAGGCTTGTCCTTCTGAAAGAGCTGCTCCAAAATCCAGTCTGGATCAAATGGTTGGAAGTCTTTGATGACCTTTTTACCGACAAGCGGTGTGAACCCATTGGGCCGCTGATCCAGCAGTCGGATGTTGATAGGAGGTTTGAAGTTGTTCTCTTGAGGCAACGACTGAGTGAATAGAAGGGGGGGGGGGCGGGGTAATGGGTTAAATCAGAATTGAAGCACCAACAGAAGGAAGGGTGTTTGAATACTGTAACGAAAACTCCTGACATACTAACATGTACTTACCACATCAAAATAATGAGCAGTTTTCGGGAAGTTAGGATCATTTAGGACATCATCAATGTTTGGTAACACCAATATAGACCCACTACACTCAATCTCCAGACGAGGGTTTACCACAGGCTTGCCACACCAGAATTTCAAATGACGCAACCCCCAACTGAGAACCTCGATACGGTTCTGTTTGAGAATTGGCCTGATTCCAGGGGGAACTTGGAGGCCCTTGCCACTAGGGTGAGGAGGTGGAACAAACGGGATATCTTCTCCCTCCAGGGTCTGAGTGGGGAACCGGGGTTGCTATTTTAGTATTACTGTTTTCCTTTTCTTGCAAAGGCCTGTTCGTTTTGATACATTTGGGCTATACGTAATCCCGACAATCGACATGATATTGTCGTGTAGTACTGACCTGGAAAATCTCGAAAGCCCCTAGGATATCTCCCTGGTGCTCGCCCCGTGAGTACACAGGGTACCACATCATTCTGGATGGCTTGTAGACCTCCCCGAAGAAGGGAGAAGGAGACACACTGACCACACCAACCGGCACATCCGCCTAGATAAGAAGAGGGGGATAACATAGTCACGCGTGATTCTAGTTACAAAGTCACACGTGATTCTACTAATGTCACGCGTGATTCTACTTAAGTTACGCGTGATTCTACTAATGTCACGTGATGCAGCTTACATTAGCACCGTTGTGCCAGATGGTAATGTTGACAGCGGGGAGGGAGTTCCTCACATCGTTTGAATTCCCGTTAATCGAGATTCCTGAACAAATTAAACGAATTATTGTCTGTTTGAACATGACTCATTTTAACCTACCTTTGAACATGAAAGATTGATCCCACGTGGGAGAGAGTTGTTTCTTTATAGTTCTTGTAATGGCGGTGTGACGCCAGCAGCTAACTACACAGTACGCATTGATCGTACCATCTACCTCTGGACTCATCAGCTCACGGCCTGATAGGATGGGGGGGGGTGAAAAGTTTAACACAGACAGGCCTGATAGGATGGGGGGGGGGGGTGAAAAGTTGAACCCAGACAGGCCTGATAGGATGGGGGGGGGTTGAACACCTAAATAATAATTAGTCAGTGCTCGATTTACCTTGCATCTAGATAAACCGTGCACAAACCCTGCCCAGGTAAATCAATAGTTTGACTAAATCGGTTGATTGATGAAAAAAAGATTTGTTGAGATGTCAACTGGTCAACATGATCAAAGACTTGTTATGTTCTAACCCTTCTTTACATTTGCACTATTTCACCGTGCGCAACGTGAGAGAGGGCCGAACAAGGCAATCCGAGACACCTACCCTGGTAGATATGGGCACGGACTTCATATGTGTTGACTTCAGGGAACTCAATCATCATAACAGGGGGAACCAACTCTCTCTTATTATTAGAGTATACCTGAGAGAGAAATATTGTGAAATAGCGATTAGCGGGGGGGGGGGGGGGGCAATTATGAATACTAATAATTAGTAACCTATAGGTTTTAAAATTATTGACTACTCCATGTTCGACCCGTACCTCAAAAGAAACAGGTCCAACATTTCTACTGTTTAACATTCTTCTCCACCTCCTCCTTCTCACTATGTCACTTGTCATCTCACCACTATGGAACCGAGAGGAGAACGTCTTGGCATAATCCCATCCACCCGTCGTCTCTATCACTTTCTGTGTGGAAATGTGTTATAACATGATTTATACACATATCTAACATTGAAAATCGCTCGTTTTTCTTGTCGATATCTAACATTGCTTATAAATTACATGCTCTACAATTAATTAAATATACAAATGTCATTTCTTTCTAAATATTATATTTCTCACTACCTTAACGGATGGTAACTCGGATTCCCCCACCCTGACTCGCTCCCTAATCCACATCCTCCTCCTACAGAAATGGTAGGACTTTGCAGAGGAGGAGAATTCACCAGAATCAACTTCTGTAGCATACTGCCAGCCTAAACAAGACAGGGATATGTTTCAATGTTAGGGGGGGGATGTTAGGGCACCTGGGCACAATGGGATATGTTGATATTAGGGCACAAGTCCTTCGAAATAAAAGGAACTGTGAGTACCTGAGGGCTGGCCGAAAACTCTTATTTAAATCTCATTTAAATAAGAGGGGTACTACCTCGGTGGCTGCTATGTTTAGCAAATTAAACTACTGTAGATTAAGTTGTTAATTAACTCACTATTTCCATCTCCTGGCTGGTTGGGATTAATGACCCACTCCAATTTAATCTCCCAATTGGCAGGCTTTAATTTCATCTCCTCTAATGTCTTGGTAGGTATCTCTTCCATAGAAGCATTCATCCAGACCTGCAACAAGGGGGGGGGGGGTACCGGGGTCAGTTATTGAGCTGTTATTTTACCAGCAGGGACAGGTACCATCCCCGCGAAAGTTGAGTCACCTGATTGATGCTGTGTTCCGCGCTACGTTTTTTGGGAAAAAAGTATGACAAATTCAACAAAATAAGTCATTTGAGGGTCGGAAAATTCAAACTCAATAGCTGCATACCTTGGTAGCGGAACCCCAACCCTTGCCCTCTTCCGTACCGTATCTGATAACCCTGACTAAAATATGTTTATGCTGAGAATCACTCAGTTTGATGATTGTTTAATCACATAACTTCCGTAAATGAAGATCCTGAAGTCGAGATATTCAATCGATTAGCGTGCTAAGCACTTTGCGGTAATGCTATCTGAATCAGAATCTATTTAACATGACACCTGCTCACTTGATATCTAACCAAGTTCAATAAACTTACGTTCCCTGTTGGAGAACTCAGGTATGAGACCTTGAACCCACTATACCCATTCACGTCGATTTCAAAGGTTGGCGTAAAGTGTATACTGATCGAAGGGTGTATTAGAGACATTAACATGCGGTTTTGAACATTTGGTAAACATTGTAAAATCAGTTAACATTATAAACATGTTAGTAACACTTAGTTTTCACGTACCATACTAGTAATCATACTTACCGTTTCCTCCTGCTGGTCCAAACCCAGCACTGAACCTTCAACCCCAGCTATACCCATCCGTTCTGATCTCATGTCTCGCGTACCCAGTCTATAACGACATGTGAGGGGAATGAGATACACTCAATAAATTGATGAGTTGATTAACTGGGTTAACTGTTCACGACGTGTTACGTCCTCACATATTCATGTTCTTATTCCTCCTCGTTCAGAAACAGCAACACTCAACAAAGATGCACGTCAGTATCTGTTCGCACCAGACAACAAACATTTCAGATGCTGACAGGGAGATACTACAAAGGGGGATAGTGTCACATTGCCTGGAATACTTCGTTACAACTGTGCAGGCACTCCAGGGCCCTTTGCGTGTGAATGGTGATGTCCTTGTAGTAGGCCACCTCTCCGTAAAAGACATCCATACACCTCATTGGTCGGTTACTTTGAGGCTTCCTGGGGCCCTTCTTGGTATAACTGGAGGGGGATGGGGCTCGTGTAGCCATCTCAATAACCTGCAGAGGCAGTCTAGTTACATGCATCAATAACTGAGAGAGAGGGGCTCGTTACATGCATCGATAACTGAGATAGAGGGGCTCGTTACATGCATCGATAACTGAGAGAGAGGGGCTCGTTACATGCATCAATAACTGAGAGAGAGGGGATCTAGATTGGTTATCAAATAACCCCTTAGCGCCAGCAAGGGGGAGGGGTAACATCGTTACCAAGGTTACCTTTGGTATCGAAGACACCTCACACTATGTTTCGCGCGCGCTGGCAAGGGAGGTGTAACTTCGTAACCAAGGTTACCTAGAGAGGGTTGTTCTAACTAAACTGCAGCTACTTACTGTCTTCCTTAAAACTGCACATGTGATCATAGAACGCCCACGTGGCCTTGATACCCGTGATGGCCTTCCTCGCTCTCTCTGCTATCTTCCCAGCTTGAAATGTCGAAGGTGCAATAGCTTCTCATCGAGATTATTGTGCACCGGTGGCAGGTTCGGTAACTTGATCCTAGGAAAAGGATGAGTATAGACTACAGTCGGACCCCGTTTTAGGGACACCTTCGGGGGAAAGGCTCTTGTCCACTAAATCGGGGTGTCCACTAAATCGGGGGCCCCTAAATCGGGGTGTCCACTAAATCGGGGGCCCCTAAATCGGGGTCCGACTGTATAGAACATTCTGACGACTGGGTAATTGCGAATAACATTGCAATAATAATTGGCTTGTTATGTTGTAACCCTCCTTTACAATCCGGTGAGAAGGTCGAGTAAGGCTATATCCGGGGAGGGGTGAGGTATTTACCCGCAGTCAGCAGCTAGTTCTTTCAGGGCCCGTTTCATGGCTGCTTTGATATCTTTCTCCTCCGACTCCAACTGTATCAGCTCCTGGCACTTCTCCAAGTTATCCTCAAATCTGCAGGTAAAACAAGTTAGTTATTGCTCTCACCTCGTGATTGATCCTCAAATCTGGGTAATTAAGTTGTCAATCAAACTTAATAACAAGAGTTAAAAGGTTGAAGCATAATGATTACTCCGGGCTGTTATAGCCGAACAATACACTGACCCTGATTATTACAAGTAGAGCTTCTTGCTTTACCGAACGCTCATAGAGCTTGCCAAGTTAGACTGTTATTTGAACAAAACAACACAGAGCGGTGTGAGCTACTACACAAGTGCAGTTACCTGAGTAGAATCCTCTCTAGAAGGTTTAGCGTGTGGAGTCGGTAGGTGCAGTCCTCCCACATTGAGGGTACTAGACACACCGGTCGACCTGTTAAGGGTGGGGGTTAGTTAGAGAACCGGTCGACTTGTGACGGAGGGTTAGTTAGAGAACCGTCATAAACAATTGGGAATCTAAAGCTCTGGCGATTGATTTTAACTGGACTGTTTCACAAGTGTCTGAAGTCTACACACAGTTTACCTTCATCCCAGTTGCAGTAGTAGTACTTGGTACCATCATACATGGGTTGAGTGAATGCTGTCAGTGAGTTGGTCCTTTCAGCGGTAGGACTCATACTGTTCCCAAAGTCCCCTATGGACACCTCAAACTGAATGGCCTGGTCTCCCCTCTCCAGCATGGTCGCCTCAATAAAGCCTACCAGCAGGATGAAACTGGAACGGTTTTGGAACAACTGGGGATGGGAGGGGGTGTTTAGAATTGCAATTATTAGTGGTATTATAACCGGGGATAGGAGGGAGGAGTGTTTAGAATTGCATTATTTGGTATTATAACTGGAGGATGGGGGTGTTAAGAATTGAAATTATTGGTGCTGTATTACTAGAGTCATGTGTGTGTGTGTAACCTACCTCAACTTTTGATTTAGCATCAGCCGGGCTATCCTCCACATCTACAAACGCTCCCATGGAGTAACTTGGTTTAGTGAATATCTCCAGGAACAACCTGCCTCGGAAAGCCACCCCGGGTACCCAGCCCAAGTTTAGATGCTCCAGTTTCTCATACGCCTCCTTGATCTCACGGGGTCGGCCGTAAAAGTTGAGGTAACAAGGCCCAAACTGGGGATCAAAACCTGGTGGGGAGGGGAACTGTGAGTAAATCAAATCTACATGTTATGTTCTAACAGGGTCGAGCAAGGCAAAGATCTACATAGCATTGGGGTTTCGTCAACCACCGTACTGTTTAAATTTGTTGAGTTTTTCTTATAGGCCCTTAACTATTTAGTATTTATTACCAAAGTGATCGTTGCTCTGGTAACCAATGAGGTCCAGTTTTAGGAAGATGGTACCGATGGGGTCATCAATTCCATCGAACTCAATGTCCCTGTCCATCAGTGTGATAATGAGAGTCGTGCAAATGGTGGGAACCTGAGAGTAGAGAGAAACAGGGATCAGGCACACATGTAATAAGGGGGGGGGGGGGGTAACCCGGTAGCAAGATAAAAACTTTAAGATTCTAGCTAATGTCTGTCTGACCCCGTTTCTCAGCAATTATGGACTCAGCAATGGGCTCGGATCAGGTCGACCTGGGTCTGTGACGTCAGAACTACAACACGACACATGATGACCTACCTCAATATTAAACAACACATCCTCCATGAACACTGGGTTGTAGTTGCTATACTCCAGGGAGGTACGTGCCTTGGTACCACCATAAGATAGCGTCACGTAGGGGTCAGTGTAGGCCGTCTTTACCAGCTTGGACTCCTGGCCATCCATACTGACAGGGGCAGCTGACACTGGAAACAATCATTATTATATCAGCAAGAATTCTGTACTACTATTATGTGCAGCTGAGTGTATATTAGGTCCGATTAGGCCCAGTTAGTTATAAAAGATAATGAGAACCAATTAATTGATAGGACGTATGTTAATTAACTTACTTTGAGTAAGATCCTCTGCTTTGTGAACCCTGATGACTAGTTTCTGGTACTGAGCATACACCTCAGAGGGTCTCATGATGTTGGACATTACATCCAGGAGGAGGGACTCGATCCGAGGTGGGATTATCATCTTTTGGCCTGATGCCAGGATACTCATTGATAGTGATACGAAGCCCTGTGTAGGGGGGAAGTAAGATATCAAACCTGTGACAACTTGAATATTGTCATTTTTACTATCATTTTGGGCTAAACACTCCCGTGACAAAGATAAATCTGACAAATGAAAAAAGAGAAATCTGAAAAAAGCAAAGTGTACCTTGATGTTTTTGGGGTTCTCGGCAGGGTGGGTTACCATCACCCATTTCTTGAACATGGTACGGCATGTGTCTGTACTCAAGTATGCTGGTTCTTCCCAACCGATAGCTGAGGAGAGATAGAGAGGTCACGTGACTGAATTGGGTAGCTGATCTGTCTGGCAGCGCCCACCCGATCTGATCGCTGTCAGACAAAATTTAATCTAGTTGCGATGGTCTATGTGAAATATGACAAACTTGATTATAGTAGGGTGGAGTTATAAGAGCGAGAGAAGAATAAAGAAGGGAGAGAAGTAGTGAAAGAAAAGAGATTGAGAGAAATAGAAATGCTACATTACATATGTAGGCAAGACTTACTAATCTTATTAAACGCTTGCTCATAGTCATACGGTACTAATTTACATTGTAAAAAACCAGGCAAGGTAGCAGTGGTTGTTAAAGAGAGTCTAGTTATTTATGCAATTTCCAACTATTTGAGTTTTATTGATTAACTAAACTTACGGTCACTGATGAATGCAGTCATAACAACAAACTTGAACTCCCCAACTAAAGATGCCTCATCCACCCGCAGTGTATTCAAAATCTGTGGGTAAAGATGATTATTATAATGGGTTACTTCTATTGAGTCACAGTTTCTTTATGCGTGTGTTCAAAAATCATGGGGTACGAAGGAAAGGGCTGTTATCACAACACTGTCAGAGCATTGGCCTGACAGTCACAACAGGAAAGATAGACCTATACTCACACTAATATCGACAACCATCTGAGCAATATCAAAGGGAGACTGGTACATCACAAAGGGTATCATCTGAAAGTATCACGTGTTATACAGTATGTAGTAGCAAACAAGAATTATTGCATTATGTATTCATAATGCGGTGTTTCCCTGCCAAATGGATTTAAAATTGATGAATAAGCTTCAAAACTGGATTTCCTGATGAATTTTGTGCTCAAAGAGCATTTTTTGGCTGATGCAATGTTGGTTACTAAGGTAACTAGGTGAGTTGCTATGGTAACCAAAGGCAGTTGCTATGGTAACCAAAGCAGTTCCTATGGTAACCAAGGCAAATGCTTAGGAGACCCCAGTTGGTTACCAAGTGCTTCAACTTTAACCGCATCTCAACTCGAGTCACTAGTGTGACAGTAGTTTCAATGTTTCATGCTTGGAAGACGTTCTATCACTTCATAGCATGGCTGTAGGGCGCCCAAAGTGATTTCAGGTGATAGTGGGAAGTGCTATCAGCGAGTAATTGCGTGCCACAATGTGTGTTAATCATTTCCTTTGTTGAATCAACGAAGCGTGAGATGAAAGTTTTATGAAGGAGCAGACTTGTTGTTAGGCGTTGTCCGTGACGGACGGACGGACGGACACTTTTAGTTAACTACACAATCTGCTGATTTCTAAACCCTGAATGATCTTTTTAGCACGTGCGTGCTAAAAAGATCATCCCGGGTGATTGCCTTCGGTAATCACCCGGGCAGGGAAAAAATTGTCATTGTCATTGCAGTTAGAAACAGTATTCCAGTGTCTGCAGTTTGACAGACAAACTAGACAAGTTACCATAGCAACACACCTCTTCATATACAGGATCGACAGTATTATTAGCGATCTGTGTAGACCGGGTATCCCTGCCAATTCTCAGCACTACAACAGGGTTGCAGGGCCAATGGGTGAGTTTCCTGCACTCATGGATTGTAAATCTCATTTGGTAGGTATCGGGAATGATGGATAGGGTGTCCTGTTTTATCGGCGCCGCCCTGAACATTATGAAAGGGATTATGAAGTGGGGTTGGAGGGGTAGTCATTCAGAGCAATTGCTACTGTCACGACAATGCTCTGAATGTTATCCCACTGTTATTCTCTTCTTTGAAAGTAATGAGAATAGGGCCAGGCCAATTATACTCTGACAGAGTTGTTTCCACTCACAAAGTTAACAAAGATGGAACAATGAGGATCTAGTAAACTTACGTTCTGGTTTCTTTTTCAGTATCAACACCGGGAGGGGGGTCGTACACCATTTTAATTAGTGTCAACGCCTGAAGGATATGTATACGTTTACATATAATGGTTGTCAGTGATAGTTGGAAATATTTTCAGAACCGTGCACTGTTTGTTGTGTATCCGGTTCCTTACTCAATGCACCAACTCACATAACACCAATTCAACACTGCTCTGTCAGGCCAATGCCCTGACCACGGTGAGAATTATAGGGTCAGGCCAATGCTCTGACAGATATTTCTAATTACCCCGGTTTCATTTCCAAGGGTGTCCTTGAGCTTCAGTTCAGTTGTAATAGTTGGGGTAACTAGGAGACCCATTGCAGAGGTAGAACACCTACCCACCGACTTTCCACGTGCATCTAAAGGGGAGAGGAGGGGGTAGCGGGGCGGGGAGGGGAAAGAGGAGGGGGGAAAGAGGAGGGAAAGAGGAGGGGTTAACGGGGCGGTGAAGTGTTAGGAAGGAGAGAGAGGAGGGGTTATAAACGGAGGATGAGAGGAGGGGTTAACGGGGCGGGGAGGTGTTAGGAAGGAGAGAGAGGAGGGGGAGTCCTGACACACGTTAACCATGATTTTTCGTCCTGCCTTTTTAACCCATAATAGCTAAATAGGTTCAACACTAGCAATAGGGCAGATCTATACCTGTTAATCACAACAGATCTATAATACCTGTTCGATATGTGAAGACCTCAATGGTGACATCATCATCAGCTGAGACACCCATCTTGCCCACGGGGAAGTCCATCTGCTCATTCCACTCAGGATTCAGGGAGTTGTCAAACACCTTACTAGTCAGGGTGTACCCCTGGTAGAGATGTGGGATGTTAGAAATGACCCCAAGTTGGGATATCAGCTGACCAAGATTTAACAATTACAACATGGTGATTTGGGCGACATACCTGGAAGAAGCATGTCACGTAGGTACTCTGGGATCCACTCTTTTCCAACAGGGGCAAGTTGACCCCCTTCACCGCGTGCACACTCAGAGACATCTCTCAACACGAAGCAAGCAATCTATGCAGTACACGATGTGTGTGTGTCGCTGAGTTGGAAGGCTGACACTTCCACAGGTTGCTCCAAGCTTACACCGAGATATGGAGGAGAGAGAGAGATGAGAAAGGGGCGGAGGAGAGAGGAGATACGGAGCTAGTAGAAGAGCTCTAGTAGATAATGCGAGGAGCGAGACGATCCAACCTCGACCGCTCCTTCTTCCCAAACCCTTAGGTGCTCTCTTCTCTCTCCCCTCCACGTTCTCCTTCCCCCTCCGGGAGGTCTATTCTCTACTTCTCGCCTCTGTACGACGGAAAATTTCCCTTGGCTAGGTGTCTCTCACGCGCTCTATCTCTCTCTCTCTCTCTCTCTTCTCTCTCCCTTGCTCATACTCATTTTCTCTCTCCCATCTCTCGATCTCTCTTCTCTCTCTCTCTCTTCTCCTCTTCCTCTCTCTCCCCTCTGGGCCCGGCGATCTTTCTCGGTTTCCTTCCTGTCTTGCTCGAATCTTACGCGCTGGCATGCTTACTATTGTTCCTTTTCCCAACTTACCATTTCATTTCTCCCTACAACCGGATGTTGATATAAAAAACACCCGATACTCAGTAGAACTAGAAGTTCCACAAGTTCAATTCAAGATTTTAAATTCCAGAGACTAAATCCTCGGCCAAGTTTAATCTAGGATTAAAGTAAACCAAAAGTAAATATGATCGACTAAAGCTAGTTTTATTTTCTCGGAATTGTCCAATTTCAATCGGGTGGATTGATCACCTAATTGCGATTGAAAGACAGCCTCTCAATCCTCATTTTCATTGCTGTGTTGCTATCAGGGCACGGCTCTAATACACATAATCTAAACCCCGCGCGGTATGGATCAGTGGGTGCATGCTTGCTGTTTCAATTTGGATCTAGCTGGGCCGGGGGATCTAGATTTTGTTTACCAATATATCCGACTAGATTAATTAGAGCAATGTTGATCATCTACCGTGGGGCTTGGGGGGAGGGGGGGAGTTACCTATAAAAGAGCAGTCTACTGAGCTTTCAAGACCAATCAGTGCATTCTTTTCCATTTGATATCTGCTTTCTATATCGAGGACTCTCAAGCCAGTAAAATGATGATGTATGCTTTTATTTTGGTCTCACTCTTCATAATGTCAGGTAAGTCGCAGCTAGCTGGACAGGTTATATTGCTACATATATATTGGTACTGCTATGATCTAACCTACCAAAAATATACGAAAGCGGAAAGCTTTCCCCTTCAGAATATTATTTGTTGATGACTTCATACTAAATATCTTTCCCTCCCCTCACCCTAGAGGGTATTACAAACACGGAAGATAACGAGCTCCTTGAAGTGGGTCCATTCAGTTCGGAGGAAGACTTCCTGGCGCAGGAGGATGAAATTGCGATAGCTGCCCTCAAGCTGGAGGAGGAAGAGGAGGCCATGTTTTATGGGTACGTTCGACACCACGGTGGCCACATTGATCAACTATGAAATGTGTGACGTCATGAAGATGGAGTCATACCCAGAGGGTGCGGACTATCATAATATGAGTAGAGGGTATCACGACGTCATATTAAATAACGGATGAGATTTTGGGCCTTGGCTCACGCCTCACGCAGCAAGAAGCTATATATGTAATATATTGAGGACTTTATCTGATTACTTTATCTGATTACCCGTGCCCCATAGCCTCTTTTGATTTAATATGAATTATATGTATGATTTCCCATCTCTCTCTCACTGTACCCAAATACTCGCGTGTTATTGTTTGCCCATCCACACGTTCACTGTGTGTCTGCACATGTTGTCCTTCTCTGCAACAACATGTTTGTTCATGGATAATACTGGGACATCTGGAGCATCCCAGTACCTAAGAAGTTGACTGACTACAGTCCTGACCTACTCAGTATATAGGACGTGTTCTGTTGGCTGCTGCAGGGAGAGTAGGGCGAGTAGGACGAGTAGGGAGAGTATAAAAAGGGCTCCCACATAAGTGCCCCCTCAAACTGCATTATTATGACATTATGCGTGTAGTGTTATTCTTATTACACTTTTCCTGTTCACGCCCCTGACTTTGTTGGGCCTTTCCATCAAGCTAAATCCGACTTTAGCCTTTCCATTCCAGCTAAAAAACTGCCTAAATCTGACTTTAGTCACACTATTTAGACGACGTGGCTTGCATACATGTCTGAACATATCTGGTGGTAAATATGGTACATTTTCACACCGCTCGAGTCGTCTATTGCACGCTTCTCTTTTCCTTTACTTTCTCTCCAAAGAACAGAATAGGAAAGACGAAATTTAAATCAAATTAATGCTCCTCTCAGCTGGTCTCACACACGGACACTTAGTGAGAAATATAGAACGAAGGGAATATGTAATTCTCTTGTTTTTCCAGCAAGAAGTGAATTACTAAGCGGCTATTTGATAGGCGACTAGACGCGTCACTAGCTCGTAGCTCATAAAAACGCCCACCGATTTGTCAGTCACTTGCTTTCTTTATTGATTTTCTCCAACTCTATTGTAGTAGTGTTAACATGCTGAAGGGATTACCGGTCCTCCTCCTCGTGCAGCTGGTCTATCATGGGGCTCTTGGTAACCGGAAATTCCGAATAGACGGTATGTTACATGATATATTCCACACAACGCTGCACAATCTACTCTGCATACAATGCAATTCTGACTGCGTCGTAGCCCCACAATTGCTTGCGGTCATTTTGAGAATTAAAAACTATCTGGCGACACTCAGAGCAGTTCAATGGTGCCACACAGATCAAAAAGTGGTCTAAAGCGCCATTGCAGAACGGTAGATCGATATATGTGTGACGTTTGTTCTTGAGTGCGAATGGATTATTAAGTTTTCAGTTTTTACCGTACCTAACCCCAACAGAGAAGAGATGCACAGAGAAGAGGTGGTTAAGCGAAGATGTCAAGATATCCTCTTTCTTTGGATGTTCCAGGTTCCATGGAAATCTCAACATCACAGATGAGATTCTTGAAAGGAAGTTAGTCCTGAATTGTAAACATGACATATCATTCATGTGTTTGTTGCATATTACTGCTAGTAGACTGTTTACAACATTGAGCGAGTCGAACGCTGATGATTATTATCAAACCAATATTATTTCCAGGCTTGATAAGGGTTGCTTGGAGAACCCAGAATCTGCATTAAACGCGTTAAGCTCACTAAGAATTATCACCGGTGCCCTTACCATATCCCGGACTTCTTCTCTACGTTCTCTAAACTTCCTTCGAAAGCTGAAGGCGATAGAAAATATAGATACGGAGGAATATAGCATAATGATTCTAGAGGTATGTTTGATTAATTATATACCCTGCTAACTTAAATAACCCGCCAGCGGCGAGAAGTCCCACTGGCGCGCTCTCAATATACAGCCAGTCCAGCGGCAGATTATTTCCCACTGGCTGGCTGTTTATTATTACTCCTATGTTACATTCAAAGTGTGTGTAAATGATCAGTTCTTACTGAAATACAGAGGGAACACTGTTTGCAAGAGTTACACACTGCACTGGAGAGAAAGAAACAACACATTCCGTCAATTTCTCTCTCTTTATCTCCCCTTTTGTTTCACTATCTCAATTCCTCTGTGTTATGTCTGGCATGCCCCATATCTTGTTATTTCTTTCTCTCTCTCCTTAGTAACTGTTACCAAACAATATACACTCAATTGAGAGATGTTTTTGACTGTTTCTCAGTTCTCTTTGTGTGTTTTGATTAGTGTTTTCTCTCTTGTTAGTGTGTAATACTTGAAACAAACAACTAAAGCAGGGTATATAACCCATAAACTCTGACCAATGGCACGTTATTGGTTTAAACCCCTCCGCCTCTCCCTCGGCTCCGCCTCGGGATCGTCGTCGTGATTTAAACCAGTTTATCCGCCACTGGCGGATAAACTACAGCTACCTTCTCCCAGCGGCGCGCTGGGAGAAAGGTATCTGAAATAACGTGCCAGTGGCCAGAGTTTATGCCTCATATATATTACATCGACCAAAAACGCGGAGTTTTCACGTTATCCTACCCGAAACCGGCTTCAAAACTCAAAAAATATATATTTATTTTATGGTTTTTTAGGTAAAATTGTCTGAAAAATTGTTCTATCACTAGACCGAAGCTTTATCTCAAAAGGGAAAAATTCTACAGCCGTTTTACTTTTGTGACAATTTTTAGTTGTTTCCCGTTATAGGCTGTTAGGGGGATGGGTTGGGTTTATTTTCTGGTCGTATTATAAGCCCCGTATAAACTCCCAGTCCTTGTCCCCTTACTCAGAATGAACAGAGAACTTTGCGTTTCAATAATTCAATAATTCCACCTTGTTTCGCCAGAACGATAAGTTGAGAAGCCTGGACCTGTACAATATAAAAAGTGTTGGATTCTATAATCATCATGATAATAATATTCAAGTAACTATAATAGTTTCATTACGAAATAAAATGTGCTCTATGAAACTATACTTTATATTTTGACCATTAATCGTAGTTGTGCGATGACAAACAACATGTTTTTTTCAGATCGAGGGAAATTCAAAATTATGTTATCTGCCCAGTAAGGAGGGCCTCCTTAACCGGTTCTCAGAACTGGGCACTGAACAAGCAGTATCCATTAAGAACAACTGTATTGCACACCCTGCAGGCAACCTGTGCTCATCTAAATGTGGGAATAGTGGCTGTTGGGGAAAAGGAAGCCGATTTTGTATCGCCCTAAATGGCGATACAAGTATGTTCACAGAGAACAAGGAAGGCAGTCTGTTTCTTATTCCTGGGATCTCATATATGAGAGTACACCGCAGCCAGTAGAAGATACCAGTACAACACCGATGGATGAGCAAGTAACCAGTTACGAGCCGGATTTCTCAACAAGCCCACAGAAAGGAAACCCAGCTGATCCATCTTCGACCCCTTACACCGTACCCAGAATACGACACGGATACTGGTTCGAGTGAGGTGTCCTCTACCCCAATGACGAAAGGTAGTGATGTGTCCTCTACACCAATGACGAAAGGTTAGGAAGCAGGAGACAACTAATGGATGGAGTGGTCCGGGTAAAGTACAGATTGTTAGTGCTATCCCAGAGCTCTACTGACTGGGAAGGTAACGCAGAACGTGCTATTGACGGGGACACTAACTCCAACTATTGGGGGTAAGTTATCACCGAGTCATATTATGTATCGGGGGTCGAAAGCTTAAAATAGACAGATCTAAGATACCTGAATTCAAGGCGGGAAAAGTTAATTATTTTTGACTTTTCTTTTTCATCATTTAGCACTGATTTTGTGATGGTATATTTTCAAGTGAATCATGTCCCCCTCATTCTAGGAACTCGTGTTCCCACACTGATGATACATGGTATGATGAACCATTTTGGATTGGTAACTTCTCTAGCGCTGTTCGAGTTAATTCTGTGGATATTTATAACCGATTAGATTGCTGCTCAGAGAGGATTGATGGATTAAAGGTATGCACAGTGTCAGATGGATTTGACGATTTGTGGGCCCGTTTTGTCAATTTATTGAAACCATCTCACATAAACCATCTCACATAACACAACCATTACATTCAGGTGTATGCGGGTGAAACTCTTTGTGGTACAGTGGAATACAAGACAAATCGTAAAATGTATACGATCAGCTGCAATGGGGCAAAACCAACGGACTACATTTTGTTATCCAAGTCCAATGGTCCAATGACTCTTTGTGAAGTGGAGGTGAATGGTAACTATGACGACGGATACGTGACACGGAGACAAGTGGAAACCAGCACTAGCGGATGGAGTGGGCCGAGTAAGATACAGATTGTTAGCGCTTCTCAGAGCTCTACTGACTGGGAAGGTAACGCAGAACGTGCTATTGACGGGGACAATAACTCCAATTACTGGGGGTAAGTTATCACCGAGTCATATTATATATCAGGGGTTGAAAGCTTGAAAATGACAGATCTGAGATACTGAAATTCAAGGCGGGAAGAATTAATTTTTTCCCTGCCCGGGTGAATGCCCGAAGGGCATTCACCCGGGATGATGTTTTTAGCACGTGCTAAAAAGATCATTCAGGGTTTAGAAATCAGCAGATCGTGGGGTTAAACTAAATGTGTCCGTCCGTCCGTCACGGATAACGCCTAACAACAAGTCTGCTCCTTCATAAAACTTTCATCTCACGCTTCGTTGATTCAACAAAGGAAATGATTAACACACATTGTGGCGCGCAATTACTCGCTTATAGCACTTCCCACTATCACCTTAAATCACTTTGAGCGCCCTACAGCCATGATATGAAGTGGTAGAACGTCTTCCAAGCATGAAACTACTGTCACACTAGTGACTCGAGTTGAGATGCGGTTAAAGTTGAAGCACTTGGTAACCAACTGGGGTCTCCTAAGCAACTGCCTTGGTTGCCATAGCAACTGTTTTGGTTACCATAGCAACTGCTTCGGTTACCATAGCAACTGCTTTGGTTACCATAGCAACTTACTTAGTTACCTTAGTAACCAACATCGTATCAGCCAAAAAATGCACAAAATTCATCAGAAAATCCAGTTTTGAAGGTTATTCATCAATTTTAAATCCATTTGTGGCAGGGAAACACCGCATTATGAATACATACATAATGCAATAATTCTTGTTGGCTTTTCTTTTTCATCATTTAGCACTGATTTTGTGATGGTATATTTTCAAGTGAATCATGCCCCCTCATTCTAGGAACTCGTGTTCCCACACTGATGATACTTGGTATGATGAACCATTTTGGATTGGTAACTTCTCTAGCGCTGTCCGAGTTAATTCTGTGGATATTTATAACCGATTAGATTGCTGCTCAGAGAGGATTGATGGATTAAAGGTATGTGTCAGATGGATTTGACGATTTGTGGGCCCGTTTTGTCACATTATTGAACCCATCTCACATAACACAACCAAATTACATTCAGGTGTATGCGGGTGAAACTCTTTGTGGTACAGTGGAGTACAAGACAAATCGTAAAATGTATACGATCAGCTGCAATGGGGCAAAACCAACGGACTACATTTTGTTATCCAAGTCCAATGGTCCAATGACTCTTTGTGAAGTGGAGGTGACTGGTAACTATGACGACGGATATGTGACACGTAGAGTAGTGGAAACCAGCACTAGCGCCATTTTCAAATCAACAGGACAACCTGCTGGTGTGGTATCATCATCATCAGGCGGCCAACAGTTTGAATCATCGTATCAGCCCAAAGACATGTCTTCTACACCAGCAACACCCCCTGACAGAAGGACTGATGGCTCCATGACAACTGACACGGATAACTCAGCAACTCCCTCTAAAAGGACTGATGGCTCCCTGACAACCGATATGGATAACTCAGTTTGGACCGATGACTCCACCTTGGATCCCTACACCACGGGTAACGGAGTGGAGAGGCGAACAGATGGGACACCCGACCCCGAGTTTCTTACCACCTACCTCCCAGTCAGCCAGGAAACTGATGGTGAGACCAAAATATGGACTGATAAATCCTGGACGGAGGAGGGTGTTGAACCAAGTCAAACTCCATATATGAGTGAGTGGACGGCCGATAACTCAGAGACTCCGAACACAAAGCGGACAGGATCCCCCGACGAGACCCCTACGACATCAGGACAAATGAAGTCCGATACTAGCAGGCCCAGCTCATCATCGGAGGAGCCAAGCGAATACTGGGGTGAAAAGACAGAACCAACTCAGGAGAACCAGTGGAGTGATGGTTACCAAACGGAAAATGGGTACCAAACCCAAGGATCAAAAGGGTACCAAACTCAGGGAACGAAAGGGTACCAAAGCCAGGGAACGAAAGGGTACCAAAGCCAGGGAACGAAAGGGTACCAAACGGAGGGATCAAAAGGGTACCAAACCCAGGGAACGAAAGGGTACCAAACTGAGGGATCAAAAGGTTATCGAACCGAAAATAGAGCGTGGTCCGAGGATTATATAACCGATAAATACTACAGCAAAGATGAGAAATGGACAGAAGAAGCAATTACTACTGAAGGAACTGACAGTAACAAATGGGCAGAAGATTTTACATCAACTTCTGAAGGAACTGACAGCAACGAATGGACAGAAGAAGCAACATCAACTGACAGTAACAAGAGAACAGACGGCTACCGAACTAAAGGTGGTAGGACGGAATACAAGGAATGGACTGATACCGCCTCACCGAGCCCGGATAGCACAGAGCTGCCTAAACGGTACACCGTCCCGGTAGCGGAGGAAGATTGGACGGGAGACTGGTCAGGGGCGGAGATGATTGATGTCTTTACTAATGATAATGCTTGGGATGATATTGATAACTACTTGGACCTTGAAGTGGTGACTGAGAAGGTTCCTGTTAATGGGAGGGGAGATAATGGACCCATTGAGGTGGAGAATGATTGGGATGACCTTATAGTTGAGGACTTGGAGGAAGATATGTATAATAACTGGGACAATGGAGAGCTAATAGTTGAAGACCTGGAAGAGGAGGAAGATAGGTACAACTGGGACGATGGAGAATTAGTTGTTGAGGACATAGAGGAAGGCAGTTACGATGAATGGGGCAATGGAGAGATGGTTGTGGAGGAGATGGAGGAGGTAGAGGACAGGTACGATGATTGGGATAATGGGGAGCTAATTGTGGAAGTATTCACAGAGACTCCCGCAGTTGTGAAGGCTGAAATGAGGACTTGGGAAACAGGTACAGTACCCTATATTTCCTACTACATTTTATAGTTATTGTGGTATTTAATTGGTAACAATGATCGACCTGTTCAGTTAATGATATCATCTAATGCTAGAAATGGTTGTTAATACCCAGATGTTATTTCAGAAATGAAGCCTGAAGTGTTCATGGACAGTGGAATTAGTTTCTACCTGGAAAAGAATAAAAAGGTTGGAGAAACTCTACGTGGTGGTGTGCTAGCTATCGACAAATCCCTTGCTCCCCTGAGCCCTGAGATGTTCAGACTTGTTCGGCCATGGGGTGGGTCAGTCTCCAGTGCCGTCCAGATCCATACTACTCAGAGTCCAGCCAGCACTAATAGTGTATTCGTTGCCATAGAGATTGGGGAAGATGCAGAGGAGGATGTGACAGGTAATAACAATTTTTTCCCTGCCCGGGTGAATGCCTGAAGGGCATTCACCCGGGATGATCTTTTTAGCACGCACGTGCTAAAAAGATCATTCAGGGTTTAGAAATCAGCAGCATGGGGAGTTAACTAAATGTCCGTCCGTCCGTCCGTCCGTCACGGACAACTCATAGTAACAAGTGCTGCTCCTTCATAAAACTTTCATCTCACGCTTCGTTGATGCAACAAAGGAAATGATTAACACATATTGTGGTGCGCAATTACTCGCTGATAGCACTTCTTACTTTCACTTGTATTCACTTTGGGCGTCCTAGAGCAATGTCATGAAGTGGTAGAACGTCTTCCAAGCATGAAACTACTTTCACACTAGTGACTTGAGTTGAGATGCGGTTAAAGTTGAAGCACTTGGTAACCAACTGGGATCTCCTAAGCAACTGCCTTGGTTTCATAGCAACTGCTTTAGTTACCATAGCAACTAACCTAGTTACCTTAGTAACCAACATCGCATCAGCCAAAAATGCTCAGGAAATCCGGTTTTGAAGCTTATTCACCAATTTTAAATTCATTTGTGGCAGGGAAACACCGCATTATGAATACATAATGCAATAATTCTTGTTTTAAATGATGGACAGGAGTAATTTGCTTGTTGCCCTCTTTTTTATCTTTGTTTCACGATGAATATTAATTGAAGTGCTGGTACACCACAAAGATAGAAACGATCAGATAATGTTGAACTATATTTTATATTAATGATGATCCTTCATATAAACATTTCAGGTGATTATGAGGTACAGTACATAAGAGAAACGGACACAGAAGTGGAGATCTGGAATGCCTCCTTTACCGTTGAAAACTAACTTTTACAGAGCCGAGCTCGATTAACAATCTTGATTAAGAGACATTATATTTGAATTTTATATTATTTCCATGAATCAGGCTGGACTTTATACAAGTGTGTTTTCCAAGGATGTATTTTTTCTTTTCTTTGACTGCATGTATTTGATTAGATTATTAAGTCGATAAAGCGGATTCTTTCTTTCTTCTTCAATAATATATTTTCTCACCACCTATATGGGTGTAAAAAAGACAAACAGTTTACACTGCAACAGCACCGGCTGTGTACTACTACACTAGGCCAGAAGTGAAACAATATGAAACAACCGGAGATGGTTTTCAAAGAAGAACGGCGCTTTTCTAAAATCGCGTTAAAATATTCTGTTATGTCTTGCATGCAACTTCACGTCTACATCAGCTGAATTACACTCTACACTAAATTGCCTAATAATATATATTGGATAAACCCAGGGTGGTGAATTAAAACACCCAGTTGACTAGTGTTTGGGCTGTACGATGTTGAGCAGTATGACCTGTGCAGCGGGGATGGCGGCAGAGAAATCTAACTCCTCCAAACCTGATCACCTGAATTCCCTGCTACGTGGAACACTTAAGGAGGACATCAAGAGGAAGGAGAAGAAGGCGAGGAAGAAACGGAAAGAGCACCAAAAGCTGATGCAGAAAATTGCTGCCAAGAAGAAACTGAAAGTTACCCTGACTAAACCAACTTCACCATCCAAATCCCTGTCCAAAACAATCCCAGATGATCACATTACCACCTCATCCAATAGATCTCTCTCGACTAGTAGTGCCTCGAAGGAAGATGATCATAAAAGTAATTCAGTGACTTCTCTTGCAGTACCTTCCGAACCAGAGATAACTGAATTAGTTGCGGAATCTACAGAACCAGAGATAACTGAATTATTTGCGGAATCTACAGCACCAGAGATAACTGAATCAGTTGCGGAATCTTTAGAACCAGAACGACTTGAATTAGCTGCTGAAACTTTAGAACCAGACCAAAGGGAATTTCAATTAGCTGCAAAAACACCAGAGCCAGAGAGAACGGAATCAATAACTCAAGAGGCAGAGCGACCACCTCTCATCACTGGTCCACGGCATCTTAAAATCTCAGTGCTCCCGCCCAAGCGTGTCCAAATTAGTGAGGACAAGACGAGGGCGGTGTTTGGGTATGTTTGGGAGGACGGTCCTGTCAACAGCCGGGCAGAAGCTTCAACCCTCAGACCGCAGCAGCAAGAGAGGAAGCCACACAAGAGGTTAGAGCTTTCTCACAATCTTACACGTTCTAGGTGCAGCTTTGTAAGTTTTAGTTTTACATTTCTCCCTCTGACACACATAGCTTAGTATTTGTAAGTTTCAGTTTTACAAACGCTGACATTTCTCCCACCTGACACACGTTAGTACTTTTCGCTTTGCCATATGCCTCGACTATCGTAATATTAATATGTGTTCGTTACAGTAGTTTTGTCTTGCTATGTTCGCTACAGTTTTGTTCGACGGTGGGTTAAACTACCATGTTTTAGTTGTAGAAAGGCTAGCGAAAGGAGCTCGAAAGTGACTTGAAACATAGTATTACAATTCACTCCAGGTCTTTGTTGACGCGATGTTCTCTGTTCTGTTAGTGGTGACTGTTATTTTTCCCTGGTTTCTGTATTTGGAACTAATTTTAGTGCGTAGGAAACAGGGCAGTAGCTGAATACTGCTAGGAGCTTAATTCAGTTATTGGGTTAGACTCCTTGGTATTCCCTACAGCTGTCTACAAACAGTCATAACTCTGCACGTGTTTATAAATAAACAAACTGCCACCAAACGTTATTCCGGTTCCGATTTTGCATCACCATGCTGTTGCAGTGCTGACCACCATAAATTGCCCGACCTCGGTCGACTCAATTCATTTCTTGTCGAACCATGTTGTGTCAACTGTCACTATATAAACCACACACACACCTGAGCTGCTGCTGTTGCACTTGCAATATAATGTCATTTACCATGGTGTGTTTTTTACAGACACGCACACAAGGAGTGAGGTGTCGTGCACACACGTGTCTTGCCCCCCTGCCCAGTCTTTCCGTTCCGGTTTTTTGTATTTCTTTTCCCCGCAACCTAGTATACCTACTATCAAGCTTCCTTTAATTTCAGCAATTGTTTGATACATTTACTATTGCCAGACTAGAAAACTTGGACTATATAGTGTTCAAGTAATGCTGTCACCGCCACCTCATATATTGCCCGCCTGTGCTACGTATTTAGTCGGCAGGGAGAGCTGTATTTTATACGTGATGACATTTTAGTTTTCCGTTTTACTTTTGCAGTTTAACCAGCACACACTCACACTCTGACTCATATCTCTCACAATATCTCTCACATCTCTCACATCTCTCATATCTCTCACAATATCTCTCTAGGCGGAATTTACCCTCAGTAATCGTGATGGCTGCACAAAAGCTCAGATTCACTCTGACGGCATTTGACCCGAATCCTGCCCAAGTGACCCTGGGTCTGGAGGGTGGCGCCTGCAATGTTGAGGAGTGCCTTGGAACCAACCTCACCATCGAGGATTACAAGTAAGAGATACTGTTTTAAGGGATCTTTGTGATTGGGTCGGATCACGGATGCAGGCTTTCTAGTGGTGGGGGCCTTGTTCAGTTCAATTACCATGTTCTGTTAGTTAGGATCCTAAGCAGTAAGTAATCATTGTTAGAGGTTCAAGTATTCTGTTCTGCGCAGAACTCTTCCTGGTATCACATGATCTCAGCCTGATCTTTTATCTGATCTCAGCCTGATCTTTTATCTGATCTCAGCCTGATCTTTTATCTGATACATATATATCTTCGTCAGGACCACCCCGGAGGGAAACCCCAGTGAGATTTACATGAAGGTGACACCCGACCCCATTGCCTTTGTGATGAAGTTCATTGACGGACAGATGACAATCGAGTTCAAGGGCAGCTGGTCAGTTTTCCAACAGGTAATTAGAAGATCATATCTCTCACTAGATGTGATGTAAGAAGAGATCATATCTCACATAATGTGACATTCTTTATGATTCATTGAAATGCAATACATGCTCTTCAATCACCACTACAGGAAATTGCTCAATTAGCCACCAGTGGAAGTGTAACTATCACAACAACCGTTGACAATGGGGCGGCTGAGGCTGCTGCCAGGGAGGAGGCTGAGAGAGCAGCTCGGGCTGCCGCTGAGGCACTGGCAGCCGCTGAGGCTCAGGCCGCCGCTGATGCTGCTGCTGCCGCCGCCGCTGCACAGGCTGCAGCAGATGCCGCCGCTGCCCAGGCTGCAGCTGAGGCTGCTGCACGAGAGGCTGCTGAGAGGGAGGCAGCTGAACGAGCGGCCCGGGAAGCTGCGGTAATCATTACTTTGTCCGGAAGATTTACATGTCAGCATTTAGTTCTTTGATCCGGGGGAGCATTTAAAATACATTTGTGTTGCCTTTGGAATTGTATTTGTACTCTTTATGTTTTTTGTCGAATGTCAGCACAGTGCCATGCAGCATTGTACAGCTATTATACATCAATCACACTGTTATAGTTAGAAGTAGCACCTTGTCATCACTACCCTTCCAGGAAAAGCACGGAAAATCAACTCAGAATGGCATGTTTTGTTCAATCTAACTCCTGTTCATTTCCAGGAAGCTGCTGCCGCTGCCGCTGCTGCACAAGCTCTTGTCATCGAGGAGCCAGCATCTTCTGAGATCTGCTTCAAGGTTCACTTCCTGGACACTGACACTGACCCCGTGGATATCAGGTAATCTTCAATTGAATGTTATCAGGAACCGACCGACACAAGTAAACAACCAATCAGAACACGTTATTTAGGTCACGTGACTGGTTATTAGCCAATCAGGGACCAGTATTTCCTGATTCGGTCGGTTCCTGAGAGTTATCAAGTGTTTTGCCTACTTGTGTTCTTGGTTTATAATTAACTATAGCCGACAGTAATTAATACAATTTCTTTCGTGTGTGTCAGAAGTACTAAATAGGTGTGAAACAATTAACTTTTGCCACTGGAAAACATTGCCAACAAACCGTAAACACATACAACCTCTCACGAACTACTGGTTATTTAACATGGAGAACTTTATTGAAGATTACCCCTAACACAACCCCTTATTACAGGCTGCTTTGGGACTTCAAGGAACTTGCTAAGCCAGATGGTTCCGATGGGCCATATATCATCGCCCACCAGGAAACAACTGAACTTGGACGGGAATTCGTTATCGCTGTTAACCATCCGGTAAGATGTGTCCCATCCCTTACTCAACAACTTAGAAGGGGGGCATAATCTAAAATTTTTCTGCATACTTTTTTGATTTCGGTATAGCACTTTTTATGATTGGCTTTGAGTCCTTGGCCGTCTGTTTCTTCTATAGACTGACCTTGTATATGGCCCGTATGCTATTGGCTCTCAGTAGATGTGAATGTGCCGTTTAAATGAGTTAACTTGGGACACTAGCATAGTGCCATAGTAGCCCTCACCGGACGTTTTGTACACTATGTGCAAGACTTGCCTTGACCATGATATGAAGGAAGCATATAAATGAATGCCCGGTGTTAATAGCATTATGTCGTTTATACGTGGTATGCTGAAAGTTATGCAGCTAGCAGCTGTTGAGAGATACTCAACTTTACGAGAATTGATATGTATCCCATGATATATGGAAGCCTACTAACAACTAAGTACTCGGAGATACTCACAAATATTTTTCAGACCTCTGGAGAGATCTACTGTATCAGGGGAGCAGTAAAGGGAGACAAAGTTACCATCTTCAACACTGATCGATTTGATATGGGACACATCAACCTGTACCTTCAGTTCTACATCAAAAACGAAGAGAAAATCCACGCTATTCTCGAGTAAGAACTTGTGGAAGGTTTTTCTGTAGTGTTTCACTTTCAGTAGCATGGGATGTCTTGTTTTCCTATTTCATTGTGGACAAGTCTGTCGCTAACTGTTGAAATCAGTCTGAACTCTGAAAAGGTTCCGCTTTATTCCCAGCAG
>CM035356.1:2606534-2686534 GCA_020137815.1 Hormiphora californensis | reverse complement strand
AGCTGCGAGATCTATATTGAAGCGGAGGACTAATAGCCGTGATTTGAAATACTTGTGATTGGGCAACTTGTTATTTTACGGCCATTATAGCAATAATGTTTCAGTCCGAAACTTGAGCGTTTGTAGCAACCTGGTTTTTTCTTTCTCACCTCAATTTCTACGTCACTCTCTTACTCTCTCAAGGTGAGAGTCTCGAACCCTCTCTCATCTTCTTTTTCTATTTCTTTCCCTCTATGATCTCTCTCTCTCTCTTCGAGAACACCTGCTTCGTTCCATCGATGACCCGTGATATATACATGGGTGGGGAGATTTCTGTTTCTGTTCGCATTGTCTGATAGTGCTTTATCATCCCCCTCTCTCGCAAACAATTCGTGCTGATACCCAGCAGCCAGCTGCGCTATAGTTAATCCTTAATCCGAATACCTGATTATTCAAGAAACATTTTTAAAGAGATCAAATGTCTTTAGCTGCTCGTTACCCTCCATTAACACTTCTCAAACCATTGTTTCTCAAGACCCACAGTTGTTTAATTAGTAAGCCTGGTCACTACCATTGTGTTCTAGACAGTTGCGACACTGTGTTTAATCTGTTGTTTGCAGAATGTTCAATGCTAGTACGCCGGGGATCACTCTACCTCTAGAGGAGAGCTGGAGGGAGACAGTACCACACGGGAGGGATTTTAGGATACTTATGGTGGTTCATGAACGCTGGTATCTCAACTGGTATCCTCGCTTCATTCATAATGATCATGATCGCTATCTGGAAACAGGTTCGTAAATCATCTTCTCTCCCTCAGAAAATAGGAACAGCCCCGTAGATTGAGACGCATTTTTATAGAACTCATGCTGAAAATTGAAACGTTGTGTATTTCCAGAGAATGATGGGGAAGCCCAGCAACACGTTTATCCTATCCCTGTCGATCACTGAGTTTGCAGTCACCGCTGTCCTTGGACCACATTTTATTACTGTCGCCCTCTGTGGTAAGTGTTCACTTTTTTTCACGAAATCGCTGGTGGGTTTCATCCACAGAAGAACGATCAGAAGCATCGAAGTGTTTGCCTTTGGACTGGCCTCTTTTCGTAAAGTAGCTTTAGTCCAAAACTAAAATCCATGATTTGGAAGACAGCTGCTTCAGTTGTTTTAACGAATTTACAATGCCAAGTAGGGCTAATTTGCAGCCCCAGCAGCAGCTGGTGAGATCTAGTCGTGACTCGGGGTACAGATTATCGATTAAATAGGTGCTCCGCAAATGACCATGTAAACCCTCAGATTAGCAGGGATCAGGTGGGAGGGGCGATATAATATATATGTATGTGATCGTCAGAGCATTGACAGTCAATGATTGACTGAGTGTTCCAAAGAGGATTTAAAACTAACAGACTTTTCTGAAATTCACTTTATTTCCAGGACGCTGGCCGAGTACCTATCTGCACTGTAAGATTCTGGCCTTTCTCAACACCTTCTTTCCCGGGATGGGAATAATGAACCTTATTCTTATCAGCATCGACCGGACCGTGGCTATACTCCGACCTACTAAGTAGGTATTATTTCTCCGACAACTCGGCTACTGCATTGATTTGCGCTAAATAGAGCCCAAAATTCTGGGTGGATGAGAGAAAGCATGCCATTTGCTTTTTACTTTTAAATTTCAATGATAAGGGAGCAATATGCATCTAAAATTATATGGATAATAATTCTACATATAACCAGTATATCTCCCTGAAACTGAAGGCTGGTTTTCCTGTTGTCACAGTCTAGACTCTACATTGTACGCGACCCATTGTGAGACGGGCCTGTGAGACTCATTAAGGTTTTGTCTCCTTTTTGCTGTAGTACCTCTGTTAAAGCATTGAAAATCCTAAGCACACCTGTTAGTAGCATTTTAGAAAGGTACAGAATATCCGAGAGAATCATTCCCTAATATAGAGATTAGAGCTGCAGCACCTGTGATAAATAGAACCGATTATCTAGGGGGAGAGAGAATAAAAAACCGGTGGCAGGGATTGTGTTGTGAGCAGTGAAATTACCCCGGTCCCCCCTGGCGGGGCCTGGCATGCGGCACCACAAATTATCATTTCAATAACTATAAAAACAATCTAAAAATACCCTCCTGATAGTCATGGCCATTTTAAAGGGCCTCTTGACATTGGATACGTAAACTCGACGACCCTATAAATCTCAATGCACTGTAAACTAATATATCTCTATGATATCCCTATGAATCTCACTGAAGACATAATACATATCCCCACACTTTCAGATACCGATATTGGCTTTGTCCAAGGAACGCTAAGATCATATGCAGTGCTTTTTGGATCTACGCCTTCCTGATAGCCACACTGGCATTTGCTGACGACTTTTCACAGCCCACATTTGATGGGGCTGTTATGACCTGTCTGCTAACAGGTAACTTTTGCTAGGAGAGTCCCTAACAAAAACACTGCTAAGGAAGATTTTGAGATGGCTGATATATCCCTGTTGTATATTGGAATGGCATATTATTTCTGATTCTCGAAGGATGAAAAAAATGAAAAATGCCATGTTAGGATAACGAGTTGTCTGTCACATATAGCCTACACCTGGTGTTCTCACAACACTCAATCGTCACTTGTCATTGTCTCATCATTGTCCGCCCCCCTCCCATTGTGACACACTGCGATTTCGCAATCTTTCTAGAAGCACCAGCTCAATTATTGTCTGTTAGGACAGACTCTCGTCAAGGGAAAAGGGCTACCTAGTTTGGAGTTGGGCGGTCCGAAACACTCAGACTGAATGACTCATCGATTAGAACTAGAGTCGATTAGAACTAGAGTGATATATGGATCAGATCTCCATTTAGAGGACTACCCACGTGTGTGTGTCATGATAGGACCCTTCGAAAGCCTTCTGTAGCTTGACACCTGGTGGAAAGGAAGGGACACCATTCATCCCCTCTATATCTCAAATGATGTCATTTAGGAATGGTAGAGGTGCGAAAAAGTATTATTTTTCAAAACTAATGCCATTGTCCAGGAAATGGCAGCATCTGACAGGCCATACATGATACATCCGACAATCATCCTAGCAGACCTATCATTGTATTACTACATCTCATTCTCACAGCAACCCTAGCATCTTGACCTCTGTTATACTTAAAGTAAGAGTGGTTCGCCGTGTTTTCTCACAAAACTTAGTAGATGAACGGGGAGTACCACCAGGACCATTGGTATGGTATCGAAAATTTCCAATTCTGTCTCGTTCATTAGTTATGACGTAATATGTTCATTATTTCAACTTTCATAAAATTGCTCTACAGAAAAATCTGTGCGTTGTGGATTGAAATGGATGCTTGCATCGTGTTCAGCGTCAAAAAATAGTCGGGGTACCAAATTTTGGTGTCTCTACCTTGTCTGTGACGCGAGATATTGACAAATATAAAAAACGACCAAAGTGAGAGAAAGAGAGTTTGTTACTTTTGGGTGGCGCGCACAAACAACTAGCACCCAAAAGTAACAATCTCTCTCTCTCACCCATTTTGGTCGTTTTTGATATTTGTCGATATCTCGCGTCACAGACAAGGTAGAGACACCAAAATTTGGTACCCCGACTATTTTTTGACGCTGAACACGATGCGAGCATCCATTTCAATCCACAATGCACAGATTTTTCTGTAGAGCAATTTTATGAAAGTTGAAATAGTGAACATATTACGTCATAACTAATGAACGAGACAGAATTGGAAATTTTCGATACCGTACCAATGGTCCTAGTGGTACTCCCCGTTCATCCACTAAGTTTTGTGAGAATACACGGCGCCACTCTTACTTTAACCATATTACCCCGTGTATCCTCCCATCAGGTAGAAATTTCCTGACCCTCCAGCTGGTATGTGAGGTGATCCCAGGCTTGTCAGCCACGGCCCTCTGTTACACCGTCATCGTGATAAAACTGGTGAAACGATCAGCTAATATCTACAGCTCAGGGAAGGCCTCCAAGGTCAACTACGAGATCCGCATGACAAAGATAGGGTGTATTGTCTCAGGATTCTTTATCCTAACCTACCTGCCCTACTACACAATAATGTTCCAATACCGGAGTACCACGGTGGCACTTGTGAAGCTGTTAGCTGCTGTGTTGGTGGTGTCAAGCTACAATTTTGATGCCTTCATGTATGGATACTGTAACAGAAACTATCGGAGGGAGATCAAGAAGTTTCTACACGCCAAGTTTCCCTGGATGATCCCGGTGAAGCCAGCTGAGAGCACGGATACTAACATGGATACCATGGTAACGAACAACCTAGGCAACCAATGGAATTGCACCTGCTGGCAGATCACGGGGTACGGGGGAGAGTTCCTCGCACCATCACCCTGGTATTAAAGAGGAACCGTGAAATGTTGAGATAAATTGTAAATGATGAGATAAAATTGTGATCTGAGTACCTTGATACCACAAAGCCCTGAGCCGCATCAAGATGTGTATCGTATTATATAATACAGTGTAAGGAGGGCATATAAGGCGCATAGAGACACTGTATGAACAGCTAAAGACTGAAGTTGCATGAGACAGTTACGGTAACTATGGTAACTATTGAGTATTTCTTTTAAAAAGATGAATCTGGTCTATTAATTTGTCTCCTTTTGAAATGAATGAACGCACATAAATTATAATGAACGGTACCTAATTCTGCCACCGTTACGCCGACCGATGCACAAATCCGTCTTCTTATTTTAGCAAGGTTAGTATTTCTCCAAAAAGGTTTCACAGTTGTGGATCTACAAAGTAAGATTTGTCCAAATTAAAGTTTGGTGAAAGATTTTTTACAAAATAGCAAACTAACAATGATACATCACATTGATAAAAGATTTCACCATTCTCACTCTCTCTCTCTACGCTAAAAACATCTGGGAAACAGCTCGTTTCACGCTCACTAAAAACACAGCAGCCCGAGGAACAGTTAAGTTCTATTAGCGTTAACAGTTTTAATACTAATCTAAAACTGCTATCCCTCTAAATTAAAATGGTAAACATGGGTTAAAATATAAGAAAAGGATCAGATGTATTCAACTTTGAAAGAGCCTACTCGTGCAATGTCTGTAACTCATATTGAAATCCTTCTTTCCGCCCATTTTGATTCTCAGTCTCTCAATTTCCTAAACAGATCAACCTTGCCGAGTGTTCAGTGTTTACACACAATAAAAGTAAAAAAAGTTGTAAAAGTATCTGATTGTTACAAAACAAAATATCGTCTCTCTCACCCCAAGCAGGGCAATGTATCCTAACAAATCGTCCCTCTCTCTTTTCACCGACCATCTTCAGCAGATACCGGTCTGGGATGTATTGTCTGTTTCCCCGATATCATTTTCCCATTTCGCCGTCCCTTTAGAATTATACTTTTCTCAATAGGAGGCTTGGAGGAGTGTTGTATAATGATTGACTTCTTAACAGGGGGACCACACTTGCCCCCACTCCCAAACTTGGGTGCCCACTTCTTGTAGTGTGGGCTGAGGGGTGCTGGAGAGGCCATACTGGCTATTTTCTTGAACTCCAGGGGATTGATGATCTGTTTCTTGGTTCGCTCCTTTCCCCTCGAAGATCCACGAAGGTACAGACTCAGGTCACTGATTGGAGGATGAGAGCGGACACTGGGTAGCCCCAGGGCACCACTGAATCTGTACGTAAGCGATAGGACGGAGTTCTAGAGAGGGGGAAACACAAGTCAGTCATCACATGCATGTTACAGGTTCAGCAGCGGGCTTGGCACAAAGAAGATATAAATCGTGAGACACAGAGGGAATAATTTTCAGCAGAAGGGGTGAAATCTTGGAAACAATGCTGAATGGAGGACGGTGTTCCAGGTTCAAGATGGCCCAGTCAGTGAGAGAGAAACACAGAGAAACAATGAAGAGAAGGGCCGCGCGTGTGCGCGCCACGATTCTGCTATAGTGAAGGGTAACAACGATGCTTTCTATCCGGAAAATGTTCAACTTTTTCGAAGAATTTGGAGTGCGTGGTAAAAATGAGATGAGAGAAGAGCAGCGGGCGGCCCGTGGTGAGTGGAAGAGTGAAGTTGTGATGTGATGTACCTCTTGTGTTCCCAGTTTGATACGTGATAGCTCACCAACCGAGACACTGTCACTTAGCAGGTAGTCACCCAAGAGAATGTCAACCTGTGGGAAATAATGGGTCTCAGATAGGGAAAAACAAACACTAAACTTTTACTTGCTCCGACCCTCGGCAGTTCAAACTCAACTATATCTCCCAATTTCACACTGTACTAACCTGAGGAGCGCTCTTGTGGGCCATATCTCTCGTAGCATTCCAACTTTTCTGGAACTTGGCATCATCAAACTTGGGCTGAAAGGAAGAGAAATTGGGGCTGGGCTGTCTCATTAGGGACTCAGAAAGATAGGGTGCTGTATTCGCTATACCTGGGGCATGATACTGAATGAAAGTGAACGCTGAATGTAGTCCCGGACCTCTCGTAACGTGGCCTCCCCAGGAAACCGTACCACGTGACTTGGATGTCTCTGAAGAAAGTTGTCAGGTTAGAGAACCATGTTACGGACTATGTCACCATGTCAGGGAACCATGTCAGTAACAATGTCAGAAAACACAATGTTAGGGACCGTGTCGGTGGAAATGAAGAGGGAAGGTTTATGTTACACCCGGCTTCATGTGCTGCACACACGACTGTCGAGTGTCATTGGGGTATGATGTGAAGGGGTTGTGTGTAAAATCCGTGTGTACGTTTAGTTGTGTATAATAGTACAAGGATGAAAGAGAGAGAGAGAGAGAGAGAGAGAGAGAGAGAGAGAGAGAGAGAGAGAGAGAGAGAGAGAGAGAGAGAGAGAGAGAGAGGAGAGAGAGAGAGAGCGAGAGAGAGAGAGAAGAGGAGCGAGAGAGAGAGAGAGAGAGAGAAGAGAGAGAGAGAGAGAGAGAGAGAGAGAGAGAGAGAGAGAGAGAGAGAGAGAGAGAGAGAGGCAGAGAGAGAGAGAAGAGAGAGAGAGAGAGAGAGAGAGGCAGAGAGAGAGAGAGAGAGAGAGAGAGAGAGAGAGATAGAGAGAGATAGAGAGAGAGAGAAAGAGAGAGAGAGAGAGAGACAGGGAGAGAGAGATCAGTGAGAGTTTGTGAGTATGTGTGTAAGAGAGAGTAAAATAATATTATCGGATATCGGCGTGGCATTGATTGGGGTTGGATTTCCGGATTGGCTGTCTTTATGAAGGAGCAAATATATTTATGAAGGAGCACACCTTTCGCCCAAACTGATTATTGGAATTATCTCGACCAAAACGCGGAGTTTTTACGTCAGCCGACCTGAAACCGGATTAAATTTGGCCACCCGCTGGTCTCAGGGCCTCCAAATATGTCAAAATATGTTTAAATTATCATTCTGGGTCATTTAGACCTTTTAATTACATGTAATTACATTTTAATTACATGTAATTACATTTTAATTACATGTAATTACTTCCAATTACATTCCAATTACTTCAGCACCTCGAGAGCTTTCGAACGCACCCTAGAACACCTTTCTACTCCTTCTAATTGCCGAGTTCTGTATACCCCTTATTTTCACTGTTTTTCGCGTCCTACCCCTTATGGGTTTGGGTATGGCCATCGCCACACCCCCTATACGTCGCGGGACCTCGAGACCTTTCCAACGAGCCATAGAACACCTCTCTACTACTTCAGGGGGCTTCAAAACTTTCACTCTAAAAATATCTATGGTTTATGGTTATGGTTTTTTTTCATCTGGTATTAAGGGCCTGTCGGCTCGGCCCCGTTGTTTTAGTTTTAGGGGGGATGTTTTAGGGGGGATGGGTTGAGTTTGGGTTATATTCGGGTCGGGGGGCCTTGCCAGGCCCCGAACACGAAAACTACAGATGTAATGAGTTAGTATTACACAAACCACATATCGATGTATCCTTCGATTCACTCAGACAAGACAAATATACAGACAGTACAGACACCCCCCTCGGAAGATCGAGGGAAAAAAGAAGACACCAAAACACTTAAACATTTGAGTCGCCTGACGGCTGACACTGTGTCAGTATAAACAATTCAACCACTACCTTGACACGAAGAGAGGAAGATCCAGCACTTCTCTCGTGTTGTAGGCTCACTGGTATCTTGGCTATAGCTGGTCGACGGTAGAGAACTCTCTTTTGTGAGGACGCCACTACTGTTATCGGCTCTGGTTCTGTTTCTATCTCAACTGAAATAGAAATGGGGATTAAAAACGATCAATAAAAAGGTCCCAGTTTCCAAGTATTTGGTGGACAATGTCCAACAGGGTACAAATCAGAAACTATTGATTGTACAAACCATTGATTTTACTAAACATTGATTGTACAAAACATTGATTGTACAAAACATTGATTGTACAAAACATTGATTGTACAAAACATTCAACTTCTTCAAGCACCCCTACCTTCCTGAACTGGTAGCTGTTGGCCTATACTCCCGTAATAGTTTCTACGGGCAATTCGTTCTCGTTCTACAAACCCTGGTACAACCTTGTTTATCAACTCCTGAAGCTGGTTGTCAATCCTGCAGCAGGAATGGATGTTAGGGATCAGTCATCAGAGCGGAGGCCGGAGGGGGCCAGTAGGGGGGTTAGTAGGGGGTTAGTAGGGGGGAACAGAGCTATTATGGGTTGAATACATCCACATGTGGAAACTTGCAACGGCTGGTTTCAAAATAACCCGACGCGATGATGTAGCAACTATTAACAACATAATGGCCAACTATAGAACCATTCACCTTAATGTTTTGGTAGGTTCGGTAGGGTTAACAGCAATTCCACATTGGGGGCACGATGAATTCTTACTGAACTCAGCCACTATACAGCCCCTACAAACTGAAACAAACCGGGATTAGAGTCAGTAGCACTGTAACTATGGTAATGATTATCTCTCTCTATTGAAACATGAAATAGGGAGATACCCTTCTAAGCACTGTTGGTTCTAACTCTCTTTTACAAGATGGTCCAGCAAGGCAAGTTCTAGTTTAACTACTTAGGATGAGCGCATTGTTCACTTACATTTGTGCATGCATTCTGATATTGCAGTGGCATTGACCATGTATCCTTTGCAGAGATAACATGTGATGTACTCGTTCAGGTCACGTACACGCACCATCCCTACAGAGACATAGAAATAGAGGGGGAGGTATAGGGAGGGGAGGGAAGGTATAGGGGGAGTGTCCTAGGGGATTGGGGAGTGAGAGGTTACAAGAAAAGCTCAAATGGAGTTCGAAAGGGAGGGGAATCCCGCGAGATCGGGAAGAGAATCTATTTTATAGGGAGATTGGAGAGGAGTCAGAGTTGAAAGAAGGGCGGAGAAGGGTTGAAACTTGAAAGATCTCTGATCTCAGTAAAACACAGAATGACAGAGTAAGTAGAAACAACAACAAAAAACAATAAAGATAACAGAATACAAGCTCGAGCAAATGTATATAAATTAAATTCGGGGTGGAAATCACATTCCATCTTAGTTACTCTCCTTCTGAAACAACCTCATGGCTCAGATCAGCTAATGCACTGTAGTGAACTGAACTGGAAAATCCACTGTTTGGAAATCCACCACCACTTCTCTGGAACATCCCTGGACAGTAATAAAGACTAGATGTCCGGAACAAATTACTGTAGCGCTATCTGAGCTGTGTTCTCATATCAGATCATCCTCCATAACACATCCCTCAGGGATACCACCCTCATCTTCATCCCTCCCTAACAACACCTGATCATCTTCTAACACCTGATCACCCTCACCTCCTAACACGGCACTTTCCAACACCTGATCTCCTATCATACCACAGCTCTCCTGATCCCCTACTAGACCAACACTCTCTCCCAGCTCACTCTCCTGACTCAGCTCCTCCCTGACAATCCACTGATCCTCCTCCCCAGTACCAGCCTCCACCCCGGCACACGCTGCCAACTCCTCCAAACTCCACATTGGGTTCTCAACATGCTGCCCATCATCGACCTGCAACACCTCCTCATCCTCTTCCTCCTCCCCTCTACCCTCCATCTTCATCTCACTCTTCACCACCTCCCCCTCGTGGAACTTGGCCATGTGGAAATCAACTGCCTCCCTGGTGAGGAACATCCCTGAGCAATACTTGCAGATGAAGGCATGGGATTTGGAGTAGTGTCTATCTAGGGCGATTCGGGATTGCACCACTTTGGGACAATGGGAGCACTGGAAAATAGCTTCCTGTTTGGAACTCCGTGTCTTTCTCCCACTAGTAGCAGCTGCTGCACCTCTATCAGCTATCACCTCGGTCAGGGAGGACTCCGGGGTAACTACCATCGAGGCTGATGGCTCCTCAGAGTCAGTAGCAGCCATGGTTGCAACGTGTTTCCGAAGTAGGTTGCTGACTGAAACATCGTTCTGGTTGTGAACCATCAGATGTCTCTCAAAGGTACTTTTGTGTTTCACAGGCTTGTGACAGATCGGACACACATTGATCTCCCTCCACTTGTGTTTTGAGATCATGTGACGGACCAGCTCTGCCTTTGTTGTGCATTTATGGGTGCACCGACTACAGAAATACTGGTTAACATTGTTTTTAGGGATGTGGAACATCTTCAGATGGCTCTTGTACGCACTGTGGCATTTCAGGATCTTGTTGCAGATTTTACACTTGTACCTTACCCCCTCGTGTATTGATAGCACATGGTTCCTCAGGTACCTGATGGTTGCAAAGACCTTGGAACAGTAGTAACACTTGAACGCCCCATTACTCTCATGTTTCACCCTGACATGGTTGTATAACGACCACGGGTACCCGAACACCTTACTACACTTGAAACACTGATATTTTCTCTGGTTGTAATGTTGCACGTTCACGTGCTTCCTCCATAGGTGTGCTTCCTTGCAAACCCTTTACCACAGTAGGCACATGTGTGGTTGCCCATACCAGTTATGCACGAACTTTATGTGTTGAGTTAGGTTGTCGTGCCGGGTGAAGGTTGAGGTACAGTAGGGACAACAAATACTGACCGAGTTGGTACCGTGGACGTTATCTTTGTGCCTCCGTAGGTTAAAATTCCGGCTATACTTTAGTCCGCAAATATCACAAACAAATTTACTCTCAGGTATTGTTTTTCCTTCCGACTTTTCCTCTTTTTATGCGTTATCTCTGCTATCTGAATATTGGTTTTGTTTCCGTTTGAATCAACTACAGTCTCAGTTGTGGAGTTTAATGACCATGGGCTGGTCGGAATTGTCACTATTCCCTGCACTGCCGGCATTGGGTACAATAACCCAGACAACATGGTCCTCTTTTGAAGTGGCAGTCAGGTCGGTGTTAGAGGTGCAAGCAGACGCGCCCCCTAGATGGTCGGTGGGGTTGTTGGTTAGAGCTTCCACCCCGCCCCAGCACGCCGAATCGTCCATACATTAACACTTGTTTAGGTACTGGAAATAAGGAAAGATTATGAATGAGTTATCTGGTAAAACAGTTGTCACTTAAAACAGGCTAATTTATAAAAGGAGATAAAAAAGGGTGAGAATATAAATGAATTTCAGATTATAAAATTTTAAAGTGCAAAACATAAATTCAATTTTAGCCACGGTGCAACTTTCTTGAAGTTGATCGGCTCAATGAAATGTGTATCTCTGTCTCGAATTCCCACAACTCCAGAATCCATACTATCTTTAGAAAACAAAACCGTAAACGGTACCCCACCCCTGTCATTGTACTCCAAAATGCGGGAAAGTTCCAGGGAATCGGAACGAGTAACACGATGTCCAGCCTTATTCAGATCCTCTAAGATCCCATCCATCATTGTTTGGCAGTGTTCTCGGTCCTCAGGGTCCACAACAAGGCACACTTGAACTGGTGAGATGGAGTGGTGGAGTCTCAGGAAGGTATAATCTTGGACGGAGTGGATTGAATCATGGAGCAAGGCACCTAAACAGGCATTGACTGACTTGATATTGTACACACACCGGCGTGGTAAACCATCAACGGGAATTTCTCTGATAAACGATTCTTCCATGATCTGTTTCTCCTCCTGAGGACAAGCTTGGAGTGTAACAAATGTTACTGGATTCAAGTTGAAGCTGACTTTCTTTTAGGCGAAGTGGGTGGTTCAGGAAGTTTCTCCAGGACGCTTTGCTACGTTTATGCATCTCACTGATAATTGTGTCAGCCGGATATTGCTCAGAGATTGGTGACACAGTCACAAAGAATGTGTCTGTGACGGTGGAGGGGACCAGTAAATCCTCGATAAAAGGAGCAACCTCATGAGTTCTCCCAAACAGGTTTGACTCATTCAGACAAAATGAAATGGTGTTACCCTGTTCAAATTTCATCAGTTTTCCAATTAATTCGTCCTCGTGGCATATTTGAGGTTGCGGAAGGTTCGATAACAACATGGAGTTAGGAACACGAGTTTGAAGTTCTGACATTTGGACCTCCAAATACTTCCTCACAGATTGAAGAAACATCGGTTTAATAGTCTGTCGTACCACTGACAGAGTCTGAGGAAGAACAGATGCCATCTTGACGGTCTAGCGGTAGTTTAGAGGTCATAAAAGCGTCATTTTAGTCACACAAATTTTGGAATTCGCAAAACGAAAAAAAAGTTTTTTTAAACGAAAATTTCCTGGACGTTTTTGAAAATACTGCGCTGACAAGCGCTGCGCGGCGCAAATGTGGAGGAAATGCAGCGTTTTGATTCCCAATTTTCGCGCGTTACATTAAAATGCATCGTTATTTTTGCCGAAATCAAAGCTTTTTTTGACGCGCGCGTTATTTTTCGGCAATTTTCAAACTTAGAAAACTGAAATTTTGAAGCATTTTTACACTTTTTTAACCAAAATAAGGAACCATAATAAAGTTCAAGAGCCTCCAAGAGCACCCAAGAGCGCACCCGATCGAAGAGAGACCACACCTGAGAGCGTACCACACCCAAAAGAGACCACATCCAAGAGCGCACCACCTCCAGAAGACACCACTTGAAGAGCGCACCACATCAAAGAGAGCTCAAGACAATGCTCATCCTCTACAAAAGTCTCGTCAGAAGCAAGCTGGAATACTGCTGCCCACTCTGGGACTCGCCCAAAATCTCTGACATTATAAGTGTTGAAGCAGTACAGAGAAAGTTCACCAAACGCATTCTTGGAATGAGCGACCTGAGCTACTGGGATCGCTTGAAAAAACTGAACTTACATTCCATGCAGCGACGTCGGGAACGCTACTCTATCATCATGGTTTGGAAGATGGCGAACGGAAGTGCCCCTAACAACATTGGGCTGACATTCCACAATAATACAAGACTTGGAAGGAAAGCTGAGGTTCCAACATCCCCCACCACCACACAAGTGTCTGTCGCTACGAAGTACCATAACTCCTTTGCCTGCAGAGCGGCTCGACTTTGGAATACTCTACCAAGCAACGTGAATACGGCAGAAGACCTAGCCTCATTCAAAGTTCTCCTTGGTAAATGGCTGAAGAGATTCCCAGACCGTCCCCCGGTGACTGGATATTCTCGACAGAATAATAACTCAATTCTTGACTGGGCACGAATAGCTTCCAGGGAGGGGGAGGCTCTATGAGGAGCTGACACCTGTGCAGTATCTGCACAAAGAGGACTACAAGACTACAAGACTACAAGCTCCCCATCCAGAAGATACCACGCGCAGGGGACACCACACGCAGAAGAGACCAGCGCGGCGTTGTATTTGCGCGTGCGGTCTCTTCTGCGCGTGGTGTCCCCTGCGCGCGGTATCTTCTGGATGGGGAGCTCTCTTTGATGTGGTGCGCTCTTGGAGTGGTGTCTTTTGGAGGTGGTGCGCTCTTGGATGGGGTGCGCTCTTGAACTTTATTATGGTTCCTTATGTGATTTACGAACTTGTATGGCTGAATCTACAGCGCCCCATTACGTGAGATGGGATCAATATGTTGCTCGGTGGCTCAAGGACCGAATTGGCTACATTTTGTGGATCATTTACATGCTCTTGCTGTGTGTGGCGATCCCGTTAAGCGTCAGTGAACTAGTCTCACGCCATGCTGAGGTACCTAACCATCACAAATCACACATTATCGCTGCTAACCGATTAAATTTTACAGAAACACATCATTGTTTGGTTTGTGGCGGGTGTTTTCGTCTATGTTACGATCCCTATTACAACCTCTGGGGTGATCCACCACCTTTGCAATTTCTCGGACCCTCCTCAACAGAAAAGAATTATTAGGATTCTGATGATGGTTCCAGTTTACAGCTTCTTCAGTTACCTCGGAATGATTTTAAAGGATGAAACTATTTATCTCAATGCTGTAAGTCACAAATTATAAAGATTTTGTAAATCTGCTTACTTGTGTGCTTGCTACTCATCAGCTTCCTTTCAGATGAGAGAGTGCTACGAATCTTATGTTATCTACAACTTTATGATGTTCCTAGTTACCTACATGTATGAGCATTACAATGTGGAACAGCTACTAACCTTCAAACCAGCCCAACCTCAGCTGTTCCCTTTTCAAAAACTACCTCCCTGGCCAAAGGTACAGTCTGGTTTTTAGTGATGGTGCAACTGTCAACTGATGGATAAATTCAATTGATAATTATTCACAAAAATATTCAGTTCATCATGTTTTATGCTGTTTTATAGATTAATTGCTCCATGACCTAAACTTAATTACAGGGCAAGGCGTTTATGATTTGGTCCAAAAGGGGTGTATTCGTGTACGTTGTTTCCAAGCCCATTACCACCTTTGTGATGCTACTGTCAGAGGTATTCGGACACTCTGGGAAGAACGAATTTAGAATTGGTGAGTTGATATCCATAATCCAGTATTCTGTTTTTCTACCAATTTGTTATCATGTCACAAAATCATGGATGAAAACACTATCTATAAAATCACTCCGCCTATAACAACACCATTTAACATCCCCATCTCTAATCTCCCCTCCACCTCCCCAGGTAGTGTATGGATGTGGACCTTGATCATCGACAATATCGCCCAAATGTGGGCTCTCTACTGCCTCGTTATCTTCTATCAAGCACTAAAACACGAACTCGCACCAATCAAACCCCTCCCCAAGTTCCTCTGTGTCAAGGCTGTCGTATTCTTCTCCTTTTGGCAGGGAACATTCCTGGAATTCCTAGTGCTAATTGGAATAATCAGAGATAGGTAAAGGAGGTACACATTTCCCCTGGCCCCCTCCTAGGGTCTGACAGTGGTAATGATAATGTTAGGGCACAACGTGATTTGAAAAGTAGACACTGAGAGGATTCCAGAACACCCGGAGTTTTGTTTCTAGCATAACGGGAACCCTGCTACGCTACTTACTCCCTTGAAATATCGCATTTTTGGTGGTATAAGTATCATTCGGTTAAATTTTCACATCGGTCCTTCCCTAACACATGAACATTTCTGAACAAAATTTAACTCTCCTCGGCCCTTCCTGTCTGGGGAGAGAGCCCTGGCGCGCGCAGACACCCTGGAAAATGTCGCATGTGTCAGTGCGTGTGTGTGTCGCGAGCACCCCCCCTGACCTCGTTCTGGTCCCTAAAAAGGGGCGCCAGGGGGCAATGGTTCCCGTTATGCTAGAAACAAAACTCCGGGTGTTCTGGAATCCTCTCAGTGTCTACTTTTCAAATCACGTTGTGCCCTAACATTATCATTACCACTGTCAGACCCTACCCCCTCCGACCCCCGGTCCCCCGGTGATTGATTTACAATCTCTTTTATCTTTGCAGCGGTGGTAAAGACCCTGACAGTTACACGGCCGATGAAACAGCTGAGACGGTTCAGAACTTGTTGATTTGTATAGAAATGTTTGGGTTTTCAATTGCTCATCACCTTGTCTTTTCCCATAAACCATTTGTACCAGGTGAGTTGCAGAATCATACTGTCATACCATCCCACTCTTACTTTGGTTACGAGGGAGGGGTTACTTCGTTACCAAACTCTTTTTTTTCTTTTTTTTTCGTATCTTCTCCGCATCCATAGTTTTGCAAGGAGTTAACCTTTGTTTCTGTATCTCAAGGGCTGCCATACAAGACATGAATTCACTGCGCCCCATCTTGCCCTCTGTCTTCTCGACACGAACGCTGCACAGCCCTGCTCTCTCCGTCACATGAGTATAGACTGCTGATTGAATATCAACATTGATGGTTGTTCTTCAATCAAGAGTCGCACGAGAGAGCAGCGTGGTTGTACAGCTAGACAACATGGTTTGGGATGGCATTAGTTCCGACGGCACAACCTTATACAGCGCTTGGCCAGCGCGGGGTGAACCAAACTCTTACTTTGATCGTAATTTAATGTTCACACTCCGTTTAGATCACGAGTTGCCGCCGCCACAGTTTCTCACCAGCTTATCTCACTTGTTTGACTTTGGAGATGTTCGGACAGACATTCGCACACAGGTGAGAAAGATATTGTTTACTGTTAGCGATTATCTAGTTCAGACTTTGCAACAATTAATACTTTTGTTAGTGAATCTGTCAGTGATTTGACACAACTTTCAGCTGGGTGTGAGTTACTACAATTTGAGACGTGGAGGAAGGACGACAGAGCACACACCACTGATAACAGGAGAGCATGTTGAGCTAGAAACGTTTAGAGATTATCGGACTAACTGCTGAGGGGTAGAGGCAGGGTTAGGGGCACTAGAGGATTAGGGTGATAAAGGGGCGAGTTTTAGGTTGTAAAACATGATCTGACATACTTCACACAAGGGTATAGGGGGTATAGTGATTGTGGGTACTGGGTAGCCGTACGGTATTACAAGGTGGCCCATAAATTATGAGGCCGGGGGACGAGCTGTACCTCCGAAACGGTGATAGTTGTGCAAAAACAAACTACGGGAACATGCTGGAACAATTCCTTGGTAACTTTTTGCGAATTTTGAGTTTTTTATTCAAAAGTTCATTTTTCATTCATGAACTTTTCACGCGTTCATTAATGAACTGAGGACTCTAATTTACCGAGAGTAAGCCATTTTGTTTGGGTTGAATTTATCTTTCCAATGAGCACAATGAAAATCAAATTAAAGCACCAGGTCACATGGCAGTTGAGAAAATGCACATGCATGAATTTGGCTCTTCCTGCAACTTTCAATCAGCTGTATCACGACAACCTTTTGTTTAATCTTTTTTAAATTTTCAGTGAACATTGGTTAAACAAAGATCTTTGCTCACAAGAAAAATTAACGCCAAATTTCAAAGTTCATTTTTCAATTTGTGGTGTTCATTTAAGTCATTCATGAACAGATATTCTGAAAACCATAAAAAATGTACGGATTATGTTTGGCAAATGTCACCCAATCACAGACAAGTGTTGTAACATGTACCAAAGCTAGCTGGTGAGTGACACATGTGATCTGCTGAGTGTTAATGTCATCTGACACCGAGTGAGTAATAAGTGATCGTATCATCTCATTAAAGAGATGTGACGAAAAGAACCAGGCTCGTTACCAGTAGGGGAGGGTCAAGTCATAGCGTCTCACCTTGGTTACATGAGCCAATCACGATCGAATCACCTCGGATGCTTGAAAACAAGGATCGTCATTGAAGCATACTGAGGGAGCGTGTCAGGTGACATCAAGATCACATGTGTCACTCACCAGCTAGCTTTGGTTACAACACTTGTCTGTGATTGGGTGACATTTTCCAAACATAATCCAAACATTTTTATGGTTTTCAGAATATCTGTTCATGAATGACTTAAATGAACACCACAAATTGAAAAATGAACTTTGAAATTTGACGTTAATTTTTCTTGTGAGCAAAGATCTTTGTTTAACCAATGTTCACTGAAAATTTAAAAAAGATTAAACAAAAGGTTGTCGTGATACAGCTGATTGAAAGTTGCAGGAAGAGCCAAATTCATGCATGTGCATTTTCTCAACTGCCATGTGACCTGGTGCTTTAATTTGATTTACATTGTGCTCATTGGAAAGATAAATTCAACCCAAACAAAATGGCTTACTCTCGGTAAATTAGAGTCCTCTGTTCATTAATGAACGCGTGAAAAGTTCATGAATGAAAAATGAACTTTTGAATAAAAAACTCAAAATTTGCAAAAAGTTACCAAGGAATTGTTCCAGCATGTTCCCGTAGTTTGTTTTTGCACAACTGTCACCGTTTCGGAGGTACAGCTCGTCCCCCGGCCTCATAATTTATGGGCCACCTTGTACAGGGTGTCCCATATATTCTCCGGGTCGGTTGGCGAGCTGTCACGCAAAAACGGTGATAGTTGTGTGAAAACAAACTGCGGGAGTGTGCTGGATTAATTCCTTCCTAACTGATGGCTTTGTTTTAAAATTAAATTTCAAAAGTTCATTTTTCATGAATGAACATTTCTGCCGTTCATTCATGAATTCTGAAATATTGTTTACCTTGAGTAAGTAACTTTTCTTTGGCTCGCAATTATCTTTCCATTGAGCACCATAAAACTCAAATTGAAGCACCAGGTCACATGACAGTTGAGAAAATGAACAGGCATGATTTTGGCTCTTTTTGCGACTTTCAATCGGCGGTATCACCGCTACCTTACCTTCAATCTTTTTGAAACTTTGGGTGAACATTGGATAAGCAAAGATCTTTGCTCACAAGAAAAATCAAGGTCAAAACTCAAAGTTCATTTTTAAGTTTTGGTAGTTCATTCCACTCATTCAGGAACCAACAACCCTAAAGTGATGGAAAAGTGTTGGATTTTGTTTGGCCAATGTCCTGCAATGACAGAGAGGTGTAGTTACGTGTTTCCGGGCTAGTTAGTGGGTGTCCATGTGATCTTGGTGATACCTGACACCTTCACTGAGCAATAATCAAGGGATTTTCTCGAATTCAAGCATGTGATTCGGGTCTACTGCGATTGGTATCGTGCAGCAATCTTGAGAGATCACATAGCACCTCAAAAATGATGATAAGTTCAATAAATTGAGTTGGTTTATGATCAATAAGATTAAAACCGATGCCAAATTGAACTCAACGACCATTTTCGATCATAAATCAACTCATTTCATTGAACTAACCATCATTTTCGAGGGCTATGAGATCTCTTAACATTGCTGCACGATACCAATCGCAGAAAACCCAAATCACATGCTTAAATTCGTGAAAATCCCTTGATTATTGCTCAGTGAAGGTGTCAGGTATCACCAAGATCACATGGACACCCACTAACTAGCCCGGAAACACGTTACTACACCTCTCTGTCATTGCAGGACATTGGCCAAACAAAATCCAACACTTTTCCATCACTTTAGGGTTGTTGGTTCCTGAATGAGTGGAATGAACTACCAAAACTTAAAAATGAACTTTGAGTTTTGACCTTGATTTTTCTTGTGAGCAAAGATCTTTGCTTATCCAATGTTCACCCAAAGTTTCAAAAAGATTGAAGGTAAGGTAGCGGTGATACAGCCGATTGAAAGTCGCAAAAAGAGCCAAAATCATGCATGTTCATTTTCTCAACTGTCATGTGACCTGGTGCTTCAATTTGAGTTTTATGGTGCTCAATGGAAAGATAATTGCGAGCCAAAGAAAAGTTACTTACTCAAGGTAAACAATATTTCAGAATTCATGAATGAACGGCAACAATGTTCATTCATGAAAAATGAACTTTTGAAATTTAATTTTAAAACAAAGCCATCAGTTAGGAAGGAATTAATCCAGCACACTCCCGCAGTTTGTTTTCACACAACTATCACCGTTTTTGCGTGACAGCTCGCCAACCGACCCGGAGAATATATGGGACACCCTGTATATGATTGTTTTACTCATGGGGAGTTGTGATGTTCTGATTAGAAAATCAGTGCGTGTGTCTGCTAATTATTGTTCACTTCTTATCACATGACTGATAGGTCAAGAAAGTTAAATCCCGGTTTATAATAGCGTTACTCTATTTCTTTGTACATTTTTCTGTGTAGTATGATTTGCTAATTTTCATTTTCGCATAAAGTTTCAATAACTAACCGTTGGTGTTTCTCGTCCCTCTTCTACCTACAGATTTGTATTGAATTAAAAACCACATCTTTTCTAAGCCAGTTATTCCCCATGCCGTGTAAAATGTGACCAAGATGACTGACACCACCCAAATAATATTATCCTCCTTGAAACGAGAGCGTCCTGTCTGTTTTAGACCAGAGGTATTTTCAAATTTAATACTCATTCTAATTGAGACTTGACAAGTTCAATTTGTAGCTCTGTTCTTGTCAAATACCCTTCAAACCTCATTCAACCTTTCTTCAAATAATCTTCAAGCCCATGATGATTTGTGTCGCCTCATTTTCAAATCCATATTTTCAGGAGTTCTTCGATGACAGTTTCAATGTTGACACATTCCTAGCACTGAACAGGAAGAGCTTCACTCTTGAAAGTTTGAAGAAGGATCTGGAGAAGTACTCAAGTACCATCCAAAACTCTCTTGTAGAGCTTATAAATAGGTAAAAGTGGTCTTTCCCCAGATCTTATAATGAATAGGTAACCGGGGTCTTCCGGGGGGGTCGTCATGTTAATGTTAATGTTTCATGAAAATTTTTAAAATGTTAACATTAACATTATTAACATTATTAACATTATTAACATTATTAACATTATTAACAAAAAAAAGAAGCTTTTTTAAGTCTTTTTGAAGCTTTTAATCCCGTTTTAATAGATCATTTGCGTTATTTTTGACAATATTATACGTACTACCCATCCAATCAACACTGATATACAGTCGAACCCCGATTTAATGGCCCCCGATTTAGTGGCACCCTGATTTAGTGGCAGGATTTTTTCCCCAAAAATTTTTTTGAATTTTTTTTGTGAATTTTTTTTGAATTTTTTTGACCCGCCACTAGTGCGGTAATATGACGAAAATTTTTCGGCATAATCGTTCTAAAGCTAATTCCACTTCTAGGGTACTCTATAGGGTCCCTAGAATCAACCCCTGAAGTTGTCGCAAGATCGGCGATGAAGAACTTGCCTTAATTGGGCCTAATTGGTTACAGGGTGCTAAGCCAAAACCATAAGTACCCTTAAAATAGGAGTATAGACAAAACCGAGGGCACTAAAGTGATCAGCGTCCTCGCATTAGTGGGGGTAGGTGCTGGAATTAAGTCTCTATCTCATCTGGTTAATTAGTTAATTGGATAATTAGATCTGCACATAGCCGTTTTCGGCCATATGGCTATAGCCACTTAGGAATGGTTTAGAGACATTTCATGGGTGCCATCTTGTAGACAATGGCCAAGTTGTGGGTGGTCGACGTCGGACTTTTATGCTCTATCTCCAACCGTTTAGCCGTTATTTGGTTTGCTCAAAATTGGGCTTTTTACCGTTTTTTGCTCATTTTGAGCACCTTTAAAGCCAAATAACGGCTAAACAGTTGGAGATAGAGCTTAAAAGTCCGACGTCGACCCCCCATAATTGGCCATTGTCTACAAGATGGCACCAGTGAAATGTCTCTAAACCATTCCTAAGTGGCTACAGCCATATGGCCGAAAACGGCTATGTGCAGATCTAATTATCCAATTAACTAATTAACCAAATGAGATAGAGACTTAATTCCAGCACCTACCCCCACTAATGCGAGGACGCTGACCATTTTAGTGCCCTCGGTTTTGTCTCTACTCCTTTCCTAACATAGCTATAGCCATATGGCCAAAAACGGCTATGCGCAGAGCTGATTATCCAATTATCTGATTAACCAGATGAGGTAGAGACTTAATTCCAGCACCTACCCCCACTAATGCGAGGACGCTGATCACTTTAGTGCCCTCGGTTTTTTCTCTACTCCTATTTTAAGGGTATTTATGGTTTTGGCTTCAGGCTGAAAGCACCCTGTAACCAATCAGGCCCAATTAATACAATTTCTTTATCGCCGATCTTGCGACAATTTCAGGGGTTGTTTCTAGGGACCCTATAGAGTATCCTAGAAGTGGAATTAGCTTTAGAACGATTATGCCGAAAAATTTTCGTCATATTACCGCACTATTTATACATTAAACTGGTGTTCTTTACTCGTATACCCCTCCTTTGTTATAATGACCCTTTTCTTACCTCAAAACCTTTGATGAAATCCAAACAATTATTCTAGCTATGAAATATCTGCCATGGGAGATAGTGAGTTTATGATAGAAACACCTAAACACACCTAAAAACACATAAAACAGCTATAAACCGACTAAAAACATCTAAAACGCGATTTTTGTTAATTTTGTTAATTTTGTTAATTTTGTTAATGTTTCACCAAGGGTCGTTTGTTAGTTAACAAAACATTAACAAAATTAACATGACGACCCCCCCGGTCTTCCCCCAGATCTTCCACCCTTTGGGATGTATTTCTAAACCCAATGGTTATCTCCCTGACCCCCACTCCTCCCTCTCTCTCGCCCAGGGATTATGCTGATTTTGTGAACCTTTCTACAAACTTAGTGGGAGTGGATCAGACGATACTAAAACTAGAGGCACCCCTTACAAGTCAGTGATTATTTATTTATTAGTACAACAAGTCAGTGATTATCTGAGTCATACTAGTGTAGTTTAATTTAGATTAGGGCACCTCTAACGAGTCAGTGATTATCTGAGTCACCAACAGTTTAATTTAGATTATGGCACTTTTTGTTGTGCTCTTCTAAGAAAACTTGACGTCATGTTTTATCTAGAATAGGGCCTTGTATTGATAACACAGTTTGTAACACAGCTTGTCTCTTAGGTATACAAGCGGATATTGAGATAATTAGATCCTCCATTCAGTCAGAGATCGAACAAATTTCAGAGAAACTTGTCTTGCGATCTGAGATCCGAAACAAACAGGTAATTTTAGTAACCCTGTCTAACAAATGAAAAGTAAGGTTAGAACATAACAGGTATCAACATCTCGTAACCATGTCTTGTTCAACCCTGCCTCTTGTAAAAAAGGGTCAGAACATTTAAACTTCAATAGCCAACCACCAGCACAATAAGTTCTTTTAAAGTTTACCCAATCACCATTACCTCTCTCTCAGGAGGTGCTATACAGTCTACTAAATATCAACAAGCTGATAATAAAGATTGAAAACTTGATCTCTCAAAACACAGAGGCAAAGGAGTAAGTCCGTGCTTACAAGTTAACCCCCTCCCAACTCGCCTGGCTAGACTGTGTAAAGGGAGGGTTAGAACCTAACAACTCCCAACCCCCTTCCAATTACTTGTGTCAAGACTAAAATAATCACTGAAAAACTTTTTTAACCCCCCTCAGGAATTTGTTTGAGCGTGTAGCTAGCGAGTATAGCCAGTTGAATTTCTATATTTCTAAATATGAGGAGTTACCATTCGTACAAGAAATGTTTCCTGTAAGTGTAATAAGGATATTGCCCCCCCCCCCCCCCTGCCTTAGATTACAACCTCTCCCCATCCCCACTCCTCTTGTAAAATCCAATTTCTAAACAAGTAACCATTTTCCAGAGGATAAAAAAGATAGACCAGTATCTGGAAGGCGGTCTGTATACAGCCTTTAAAAGTGGTCTAGAGTCAGGTGACAAGGCTTCAGTTGCACAATGTCTGAGGATCTTTACTACTCTAGATAGGATAGATAAAAGTGAGAAACTCTACGCAGAGTCCGTCATATCTCCCCTTATTGACAGGGTACGTGTATTGTACATGATGACTACATGATCTGCATATTGTGTACACCAATAATTACACACACACCGCCCCATCGAATACAACACGATGGTGGTGGTGGTGTATTGTGGGTGTAAACCTAGGACGTAGCGCGCGAGAACACCCGCATGATGTGAATACGCCGCGCACCCTGTGCCCTAACACGCAGTGCATTTCCGAACGCTGCCCAACTCGGGGGGCCAAGCCCCCTCCGGCTGCACTGGCCCCTTCCACTTTCCAGCCCCCCTTTTTTAGTCATGAGACTTGAACCCAGTCTGAACCACATACCCAACTGATATGAGGGAGCCCTTGAACCAATCCCCCTTAGTCGTGGACCCAGTCTGAACCACATTCCCAACACTGTTACAGCTGGTAAACAAGGCAGCACTAAGTGAGCTGGGACTAAGAGGTGTATATCAGAGTGTACTGGATAGTCTACCACCCGCTACCTCTCTTGTCCTATCCCTGACAACGCCAAGAAAAGACAACGAATTAAGGTGATTATTGTAAAACTCGATAACTCTGATTTTGTTTAGCGATGTCTAACCTCCTTCCTCCCCTAGATCGTTTGAGTTTATGGGTAATGCTGTGTTCCCAGTTATTGTTAGTAAGATATGTGTCAATATTCCCAGTATATTTGCTGCTGGAAACCCCCGCCATTTCCAACAGGTATTGTAATAGTAGGAGACTCTATCTCTGTATGATCAATACAAATAGGGGTGTAAATCATGGCAATATTGTTCGAATCTAGTTGATATTCCTTATTTAAATGTTAGCTAATCATCTCTTCTCCATGCTATAGGCCTATAAAGACACGATATGGTTTCTGGGTGAGTTTGAGAGATTAGCAGGGTACAGAGAGAGGGTTGTAGCACTGAGGCAGCACTCCTCCTACAAGACATTCCTCAGCAAGTGGAGTCTTCCTATATACTTTCAAATCAGGTAGGTTGTTGTGATGTGTTGCCTGATGGTCAGCTCTGAGGAGCAATTGTAGATTTTTGTTAGAGCTGGACAAAGTTTAGGTGACTGCTTGGTTGTAAATTGAGAGAATTTCAGTCACTGAGAGATACTGATAGCTGAAGGAAGTCTACACATATATCACCTCCCCCAGGTTGCAAGAGATAGCTGGTTCACTGGAGCACCAACTCATAATATCACCTCCCCCAGGTTGCAAGAGATAGCTGGTTCTCTGGAGCACCAACTACTAACTCCCTTCTCTCCGACTCCCTCAAACAGCTCATTCCTCCTTCCTACATCTGAGATGCTAGTTGTCTGTATTAGAAGGTGCTGGGATGAAGATGTGCTACTAAAACCTCTCACACATCGCTTCTTTAAACTTACTATACAGGTTAGTAGTAGACGATATGAACCAGTTGATATGAACCTATTGAAATTAGAGTGGGAAGGAACATTTCACAGTCTTTCTCGGGACATTTCACTCTTTCTATTTAATAGAAGAAGACATATTATCTCGTATATAAAGACATCTCCTTTTCAGTTACTAAAACGGTACGCAGTATGGTTGAGGGAGTTACCGGGGAGTTCAGAGGAGTTACAGTTATCTGATGTGTGCAGAGCTGTCCTAGATACCACTACCCTAGTTACCATGGTACGTGCTGAATTATTCATACTTTGCTCTGTGCGTAGTGGTAGCGTGGAGACATTGATTATGAATAGCTCATTTAAACTCACCTCTCTCTCTCCCAGGTACCGGGACTAGTTGAGGGTACAGTGTCCCCCCACCTGCCCAGTTATAACCCCCACCTTGTAGAGGACTCCTGCAGGGAGATCACAGAGAGTATACCTACCCTTGCTGATCACGTTACTAGCCACGTGACGGAGGTGTGCTGTAAAGCTATCGACCAGGCTCAGGCAGTGCCACGTCTTTACCGACGAACCAACAGAGAGGTAAACACTAAACAGATATGTGCTTAAAGTGGAAATCAAATACATGGATAAATCAAGCAGTCTCACGATATTTCTCACAAATCTAATATGCATGTCACCATTAGCGTCTCATCAGTCATCCAAAACAAGGCATATATGTTCACTGTTCATGTGTCACAAGTATTAAACAACTGTCTCAGTTAAAGTGTTCATTTTCTGTGTCCACTTGACTCGCATTCCAGGTGTTCGCTTCACTCGCTCAAACCCCAGCTCATCATTACAAGATATTATAAACCCTCATAGTCCAAGTGTTCGCTACCAGTAGCAAGATCTTGTGGTACACACTACACTTCTAACAACACTCCACCCAATAGCTCCCACCACCACTACCAGTACAAACCACACACCCCACATCACCCCATCACCCCTCATCATCCCCTTCTCAACACAAAACCCTCTGTGGGCAGTGAACCCGGTTGGGCAATCCCCACATATCCTACCATCCCCGTACTGGTGTTTCGGGCAGGGTTGGCAGGTGGTGTTACTCCAGTGTTCCCCTAAAGTGCAGGGGGTACAGGACGATGATCCAGGAGAGCTGGTGTGGTAGATGGGACAGGGGGTACACGATGGTGATCCTCTGGGGCTGTAGGTGTTCCTTGGACATGGCTGACATGTAGTGTTGTGGCCTGGTTTACATTGACATACACCCTCCTCACAGTCCCTACACTCCGCCCCATTCCACCACCTCCCCTCGTCATCACAATCACATCCCCTTCCATCCACCCTTCCTCCCTTGCACTCCACACACCTCTCTCCCTCTCCGTAACTGCCCTGGGGGCACTCCCGGCACTCTCCGTCTCCACTATAGTGGGTTGGGTTGCACGTGCAAGAGGGGGAGGAGGGAGGGGAGGAGGAGTGGAGTGGGCAGGGGATGCAATGGGTGCCATTTCCACGGGTATTAGCTGGACATTCTTGGCACGTGTTGAGAGAGGCTGACCACCGGGTACCTGCAAGATACAATACACATCCAGGGGAAAATGAAGTTGGAATGAAATTATGGGCCCTCCCTTTACAAGGGTGAGGGAGAGAGATTCAAGCAAGGAAAATGTGTTACCCCCTGTTTTTCATTCGAAAATCTAGTTCTGTATTTCTTACCAGGCCTACAGATGCACCTTGTTCTGTCAGGTGGTGATGATGTCATAGGGGGACACCTCTCACACCCTCCCTCTGTAACAAACCACCCCTCACTGCACGTGCACCCTATCCACGTGTAAAAGTAGCTACTCTTGCATGCTGTTCCCTTGGTTACCAAAACTCTCCCTCCTTGGTCACATGTTACTGAAGTTACTGCTGTGGGAAGGAGGTTGGAGAATCTACCCCGGTCAGTCCTCTTGTTCTCCACTGTGGACGCTCCGTGGAAGGCGAGGTGTCGACAGAGACAGTGAGCTGTTGTCATGTCAGGGCTGCCATCGTAACGACACACGTTACCAAGGTGATATGTGACGTCATGACGGGAGGTGTTACCATGGTGACGAGATGTGTTGCCATGGTGATGGGAGGTGTTGCCATGGGAGATGTTGGTGAGGAGGACACCTTCCCAGCTGGGGGTGTGAGTGGTATTCCAGATCACAAACTGTACTGGAGATCCCCCTGCAGGGGATGTTGAGTTGGTATCGTTAACAGATCCTAGAGAGAGTGCATGTTAGGATTGATATGGCGGGTTTAAATAACAAGCAAATTATTGTCAGATACTGACTGTAACATCTCGCAGCCTCACGCAGCTGCGCCGAGCCTTCGGCCCAGTTTGGTTTGGTTTGGTTTGGATCGCTGAGTCGTCCGGGAGCAATGCTATCGAGTAGCAGCTGTGCGGTAGTAGAAGGGACTACTATGACTCCGTCGGCGTCTGGTCGGGTGTAATTGTGGGTCTGTCTGGAGACTTGTATTCAGAGCCGATGTCAGTCAGTCATCGGCCCAGTGCGGACAGGACAGTCTTATGAGACAACTAAATTACCAAGTGTTGTTTGGACCAGAGAGATGAGAAGGATCAGGAACATCAGGAAATCAAATCACACACCTCCACACAGAGATATATTACTAATACCTAGTTGTAACTAATACCATGGTGGTGTGTGTGATAACACTGTTAGGAGGGGTAGCGTGATTCCTGGCAGTGAAACCATCCCAGTAATTAATGAGAGTCACACTTTCAATCACATTCTAATCATCATTACATTATTACATGTAATATCTGGTTGGCTAGTACATACTGCTGTAGTATAGCCTCATTAGCCACTGAGCAGCACCATGACATTTAATTCCCATTTCAGACCCCAACTGAGCCGCTTGGTTACGTATCTGGGCTGACAGAGTGTTTGGAAACAGAGATACATAACTCCTGTCTCCCTGACCCGTACAAAGCAGAGTGGTGCAGTAAAGTAGCTACCACTGTCGTAGTCAGGTCAGTACACGTCTAGTACGGTGTAGACTCTAGTTTAAATGTTTTTCTGTTGAAAACTAATTAACGATTATCATGAACCTCATTCTCTCGTGGTAAATCGACCATCAACATTGAACCTCATTCTGTTAAACTATAACAGAATGACGTTATAGTATTTCGAGTTCTGTTTACTTGAAACCTGTGTCGCTGAAAGTGATCGATACTTACATTCGCCAAATCTCTCCAGGTACCACGGGGCGATATCAGAGATCCTAGTTTCCCTCCGCAAGACAGAAGACAGTTTGGCAATGCTGAAGAGAGGTCGGAAGGGTGCCTCTCAACAGGGATCAACTGCTAATACAGACGAGGATAAGATCCGAACTCAACTAAAGTTGGATGTTACTGCTCTGGGCACAAAGGTGAGTGTTTGAATTGTTTATGAACGAAGTGCGGACACAGTGTCAGACTGTCAGGCGACATAATGGGTTAGTGAAGAAGGATCTTTTGGATAGTATATAAATCTGGAGGACCCTATATAGACTTTTATAGAACTGTGGGGTCTCTTGTAATATTGCAACTAACCCATTGTGATTTCAGTTGGAGCAGATAGGGATACCGAGGGGAGAAGACTTTGAGAATTTGCTAACCCTAGTTAGTCAGTCGAAACGATAAACATACTGGCAAATTGACCTTGGAATAGCGGCAGAAACTATAATATACATAGAAAGGGATCTTGCTGAACGAGGAGAGACAATCGAGTGTTTGAATTGTGTTAACGGAGCTTATGAATATAAAACTGATTTGGAAGAGTTTTGTGCATGTTTTCAGTTTAACTATTTATTTCGAGACGTTTTGTGAGACCTCTGTTTTATTTTGAAGAGCGCACATACCCATTGGAGGCACAGCTGCCTCGACGAAGGAGGTAGAATTATAGCAGGGGCTGTCGGTGCAGAGCACGAATGATGACAAAATATCATACACACTGAAATCCCGCTGATCGCACACTCACTCCTTCGTAGCCAATCACACACAATCTATGGACGTTCCAGCCAATCATAGTTCCGGATTTTAGTCACGTGACTCAGAGGAGTGCGCGTTAGTGCCATCACGATGACTCGCGCGAGGGAGGTAGGTTGTTTGGCCTTGCGCCATACAAACATGTGTTGTGTACACAGCCAAAAATTGGGCTCGTTACCGTACGGAACTCGTCTGACGACTGAACAGAAGTTTTTTGAGGGGTGAAAATAACTAAAGCACATATTATAAGCTGCTGTATACATATTCGAAATAACTCATTCACAAAAGATATCATTTCAAACCAAACAGACACTTTACACTTTCATCTCTACTGCTATAATAATACAGTTTCTCTTTGCCTTGTTCGACCCTCCCCTAAAATAAAAAGGTTTGAACAAAACAAGTTTCTCTAAAGTCTATACACCAGTGCTGAGAGAAAAGAAGTAAACGTAGAGCAAGAAGATGGGATAGAGAAGGAGGATCTTCTTCTCTCCTAGTTCTCGGTCTACTAGTAGCGATCCAGCGCTGTAGGATGCCCAGATAATACCCGCCATCTGAAAGAAGATGTTTCGTGAGAAATGATGTGTTGGTGATAAGATGAGAGGTGTGTCCATTTCTCAATAAATAGAGAGATGAGAGAGAGAGAGAGAGAGAGAGAGAGAGAGAGAGAGAGAGAGAGAGAGAGAGAGAGAGAGAGAGAGAGAGAGAGAGAGAGAGAGAGAGAGAGAGAGAGGAGAGAGAGAGAGAGGAGAGAGGAGAGAGAGAGAGAGAATGGGTAAAAGAGAAATAGTAGTATGAGAACTAAGGAGTGTTAGATATCTTTCTACTCAAGATTAAAATGTTGAAAACATAGGGAAGTTAATATGAAGCGTTGGGCGGAGTTAAGTTATCCAGTGTTCTGTTATCATGTTTTTATTTGTCGCGATAGTTGCCGCTACTACCTTACTACCTGGTAGGTGAACAAATTATTCGGTATCAGTGAAAGAGAGGAATCATATTCTCATTGTTATAGTAATATACCCGGTATATCAAATACTGTTAACTTCCTATTAGCCAGGGCAACTAGCTTCTAAACAGGCCGAAAAAGGGACAAATCAGATTGTACCCGTCTATCGGGGGGAGGTTATCCTCCCGGTAAATTGGGGTTCCGCTCTATATCAGTGACCCTTGCTAATCAGTGTATTGTACTGCAGGTTGTAAGTCTCTCTACTGTGGGACGAGCCCCAAGGTCGATCTACGTCAAAAGACAGTGGGTGGTGAGGGTAAAGCAGTACTGACCCTCACTAAACTTTCCTACGGATCTAGCGTGAGTTGGGTCTTAATTGGATCTTAATTGGGTTTTCATTGGGTCTTAATTGGGTCTTAATTGGGTCTTAGTTGGGTCTTAATTTGGTCTTAGTAGGGTCTTAGTTGGGTCTTGATAGGTACAATACACAACCCCGCTGCTACATTGCTACTCCCCCCCCCCCCCAAGAGAGTATATAGACACCCTCTTTCCCATTATATACAGGCTTGTTTTTGGTTGGAAGATAAAGTTGGAGAGACGAAGTACTATGCAGTTACATTTACTAAACTAATCGGAAGAGCGAGTTTTAATGGTGATGACTCCTACGAATTTGGAATCCCCGAACCCAAGGTACAGAGTTAGATATCTACCCTCACAATGGTGACGCAGTCGCCCTTACTTGCCAAGCTAGACTGTCTTTCGCGAGCCAAATGTAAAGGGAGGATTACAATTTACAACATAACAAGCCCTTACAACTCGCATGCATAGCACACCAAAACGAAGCCCGCGAAGAGAGGTGACGCCACCAAACCCTCAGAGTGTGCTCTTTTTTTATGAAACAAAATGCCCTGATCCACTCTCCAGGCTGTGTGCAAGTGTAAATGTGACAGTGCTGTCCTGGGAACGTGCTCAATTGATGATGGGTACTGCAACAGTGCATCTGGAACAGATAGATGCATCACAATAAAGGGTGACATCCAAAAAGATTGTGAGTCTCATTTTGATGTTAACTTGTACTTATATCCCATATCACCATGCATGGTAATCATGGTAACCATGGTAACCATGGTACACGGTGTTCATTTTGGATCTTTACAAGCGTTGGGCTTCACCCAGAAAAAAGTTGACAAGATTAGGTCATGAAACTTCATACTTAGACTATTCTATACCCTCATTCAAGGTTCCTGGGGGTTTCGGAGCTCTAGCACCCTGGGAAGTGTGTTTTAGGCATCAAAACTACCAGAAGGAATTTTTTGCTGGTGCTGAGACTTTGCTAAAATGTTTTTTGGGTATTTTATATGTCAATCCTAAAGTTTCATGGAGATTTGATGTGTTTTTCGGACTCAAAATGTCGAAAAAAGTGGCTGGAAAGGCTCGAAAACGGCTCAAAAACAGCAAAAATTGAGTCATTCTAGCCATTTTCTACGAAATTTTGAGTCCGAAAACACATCTAATCTCCATGAAACTTAGGATTGACATAGAAAATACCCAAAAAACATTTTAGCGAAGTTTCAGCGTATGTAACCATAACCATAACCTATATTTTAATAACAGTGACCCTGTCTTACTAGCGTTTTCGTGTGTCGGTTCAACTCCAACGTATTGCTGCGAACTACTTTTTGAGAGATCTACAACAACACGTTACAAGGTCAAGAGAGAGTAAGAGAGAGAGAGAGAGAGAGAGAGAGAGAGAGAGAGAGAGAGAGAGAGAGAGAGAGAGAGAGAGAGAGAGAGAAAAAAAAAAAAAAGAGAGGAGAGAGAGAGAGGAGAAAAAAGATGGTATTTAGGAGTGAGGGGAGTGAGGGGAGTGAGTGGGAGTGAGTAGTGAGAAAGAGAGGGGAGAGGGGAAAAGAAGAGAGGAGAGAGAGAAAGAGAGAGAGAGATTGATTGATTGAAATAAATAGGTACGTGGAACACAAAGTATGGATGCACACACAGAAAACACAGCGTAAAAAACACAGTGGAAACATGTAAAATAACAGTTCTAGCACACACATAAATCAGTTCCAACTGTCCCTTGCGAGACACTGTCAATGTCATAGTTCTTTGAAAACATTCAGGTTGGTGGTTCGTAACCAGTGCCACAAGCTTGGGGGACAGGTGATGACTGGTTGTAGAGGAAGTCCACATGGGGATGTTGCTCCGTGATAGGAAGACTTTGTGCCATATAGCGCATATGGGAAAGAAGATAGGTTAAGGGGAGAATTTAAGGAGGGAAGAGGCGAGGGGAGAGGGGGAAACAACTGCTCAATATAGATAATTTGGATAAGTTGGATTATAGGAGCCAGGTTGAATTATAGGAGCCAGGTTGGATTATAGGGTAGAGGGAACAGGGGGCTGTGGGGATCAATTTCTCAACAGAGAGGTGTTTAAACATGTCCATATAATATCAGGACCAGAGTTCTGAAGATGAGAGATCAACTTAAAGGCAGCTGATTTGAAAGACTGAGGCGAGAAAAAACAAGATGCAGAGTTAAAATATGTTTTGTCTTTCAAAGCTGTGTTCCAAAACCGAGGCCCAGAAAACATGAAATTGTTGTCAAGGTATATACGCCTACCAGGAGGAGCCAGAGCAAGACACTCATTTCTAGAGGAGAACTTAACAAGAGAGGTTGGTCTATGAGATGTATTGGTGCTGTAGTAATAAAACATTTCAGATAGTACAGAGAGTGCATAGAGCGAGTACACTGTCAGTAGTGACTCAGAGGCAAAAGTTGGTTTGGTGTGAGGCTTTGCATACTTATCAAGCTTGGGTATGTTATAGAGAATACGAACAGCATCCTTCTGGAGCTTGAATAAAGGCAGAAGCTTGTTATTGGACGACCCCCAGACACACAATGCATATCTAATATTGGACTGTATAAGCGACTCGAAGACAGAGCGCCTCATGGATTTAGGGAGACAATTCCTGAGTCGCCTCAGACCCCCTAACGTACAATAAGTCTTATTAATAACTTGCATGATGTGAGGGTCCCAGGAAAGCTTACTATCAACTATAACACCTCACATATCGCTTATCGTCACCTCACATATCGCTTATCAGTTTTGTCACCTCACATATCGCTTATCAGTTTTGTTGCTCCAGCTCGCTGCTGATTGCAACCTTTGTTCAACCGATCTTGCTGTTGTACAAACTTGAAGCTTTAACACACGGAGATGGATCGCACCTTCTCCAGTTGGCGACCCGGATGCCCAGTTGAAAATGCTACCACAGTTGACCTGAAGAGACTAGAGACCTCTATTATTGCTACACTACGTCGTGCCACGGGGTACCATGAACCCCACAATGAGGGAAGTGAATTTGATCCGAACAAGTTGACCAGCGCTCACCTGAACAAGCTAGACACCAACAAGAAAATAAAGATAATCGGGGACATGGCTGGTCTTCTTTGGTACCGATCTCTGCCCCTAGCACGACTGTCAATGAAACAATTAGAAAAGAAGAGAGAGAGGAATGAGGTTGTCGACAACCAAGTTCTAGATGATCTGAAGACCACCAGGGATCGTCTTCACGCCACCAAGGATGAACTGTTGGAGCGGGACCGGAAAATTATCGCTCTACAGGACGAGGTGAGTGCCCTAAAAGACTCCATCATCTCCATGAAGGATTCCCTACTGGAGACGAGTGTCAATGCTGTGCAGACAGTAGTGAAGGAGGAGATCCAGAGCTACTCAACTGTTTTGGAGACTGCTGCTACCGCTGTTAAAGAGACATGTGTATCTGCTCTTGCCCCCAGCAAGATCCGGACAGCCATTGCCAATGCTTCAGAGGATCGCACCACCAACCTGATAGTTTACGGACTACCTGAAACGACCGATAGCACCGATCATGACAAGATAAGGGGAGTATTCCAGGAGCTTGGTGAGGCTCCAGTTCTATCGAAAGTTGAAAGACTTGGGAGGAGTAGTGTGAAGGCGCGACCTGTTCGAGTGGTGCTGAGGACCAGAGAGGCAGCCAGGACAGTTCTTCGTAAATCAGCTCAGCTGAAAGACTCTGATTTGTATCAGACAGTGTACATTGCCCCTGACAGGACTGTTGAGGAGAGAACTGAACGGCGAGCTTTAGTAGCGCGACTACGAGAAAGGAGAGAACATGAACCTGAGAAAGTTTGGCGAATTAGAAGAGATTCAATTGTTGAGATTGAGTGTGAGAGGGAGAGCGAGGGAGAGTTAGAGGGAGATGGAGAGTCAGAGAGTGAGTCAGAGAGAGATAGAGTCAGAGTGAGATCCAGATCAGAGTGAGAGTGAGATAGAGACAGAGTGAGTGCTAGAAAGAGAGAAATCTATTTTTCTATATATTGCCTATTTTCTTTCCGCTGCATTTGTTTGTAAGGACATGGTGGGTAACGGGATGGTGTACCATGGTTATATGCACACATAAGACTCCTTGTCTTCGAGCATCTGGCTGTGTTACACCGTCCCAAATCTCCACTTAGTTTGGTCCGTGTGGTTCAGTTTTCGTTAATATTATATATTTTATTGCGGCTCAGTGCCACTACCCACCGTGGTAGCTTTGATTGATTGATTGATTGACACCTAGAAACTTGACCTGGTCGACACATAAGATATCATCACCATTAAACTTGGGGAAGAAGATCTGATTAGAGTTGTCTAGCAGAGTACGGAAATGAATGAAATTAGTTTTACCAACAGAGAGAGAGAGAGAGAGAGAGAGAGAGAGAGAGAGAGAGAGAGAGAGAGAGAGAGAGAGAGAGAGAGAGAGAGAGAGAGAGAGAGAGAGAGAGAGAGAGAGAGAGAGAGAGGAGTGAGAAAGAAACTGTAACATTTCTGCCACTTTTCAGGGTGTTAAAGTCAAGGATAATGAGTTTGAAGTTGGAGTAGTAATTACTGAGTATGACAGCGAATTTAAAAACGAATTCAAGAAGTTTGATGAAATAGGTCAGAAATTAAAATGGATCTCCTATCGACTCCCTATTATTTTATACTAGACTAACATATTTCCTGGTATCGTGAAGTGCTAAAACTCTGCTCAATTATTACAACTTGTTTATTTACGCCATGCGTCTAAACCAACATTTTAGGATCTGTTTATATGTATCTCGATTATAAAAAGCTAAAACAGACAAACATAATTTCCGGGACACGTGCTTATTAATCTCTACAATCTACATGGCAGGTTCCGGTAGACCAAGTGGATCCATCTTTACCGATGTTGATACAGAAGCCGAGGATATCGATGATATCCTTAAACAAGGTAAAATGGACATGACTCTGATGAAATACAATTTGTATTGAAACATGTGTAAACTGTTGAACTAAAACTTCCTTGTTCTACTTGTTAATAGCTCCTCGCAACCGTGAGTAGAACACTCTCCGGGACAAGGACCATCAACAATGACAATGAATTACATTGATTCACTCACAATCATTAACAACTTTATTAGAAGAGTGGTTCATCCTGGATCCGACTGGACAAGGATAAAAATGTGAGAATAATACAATCAAAGGATTTGAATAATAAGAATGAGTATAATGTTAATCGAGCGGGGTGGATTAAAGTTAACAAGGCGGACGGCCAGGAAAGCTTAGAACACCCAGGGTAAGAAAGAATTGTAGTAACCAGAAACCAAGGTAACCACATAATTGCTACCTTGGTTACACATGCATGGTAACCATAGTTACACAAGACTGGTAATTGTGACATATTATGATTGGTAACCATGGTAACATCCCAGGGAATTCGAATTTCAAACTGTAGACAACCCGACAGATCAGGAGATCATAAACATTTTTGATGTGACCGATTGCAAGGATGATAAGACAGAGGCCCTCTTTCCTACCCCTGACACGTAATAGTTCTTTAATTTATGTTACCTACTAGTAATCAAGGCAATTCTCCTACAAAATTTTACCGGTTTACTACCACCTGACACAGCTAATAATGACCCTAATGATGACCCTAATAATATATAATATATATATAATGACCCTGCTGTATTACAGGAGTACATTTCCGGCGTTATTGAAGTTAGCCACTACACTGGAAAGTACAGTACTCAAGAGAGTTGTATGGGTTGAACAGGAGGTTGGTCATGGTGTTCTAGAGATGGAATTTTGGGAAGGCGTCGAGAAACTGCGGATGAGGGGTGATTTTGATCTACCAGAATCATATGTCGAGGCACAGGTATAATGTTGGTGATGACATCCCCTTCGCAGGCTAGTGTAGGGGTAGATCAATGCCTTAAAAAACCCAACTCTAAACCGAACCTTTGCTGTTATTACACATTGTCCATCACTAATTGGTAATGGCCCACTAACAAGACCCCTCTCTGTTTTTAGTCGTTTGAACACCCCTCTGAGCTGGGATCGTTTAAGGCCGGTGGAATTATAACGGAGGAGGGTGAAAAATATCTGCAAATAAACACCACTGATACGCTAGGAGAGATACTATGTGTCTTGAAGGTAAGAGGACATTTGTAGGGGACATTTGGTTGGTTTGAGCTGGCTGGTGCTTTTTGGAGCCTTTGCTAGGGGCACCCTGTTGACCATGTGAGAAGCACAAATTGGAGAGTTAGCTGTCTACCGAACCCTCACAAAGCGGTGTGAACTGTGAGCTATAACACACAAGCTGCAATTGTAGCACGAGATACTAACTATTACTTGGTTACGAAGTCACCCCTTTTATTGCAGACATACCTCCGTGAGCAATAATAACAGAGTGGTAATTTCATTACTAAAACTGTTACCCTGTTTACAGTTTGATTCAAGTGACGAGGTCCTGAATTTTAGAATAGAAGTACAGGAGAAGAGCAACTCTGTAACGGTTTACAGAGACAGTTTACTGAGCTGTGGCGACAAAGAAAAACTAGGTAAACTAAGGGCGCTGAGGACAACTCCTATAATGCTTATCTGAGCAATAGAGAAGAATACGATTTCCATATTCTGATCCAATTTTAGATCTAATACTTAAATCAAACAAATATTTAGATCCAATTTTAAATCAATACGGTAATATAGTCATGATAGTAGAATCCGGTGATACTTTAGGGCTCACACATATTACGCATAACATCCCCACACTACACACCTCACACGTTATCACCCCTTATATCATGTTATATATCATGTTACAGGTAATCTGTGTTTGTCTGTCGCTGAGAAGGATGTGCAGCTGTGTAAGGATGTGATGTGTGAGGTTGAGGGAATAAAGGGCGCAGACAAGTCCTCCAGTACAATAGACACCCTGGTAGAAGAATCATTTGATATGTGGGATCCAATGGACTGGTTGGCGCTGGCAAACCCGGTCAAGTGGTTTGATGGGAAGAACAGCTGGCAGGAGAGGTTGGTTTATATATATATATATATATATATATATATCCATATATATATCACTGCGCTGGCAAGCGCAAAGGTGGCCCCATCCCCTCCCCCCTAAAACTTTTCCCGAAAAAGTGGGCCCGCTTGCCAACAGCGTAGATATAACAATTTTGAAGTTTTAGCCCATTTTGGCACTTTTCGACCCCTCCTAACTCCGGAACCAGATGAGCTAGGAGGCTGAAATTTGGTACTAAGAAGCTTCACATAGACCTCTACTGACGGTAAAAATTTCAAGTAACTAACTCATTCAGGTCGCAAGTTATGACACCACCCCCAAAACAGAAAATTCAGTGTGGCGATAGGTATATATATAGATCACTGCGCTGGCAAGCGCAAAGGTGGCCCCATCCCATCCCCCAAAAACTTTTCCCGAAAAAGTGGGCCCGCTTGCCAACAGCGTAGATATAACAATTTTGAAGTTTTAGCTCATATATATATAGATATATATATATATATATACCGCGAGTGCACATATCACTCCCGCTGTGCGCGACCATTTGCACGCTGAAATATGCACTGTGCTTCCGCGGGAGCGTGCAGATATAGAGGGAGCGGGATATAAGTAAGAAATGTGTTCTCGCTGTGTTTTTACACCTTAATCACACACAAACACACAGAATATGACTGACAAGGTACTACACGACACAAAGTCTGTCAAATTACACTCACTCTCCCTCTTTCTCTCACTAATTATCCCCTTATCACGTTTTGTTGTTTGCTATTTCCAAGAATTCCAATCTCCCTCTCTCGCATCTCTCTCTTCATCTCTCTCTTCTTTTCACTGTTTCAAACTATCAGACGTTGTTTCCCTTGTGTGTAAGAGTTGCAGTAGTGTCTGTTAGTATTTTTGAGTGTGTTTTTGCTTAGTTTGGACCTTGTTTTGTCACATCTCTGTGTGTGTAACCACCCAAAATTAAGATTGTTTTGCTTGTAAAGTGTTTTCTCGCGGAATATATACTCAATAACGTCCTGCACGGCTGGTGCAAGCGCCCCTATATCGCACTCGTTTCACTCGTGCAATATAGGTGTGAAATGCACTCCAGCTCCGCTGTCGTGCATTTCACCTCCATATACGCTCTGCAGTGCAGAGCGTATATGGCGCGCTTGCACTGCGTGCAGAACGTTATGTACTATATATAGACGCTTCACTGTGTAACACTTGTAGCCTGAACCATGCTAGCTAGAAACTTGAACCGAGTTTTATCCGTTAGCAAATCGTTCGGGGCATGCATTAGTTAAGGTTTCGAGTGAAAATGTCCACTATGACGGGCGTAATGACGTCAGAAAGTGACGTCATTGAAAAATCTCTGACCAAATATTTTCAAACGCCTCTGACACCCTCAAGACGTATTCTGATTCCTGATTTGACAAAAAATCGTTAGTGGCAAATTGTCTGAACTTTCAGATACTATTTAGCGATTTTCTCTAACGTGTCATTTTTAGACCTTAAAACGCGTCGGAACTCAAAAATTTGATGTGAAAATCCACATAAAAACTCACATTTCGTGCAATCACTTCAGTTCTTGACTACCATGGCCTTTAAAACTTTTCACACGTTTAGTGCTTCATTGGCCGAATAGTCTGTCATAATTTTTTACGTCGTCGTGACGTCACGTGTGACGTCACGACGTCAAAACGACGTCGAATTTTGAAAATTTCGTCAAATCAGTTTCCTACAACCCAGGATACATTTGAGTTACATTTGAACACTTTAGTTGACAATTAGCTTAGTTGTTTGAGGTCATAAATGACCTCAAACGACCAAAAAAAGAGTACAAATTTAGAGCAAAAACTAATTTAAATTAGCTCGCCAGAAAGGTGGCCCATTTTGAACTTACTCATTCATTTCCGTCACCTTTGAGTTGAAGGCGGAAAAGTTTACGGATACCTCAATGTCTTTGAAGCCTCAACTCAAAGGTGACGGAAATGAAGGAGTAAGTTCAAAATGGGCCACCTTTCTGGCGAGCTAATTTAAATTAGTTTTTGCTCTAAATATATATATATATATATATATATATATATATATATACAGTCGGACCCCGATTTAACGGCACCCTCTGGGGAAAGGGTTTTGTCCGTTAAATCGGGGTGTCCGTTAAATCGGGGTAGAGCATATTTGGCCCATAAAACCCTATTTTTGTCCAAAATACTATACTAAAACACCTCTAAGTAAATGCAATGTCCATTTATTGATTACATGATCATTTCTGATTCGAAAAAGAAAATAATTTTGAAAATTTTGAAAAACGTTTTCTAAGGTATGTGTACTGGTATATCAACCACGTCCGAATCGTATATGGAATCAGTGCATCTTATCGCATGTCTTGCTGCTAATTAGACGGTTCGAAACGAACCGATACGTGATACCATGCCGAATCGGGGCACTTTTAGCGGGGTGAGGAAGAATTCGAATTTCAAAATATCTTTTTCTCTGAAAATTCATGGGGAGCACCGATCAAAGCATTGACAATTATTCTGTAAAATTTTCCAAAAAAAAGTTATGAAAAATTTTCAAAGGTGTTTCAACCACGTCCGAATCGTGTTTCGAATCCGTGCATCTTATCGCACGTCCTGTCGCTAATTAGACGGTTCGAAACGAACAGATACGTGATCCCCATGGGGCCAGTTTAACAAGCGTCAAAATTGCGACTTGATGGGCCTCATGGGGATCACATATCTGTTCGTTTCGAACCATCTAATTACGGGTAAGACATGCAATAAGATGCACCGATTCGAAACACGATTCGGACGTGGTTGAAACACCTTTGAAAAATTTTCAAAAAATTTTCAAAAATTTTTCAAAAAATTGGTGGGGGAAATTTATCCTGCCGTTAAATCGGGGTGCCGCTAAATCGGGGGCCGTTAAATCGGGGTCCGACTGTATATATATATATATATATATATATAGTAGCTAATCTTTATTATATTTGATTTGGGGGGGGGGGGGTCCCTGCAGCAGCAATTGCTGTGTGGGATCCCTGGGTGTGCTTGTTTTAAACTTGATCTATAGGTGTTCAAACTCACATTTCGTGCAATCACTTCAGTTCTTGACTACCATGGCCTTTAAAACTTTTCACACGTTTAGTGCTTCATTGGCCGAATAGTCTGTCATAATTTTTTACGTCGTCGTGACGTCACGTGTGACGTCACGACGTCAAAACGACGTCGAATTTTGAAAATTTCGTCAAATCAGTTTCCTACAACCCAGGATACATTTGAGTTACATTTGAACACTTTAGTTGACAATTAGCTTAGTTGTTTGAGGTCATAAATGACCTCAAACGACCAAAAAAAGAGTACAAATTTAGAGCAAAAACTAATTTAAATTAGCTCGCCAGAAAGGTGGCCCATTTTGAACTTACTCATTCATTTCCGTCACCTTTGAGTTGAAGGCGGAAAAGTTTACGGATACCTCAATGTCTTTGAAGCCTCAACTCAAAGGTGACGGAAATGAAGGAGTAAGTTCAAAATGGGCCACCTTTCTGGCGAGCTAATTTAAATTAGTTTTTGCTCTAAATATATATATATATATATATATATATATATATATACAGTCGGACCCCGATTTAACGGCACCCTCTGGGGAAAGGGTTTTGTCCGTTAAATCGGGGTGTCCGTTAAATCGGGGTAGAGCATATTTGGCCCATAAAACCCTATTTTTGTCCAAAATACTATACTAAAACACCTCTAAGTAAATGCAATGTCCATTTATTGATTACATGATCATTTCTGATTCGAAAAAGAAAATAATTTTGAAAATTTTGAAAAACGTTTTCTAAGGTATGTGTACTGGTATATCAACCACGTCCGAATCGTATATGGAATCAGTGCATCTTATCGCATGTCTTGCTGCTAATTAGACGGTTCGAAACGAACCGATACGTGATACCATGCCGAATCGGGGCACTTTTAGCGGGGTGAGGAAGAATTCGAATTTCAAAATATCTTTTTCTCTGAAAATTCATGGGGAGCACCGATCAAAGCATTGACAATTATTCTGTAAAATTTTCCAAAAAAAAGTTATGAAAAATTTTCAAAGGTGTTTCAACCACGTCCGAATCGTGTTTCGAATCCGTGCATCTTATCGCACGTCCTGTCGCTAATTAGACGGTTCGAAACGAACAGATACGTGATCCCCATGGGGCCAGTTTAACAAGCGTCAAAATTGCGACTTGATGGGCCTCATGGGGATCACATATCTGTTCGTTTCGAACCATCTAATTACGGGTAAGACATGCAATAAGATGCACCGATTCGAAACACGATTCGGACGTGGTTGAAACACCTTTGAAAAATTTTCAAAAAATTTTCAAAAATTTTTCAAAAAATTGGTGGGGGAAATTTATCCTGCCGTTAAATCGGGGTGCCGCTAAATCGGGGGCCGTTAAATCGGGGTCCGACTGTATATATATATATATATATATATATAGTAGCTAATCTTTATATTTGATTTGGGGGGGGGGGGGGTGGTCCCTGCAGCAGCAATTGCTGTGTGGGATCCCTGGGTGTGCTTGTTTTAAACTTGATCTATAGGTGTTCAACTTGTTATGTTCTAACCCTCCTTGAAACAAGGCAAAGTTAAACCCAATAAAACATCTGAACTCCGGAGATTTCTCCTATTGTTGTACAGAGCTGGCGGGGTGTGTCTAACACTATTCCTGCATCAGGGTGGTGACCTTTATTGTTATCATGTTATTTCTGCTAATCCTTGGTCTTGTGCTGAAAGTACTGAGGGCACTGCGGGTCCTCGACACCTGCCTCCGTTATACATTCTGTTGTTGTCTCTGTAAAACGGTAAGAATAACAGCAATTATACATAGGAAGTGTTTCTTTATGTACAAGAAACCACTTGAAGTTACTTACTAGGAGAGATCATGATCTTATGAAATGATTGCTATTTTCAAACTTCCAGATATTATAATCATGATAATGCTAAACATCATCTTCTCACACACCTAGTTTGAGAGGAAGATGCGACATAGGGTGTCCACTGCGAGCAACAGAGTGAGGAACAGTGTGAGGAACAGTGTGAGGGAGCGGAAAGAAACGATCAGAAAAAAGGTTGTCTCATTCGAACTTGAGGTCCAAAAAATAGCACGATCGAACACTGAGACTTTTAGGAGAACGTACAATCGCATGACAACGAGGACCAGAAGCAGGTAATTTCTATTTAGTATCCGGGGAGGTTACTGCAGTGTCTGGTTGGTAACTAAGTTACCCCTCCCTTGCCGGCGCGCGAAGCCGGAGTGTGAGGTGTCTTGGATACCAAAGTGTCTGGGGTAATTCAAGTTTATTTTGGCGCGGATGCAGTAGTGTAGGGGTGTCTGGGGTACTTTAAGTTTACTTAACAATTTATTCTTTCCCAGATTGGCGAGAGTGATGTCTGAAGAAAATGCCGTTGATGAAAAGAAACCGGAAGTATTTGAAAACAAAGCTGCGGAAACAGAAACAGAGAGCGTTGATGGTGATGTGAAATTTGAGGCAGCTGTTTCAAAGGTTTAGAACGAAATAGAAAGAGAGAGAGAGAGAGAGAGAGAGAGAGAGAGAGAGAGAGAGAGAGAGAGAGAGAGAGAGAGAGAGAGAGAGATAGAGAGAGAGAGAGAGAGAGAGACTAAAAAGAAAAACATGAAGCAAAATAGAAATGAAGAAATAGATAAACAAGTAGAAAATATACCTTAGTGAAGATGTTGAGAATAGGTATTGATCCCAGTACAGGTAACACTGATACTGCTATGATGAGAGGAATTACTGAGTAACCGATTATACCCAATGTCTGACCGTACGATACCTGTGCGAGGAAGAAAGTATTAGCTTTTATACCTTTAGTGTACTATATAATAATTAATAATAATATAAATTTACATACAACTTGATATTAATTGCATTTGAGTTTGTGATGTTTATGATTTTAAACTAGAGACATCGAAGATGGAAAGATAGATGTGTTCTAAAATCAAAGTTTTTGTGTTTCTAATTAATTGTTTCAATTTATAATTATTTTTAGTGTTTCTAAATATGTAATTTATATTTCAATTTCTAATTATTGTTAGTGTTTCTAAATATGTAATTAATATTTCAATTTCTAATTATTGTTAGTGTTTCTAATTATGTAATTGTTTCATTTAAACTGTTTGTGTGACTAAGTTTTTGTTTCTGTGTTTCGATTGAGCTAGACTCTGTTTCGTACGTAGAGGAGGGTTAGAACATAACAAATTGAGCGCTTACCTCAGCTCCCAACACTCGAGTGAGAACGAAAATTAGAAAAGATCCAGACAACCAAATTGTCAAAATCCACGAGATCACCTGAACGATGTGTTAAAGTTAAATTTTAGTGAGAGATCTTACAGAAAGAAAATTGCCTAGCTCGACCCCCTTTTCGCGAGCTCCAAAAAAATGAGTTTGAACAGTACAAAAAGAAAACACCGATTTGAGAGTGATCATGATCGCTCTCAGATTGGTCATGCATGATCAGATAATAATAATATTACATGAAATTGTCCGTAGAGGGAGACCAGTGAGAAGAGGAGGATGATAAAAAGGGGCCCCCAGAAATCAGGACTGTCTTTCAAAACCGATCTGAAAGGAAGGGAAAGTGGGTACTGAGCAGTTTAGGAGTAGTGTTACCCCCCCCCCCTGTTAAACTTTTTAGAGAAGGGAGTTAGCTGCAGCTAATCTTATCTGGGTAGTATGCAAATAAATATTGATACAAATGAAGTAGCAACTTAGAATTGAACCTGTTTACCTGTTGAACCTGTTTACCTGTTGAATCCAAGGGAAGGAAGGGGGAACATGACACACCGGACTTTGTAGTAAATATCTGTCAGATCAATATCCAGTTCCTCTCTGTGTACAGGGAAAGGGGAGTTAAAGTGAGAGAAGGTGAGAGAGGATGGTCGTTACTTAGTGTGCCCAAGAGATGGTATGTTGTGCCCAAGACATGCCACATGGTACATATTGTGCCCAAGAGATGGTATGTTGTGCCCAAGATATGGAATCTTCTACCCAAGACAACACTAAAACTCACAACAGTGGTTTTTGATCGTCCTCCATTTCTTCCACGTCTAGCAGCCAACCAAAACCTTTAGAGTCTAAAGCTGAACCAAGAGCCCCCTTTCTCCGCTTGATACCTTCTCCTGCTATACTGCCTGAAGGAAGGAACTTTGTAAGGAAATAGTACGAAAACAGGAATGAAGTTATCTAAATTCTGGAAATATCTGGAAGACAATTGGTTATTGGGGAATTAAATTTTAAACTGAAAAAGTTTCGGGTCTGATTCCCCACCACGACATACCAGATAGGTCGCCAGTAGGTACACTTGTAACGAATTCCATCTGTGTGGGTGACGTCACAGTATGTCCTGACGTCACATGATGTGCTGACGTCACATGTGCTACGTGGTCTGGAGATGATCTGGGGGAGGCGGACATCTCAACTATCTCATAGCTGCTCCTACTGCCTGTCATGGGAGGGAGAGAGGGTTATAATCTAGAAATCTGTGGGAGGGAGAGGGTTATGATCTACTGCCTGTGGGAGGGAGGGAGAGAGGGTTATAACTAGAGATCTGTGGGGAGTGAAAGAGAGTTATAACGATAGAAAGAGAACACACGCGTAGTGTGTGTAGTATACATCAAGTATTACATGGGTTCCATGTGGGGGCGAGTTGCGACTTATACACATATTAATATTGTCTAACCCACTACTAAACATAATCACCAGCCGCTCATACCAACCAACCAACTAACTACTAAACATGAAGTCTTTTATTTGTTCATTTCATCGAACTAGTTTGTTGTTTTAACTCCAGACTCCTGTCAATTGGCCTTCCTTTAAGTTTATTTAGAAAGAGAACGACTTTATGCGGGAAGGCGGCTTGAGAATATTAGATAAATATCACAAGCAATATATCTCTTCGGTGTGACGTACTGTACACACTGGAACAAACCAACACTCTCTCAGCCGCTCTCGAGAGGACTCAGGTCGAGCATATCGAATAGAACATACATATTATGTCAAATTGAGTTTACAGGATCACTATAGGCCATGTGGTCAGCTGCTGAGTTAGGGACCGGTCCTAAATATGATTATCTGAGTGTCCTAGTCTGCGAAAAATATTCCATTCCTAGTAGCCATGGTCATGTTAATTACTTATTGCTTATTGATTTCGTAAACATTAGAAACTTCACGCCCTTTCTGAGAAAACAGTGAATAGGTCCACATACCAGCTAGTTACCAGCTTCCTATAAGCCATTAAACAAACAATTGAAACTCGACCCCCCCCCCCCCCACGTCCCAATCTCTGAAGTATTACCGAGAACTGCCACTCTCAAGTTTTACCAACGCCCCTCTCTACCCACTAAAGATAATTGATAGCAATTTACCACTCTACTACTACCCACTCATCCCCAAACCAACGCCCCGTTCTCCTAATACATTCTTGTAATCCCGATCACCCACTATAATAATAACACCCCTCATTCACCCAACTACTCAACACGCAGACCCAGTCACCTAACTGAGATGCTATAACACCCCCATGACTCACCATTCTCCTAAAACACCAAGTCACGTGACTCACCGCCCCATGACTCACCATTAGAGCTGTACATTTCATCATCAGGGAACTGGTGCTGGCTACTAGTCATCACAGCACCCGCTATAAGAGGGGAATGAGGGGTGTTATATTGTAGTCATGACAGCACCCGCTATAAGAGGGGAATGAGGGGTGTTATATTGTAGTCATGACAGCACCCGCTCTAAGAGGGGAATGAGGGGTGTTATATTGTAGTCATGACAGCACCCGCTCTAAGAGGGGAATGAGGGGTGTTATATACCAGCTGTACCCGCTGTACCAGCTGTACCCGCTATAAGAGGGGAATTTTATATTGTAGTACGAGTAAACCCAGGGGGCGGTGAGACAGGTTCGAGCAAAGCAGGGGAAACCGCGTCCAAAGAAAACATGGGCATTATTAATGAACCGGGGCAGTTGAATAGAATTCGGGTATCGCGGGAAGATAAAATTAATGTTGTTATCGCAAGGAAACACATAAAATACATAAACATATATTGAACCGCACACCACGGTTGGTAAATTGTCTCACACATATCTGACACACACACATATAAAATCATAGTTCAGATCACATCTTGTAATTGATTTGGAGCATCAAGGATCAATCATCATCCCGAACAGAGAGACACCAAAACTGAAAACCCTGAAATAGAGATACAGTTTACACAGTTGCTTCACAAATCCCCATCTCCAATAAACTTGTTTCCCTGGCTGTTCCTGCCCTGGTAAGTTTGCCTACGTTTAAAGAGGCCCGCCCCTCGTGGCCCCATCTCAGGTTCCTCCCCAGGGAGGGGTGTCACCGGGTAATACGGATCTGGGCTGGTGCTACAGATTGTCTCCTTGTGGAGGGACATGATGAAGGAAGTATGGTGCTGCTCCGCTTTCTGCCGCTCACTTTGCAGAACTGGTCTGGAGTCCAGGAACCTGGGGAATATCAGGAGTCAATGTCTAGACGATTATCATCAGTGTGAATTTCTCGCAGGAGTAGATAGAGGAGGAAATAACTGCATTATCCACATTGAATAAGTTACACACACCCATCATATAATGGAATGATAATGGAAGTGTAAAACAACTCACTTCAGTTCAGGAAGGGCCCTGATAACAGTAAACCTGTAGTTCTGATAGTCATCTTCATCCCCTGCTACCAGCTCATTCGGGCACGCCTGGTTACCTGCATACAGTTGTTGTTATGTGAGGGTAGAACAAGGTTACCTGTGTGCAGTTGTTGTTATGTGAGGAGGGTTCGTGATCTGATTTTATGTGTTATGTTAGTTCATTTGTCAGCGTGTAAAGTATACGATGGGAGAGTGGGGAACATCTAGAAAGAAGAATGAGAATTTGTCTAGCCAAATATATACTGGTGAGTGAGTGATTACATGTCAGTGGGGCGAACATTCTCTGATCACCCAAATAGCCAAAACCGCTCACACAAACGGAGTTGTACGTTATTGTGTGTTTGGCAAAAAAGAACAATCCGAGAAAAAGAACTCAAAATCAAGAGGTGTTTTTTCGCCCGACTAATTAACTTTTAGTAACAAATCTCCACTCAATGCCAGATCACTAACCTAACATGCTCAAGTACTGTAAATGAGGTGCACGTTTCCTCAGTTCCTCCAAAAGGGCTGACAGATCGTGGATTTTGTTTTTGTTCAATGAAAGTGTTTGAAGAAAGGGAAGGAGGGGAAGGTCCAGGTGGGACAGATTGTTATTGTCCAGAATAAGCTCTCGAAGACCAACAAAACGCTTTATACCATCGGCCTGTTGTGGGAAGTGCGTGTCATAGAAATTAAAATTCACACTTAACTTAGAGTACAAAAGATGAATTAGTAAGAATGATTACCTTTTCTATCAGGTTGTAACTCAGGTCAAGATGGCGGATCTGCGAGGCGTTGGATGGCGGATCAGTGAACTCTGTAATATCTTGCCCCACTAGAGAGAAAGAAGTCATCACGAGGACTGATCGGTAAACACTGGGAGTTGTCTATACTCCTCAAGCAGCAACTTCTGTTCTTTATTGGCAGCTTTGTACGCTGACAACTTCTCTTTCAACTGGTCTGTTGTTTCTAATGAAAGCTCAGATATCGCCTTGTTTGCTTCTTTAAATTGCGCTGTCAGTTGGTCCACCTATAAGATAATAGAATTAAAGGTGGTGCCCTGAACTGTGAACAAAAGGTTCACATTTCATTTATAACTTACCGCTTTGTTCACGACTGCTGTGTCGTTCGTAGAGTTAAGTAATTCGATTATTTTATAGATTTCTGGTAAAAACTGAGTGACTTCACTTAGTTTGATTTCTGGTTTCGTGTCGACAGAGCTCATGTCACTTACTGACAGCGTTAGAAAATGAACCGTAACAAAAGACAGAAAGCGTGGTAAAAATATTTCAAAGTTTTGGACACTTTTTTTCAACATATTTATTTTTCCTTGCGCGGCGTACTTTTGCAATGATAACTTTAATAACTTGGCGCGTTACGTTTAATGCAATGCATATTGAATCTTCCGATTTGAAAAATCGCGCGCTAAAAAATTCGATTTTAAAAATCGTTAAAAAAATGAGCATAAAGTCCATTTTTTTTTGGCATACGTTGCAGGCCCCTTATAATATAATATAAGGGGCCTGGAGGGAATACCGCGCTAGGGGGGGAATACATAATCAATCATATCTCCGGTTCCAGTTAAGGTACAAAAATCGTTTTGGTAGCGTTGGAAAGAGGAAGATAACAGCTTTCAAATGCAACCGGTTTCAGGTCTCTATCTTATCAGGAACAGGAGATATGAACCAAACTCCGCAAAATCGAGTGCGGTAAAATAAAAAATTCGAGATTTTAATTCAAATTTGAAACAAAGTGTCCCTGCAGGGATCTGTGACGTCACTTTTTGAAAACAACCAATCTTTGAACGGCTATTGCTCAGCTTCCTGAAGTCCAATTTACTTCTCTCAAAAACAGCAAGGTAGATAATTGTCAGATCTAACAGCTAGTGAAAGAATCAAGTCAAACGGACTTCAGGGGCCAAAGTTATAAGCACCGCCGTTTTTTCGCTCGCAAAGTTATCTTCGACCCAGCCGGGCCCGTCCTGAGCTCAGGCCAAACGCGCGCGCGGCATTCCCTTCAGTCCCCTCGTTGCGGGGGTGCGCGCATGAGGGGGCTGCAGCGCATTCCAAATTTTTTTTCAACTGTTCACCCAAAAACTGAAATTTAATAAAAATTAGAATTTGGGTGGCGCGCGCTACACGTTAACATGTGATAAACGCGCAAAAAAATTCCGCGCACGACTTTGGGGGGTGAACAGTTGAAAAAAAATGGAGTATACTCGGAAATGTTCAGGTAGTGCACAGGTCGAGAACACAGGTAGTGAGTCAGGGTATCGAGATTTGGAACCTCAGCATACAATGGTGCGCGCAAATACAAGGCGCGCGCGGACCTGAAAGAGCCGCGCAGCTCCATTCACTCCGCAAACAATCGATATTTCAAATATTTCACGCCAAGACTCAAGTTGTCGATCTCATCTCTCGCTCCTTTTTTGCTTTTCTCTTCCGACTGTAATTTTACTACCATGAACTACTTCGTGGGCTTTTTTGATTCTACATATCATATCGCATTTTGTCAGAGTATGAGCTGCCTCTTATCAGTTATATCTCCTGTGCTTTCAAACTTTTCAACACTACTTTAAACAAATTAATTTGAGATAGGTGATGGCATTTAGCAAATAAAGTTACGGGGGAGGTGACGAACCCGTAACACAAGCCAACCTATCTGACGAGAGACCCGATATCGATAGTCTCTGATAAGTCGACATCGATAGTCGTGAAGAAACACCCCAAGTGATAACCGACATCGATAGTCGTGTGGTGAACCCGATAATGATGGCATCCCAAAATCCGAAGAGTTCGAAAAACCTTCAAGAATACAAGAAGAATGAGAAGCTGACAAGTGTCTTCGTCATATCTAAACTGGTAACAAACGCGGCTGCGACGCACCCTCTTGCTAAAAAAGCATTTGAAGCCTACGAACTTGGCGCCACCGCGGTAACCAACATTACCAACTTCAAAAAACTTGATGTGTCTGAGATTGAGAGCGCCGCTGAGTACCTTGGGTTCAAAGTGAGAAATACAACTCCTGACAACAAAAGGCTGTATAAAAACCGAACCACACTCGCTCACCGCGTTATCCTGAAAGTGGAGAGCTTATTTCCTGCGTTCTGTCGGGAATGCGACTCAACCTACCAACCCCAACTACATGACTCTCCTCCTCTCATCTGCTGGACCTGCTACAAACCCTCCCATAACTGCCCTAAACTCATGGAAAGTGCAGCAGCTATCGAGGCTGTGAAGGAAATTTCGGGATTCAAATGGATGTGTTTTGCCTGTACCGACAAGACCAGCTTGTCCCTGAAAAAGATGATAACTATGGCCAACGTTGATACAGGAGAGAAGGCTTCAAACCCTCCCAAAGGTGCGACCCAAGACACGACCCAGGACACGGAGCACCAGAAGGAAGCTAAAAACACCCTCGACGAGGAAATTAAAGATGATGAGGAATGGGAGATAGACATATCGTCCAGCACTCTATATCACTCTCAGATCGAAGGAGACGGTGAAGAGGTTGAGAAAGACGAAGAGGTTGACAATGAACCAAAGAGGAAGGAAATCCAGGGAAAGTGCAAGTACTACAAAAAAGGGAAATGCCGGCACGGAGAAAAAGGTGACATAATTGTTGAAGGAAAAACCTGCCCTTATCTTCATGATGGAAAACCCACCGCTGAACCGACTGATCAGGAAGTCGAAAATTGTAAATTCTTCGTCCAGTTTGGAAGATGCAGACATGGTACTAACGGAAAGAGGAGAATTAGAGGTAAGATCTGTCTCTACAAACACCCTAAAATCTGCAACAAGTTTAGAAGGGGTGGGTATGGAAAAAATGGTTGCTCTGCAGGCTCAAGATGCGAGAACCTACACCCTAAACTGTGCAGAGGATCTACCTCGCCTGATAAAACATGTCCCAAACCCTACAGGTTGCAAATTCTTCCACATCTCTGGAACCCGATTCACCCCAAAAGTGTTGCTGGAAGAAAATAAGCAGGAGAGGAATTCAACATAACACAGCTAAAACTGGTGCTACTAGCTGTCAAAACCCCGACCTATGCGGACACTACTTCTTCAGCAGCTCAGGAAAACCAAGACTCACAGCAGGATTTTTACAAAACCCTGGTCAAGGAAATGAGACAAGGTTTCCTGGACCAGGCCCAGAGTATCCAACTTCTCGCCAGATCCCTGTCAATGGTGGGACTTCAAGGCTCACCTGGACTCGGGATAAACATGGACCCACTAAAGCTACCATTGGGAATGGGCATGACACAAGGGTTACTCCACCCTTCTCAAAGATCTTTCTAATCAATTGTAGATCAATTTCCCCAGCTGCAGGCGGTGAAACAAAATGGAAGCTACCTTACATCCGTGAGATGTTTATGTCCCCGTCCGCAGGGGAACCGCCCACCGTCGCAGTTGGAATAACAGAAACCTGGCTGAAATCGTATATCTCCAATGCTCAGATATCTGTACCTGGTTATAACTTTGTCAGATCAGATAGGAAAATAAAAGTAGGTGGAGGCTGTCTTCTTTATGTTAATGAAGCTGTGACGATTACTAAAGAGTCATCATGGAGTGACAACCAAACCAGTGTAGCAGTGGCATACGCCGAAGAGCAAAATTTACTTATGGCCTGCCTGTACCGTCCCCCCGATGCAGCACACAGCTCCTTCTCTGATGCGATGAATCATCTACAAGCTGAAATTGACTCTATTACTGAAGGAACAAAGCAAGTACCAGAGGTCATCTTGATGGGTGATTTCAACCTCCCTAACATGGACTGGGAAACGATGCGATTTTCTGAATCAACTGGAAAGGTTGAAGGGCCTTACCACAAAACACTGGACCTGATAAACGAAAATTTCTTTACCCAGATGAACGATAATGCAACCCGGGGAGAAAACATCCTTGATATTGTGTTAACCAACACCCCGGAGTATTTCACTCGAGTGGTAACTGCCGAAACCAAAATATCGGACCACAAAGTTGTAGAATGTGAACTGGTCTACAATCCTGTACAACCAAAAATCCAAGTTAAAGAAGAAACAGATCCTTTTCGAAGATACAGGATTCACCGATCTGATTACTTGCCAATGAAAACCAGGCTTTGTGAGATTGACTGGGACAAGCTCGAAAAGATGAGCATTGAAGCTGGAGATACAACGGGCGAAAAGTTTAAAGATGGTTTACTTCAGGTAGTACTGGAGATTGCAGAGGAGACCCTACCTGTGAAGAAAGATTGTTGTAAGGCGAGCGAGACAAAGATCAAGGAGAAGTTCAAAAGAAGAGCGAGAAAAATAAGAACACGCCTACAGGATGATAACAAGGAGATAAGCTTTGAGCAGAGGGTTGCACTGTGTGAGGAGCTTGTATCAATTGAGGACCGAATGAAGACCACGCTGATAGAACATCAAGCCAAAGGTGAAGTTAAAGCAGTGGAAGCTATTAAGGAGAATCCTCGCTACTTCTTCTCATATGCAAAGAAGCTATCAAAAACAAAAACTACCATAGCACCTCTCAGGGGAACAGACGGTGAACTACAAACGCAGAGTGGTGAAAAGGCACAAATACTACAACAACAGTATCTACGAGTTTTTAGTAATCCTGAAGATGCGAATATGGAAGCCAGCCAGGCATATATCAATCATGATTCGAGTTCTACCCTTGAGGACTTCGAATTCACACCAGAAGATGTGAAAAAAGCACTTGGCGAAATAAACCCCTATGGAGCTGCTCCTGATGGTAACATACCTGCTCGAATTTTGTACGAATGTAGAGCCCAGTTATCTTATCCGCTTTGGCTACTATGGAGGCGATCACTTGATGGAGGAACTATCCCGGCAACACTCAAAAACCAACATATAGTACCTCTCTTCAAAAAAGGTGATAGGACGAATCCTGCTAACTACCGCCCGGTGTCTCTAACTTCGAACATAATCAAAACCTTTGAAAGAGTGATGAGAAACCAGATAGTGCAATTTCTGGAAGAGAACAATGTCTTCCCAGAAACTCAACATGGGTTCCGGAAGAAGAGAAGTTGCCTTACCCAGCTGATAGAACACGTTGACGCCATCATTGAGGAACTCCAAAAAGGTAACGAGGTAGATGTGTTATACCTTGATTACTCAAAGGCCTTTGACCGGGTAGATATAAAACTTCTTCTCGCAAAATTAGAGGCCTACGGAGTCAAAGGAAAAGTACTCAATTGGATAAAATGCTTCTTATCTGACCGTTTTCAAACAGTAGTAGTTGACGGAGCAAAATCAACCTGGGAAAAAGTGCTGAGCGGAGTTCCACAAGGAACAGTTCTTGGTCCGATCCTGTTCATTGTCTACGTTGCTGATCTCAACAGTGCCGTCAAATTCTCGGTCACTAAAACATTGGCTGATGATACAAAGCTGATAAAAGGGATTGCGTCAGAAACATCTCACCAAGAGTTGCAAAGAGATCTCCTGGAAGTGGGAAACTGGTCAAAAATCAATAACATGGCCTTAAACGAAGAAAAGTTCGAGGTTTTGCATTACTGTTTGAACCAAACCTCCCTCCTACAACAGTTACCTTTCGTCACGGATCTGAAGACCTACCATACACCAGAGGGTCTGGAGATAATCCCAAAACGATGTGTACGTGATCTTGGAGTCATGATTTCCAATGATTTATCCTGGGATAAACAAGTGGGGAAAATGGCAGAGGAAGCAAGAAAAATGAGTGGTTGGGCATTGCGTGCTTTCAAAACTCGTGACAGGAAAACAATGCTCATCTTGTACAAAACGCTCATACGGAGTAAACTCGAATACTGTTGTGCACTCTGGGACTCGCCTAAAATTTCAGACATCCAAGCACTTGAAAATGTACAAAGAAAGTTCACCAGAAAAATCCAGGGACTAAACGAGTTTACCTACTGGGAACGGTTGGAAAAACTACATCTGCAATCACTGCAGCGTCGCCGTGAACGGTACTCCATAATCCTTATGTGGAAAATGGCTAATGATGAAGCTCCTAATAATATAGGGATCCGATTCTACTCATCCGACCGTCTCGGGATCAGAGCTGAAATTCCTACCTCACCCACGAGTACACAAACCTCGATAGCAACAAAGCAATCAAACTCGTTCGCTGGGCGGGCAACAAGGCTATGGAACACTCTGCCAAAGACGGTGAATTCAGCAAAAAGGCTAGAGAATTTCAAGGTTCTTCTCGGGGAGTGGATGAAACGTTTTCCGGATAGACCACCTGTCTCCGGATACAGCCGTCAAAACAACAATTCAATTCTGGAATGGTCCCGCGGGACTGTTTGTGCGGGGGATGTTCGATTGGACTGACACCATTATATGTTGATATATGAATTCTATTACAAAGTTACAAAGTTACAAAGCTTGTGAATCTCCCTTGTTATGAGAGCAATCTCTTCCCGGCTCACCGGCTATGAGTATAAATTCTGCTGCCAGTTTCAAGGACCGGTTTGATCGTGTACACTGATAAAAGGTTCACCGGAGTGTTTGTGGTAAAGTTCAAGGAGTTATTTGATCTGTTGAAGGAGCTGTTTATGTTTCATCATGCTGGTACGTGTGAAGGAATGTTTTTTAAAGTTTGACTGCTGGCCGCGGTAGTTGTGGGACACTTTACAGTACCTTAGCAAGAGCAATATTAAGAGTATTAAAAAGCCAGAGCTAGAGGATTTTACCGAGAAAGCTCTCCATTTGCTGTCGGAGAGGTGCTACCCTGTTCTTGACCGCCTGAGCAATTAAATGAGCAATTAAATGTAAATTGAAGGGTAAGAGAATGAGAGGAGGTTATTGGCCAAGAGGAGTTAATTTCTGCACAAAAATCTTGGTAGAATCTCAGTGTCAGTTGCTCGAGAAGAGAGATTACTGCTGTGCAGTGTGCAGTCTACTGCTGAAGAAGACCTTTTCCTCAGTACTAAAGAAGGGTTGTGAAAGTTTCCTAGCTCTGCAGCGCATTCGTACAGCAATTACGAGTGCTATAGAGAACAGGACTAGCAATGTTGTTGTCCATGGACTAAGTAGTAAGTATTCGATGATCCCAGGGAAACTTAGTTTTGCGAGAGAATCTTGCCGAGCATTTCGAGATATTGTCCTGTCATGCAAGAGTAGTCTGAAGAAGTGTGATAGGTACAAAGATCTGTACATCCCCCCAGTCCGTTCACCCGAGGAGAGAGAGGAGAGGGGGAAGTTGGTGGCTGAGCTAAAAGAGAAGAAGCAGCCGGCGCCAAGCAGGCCCTTTGGGATAAGCGCTGAGGAGGTGTGATATGAGGGCGTCGACGTGTTGGAATGTGTTGTTCAATCGTGTTTATGTTTGACGAATCTTCCACGAGTATAAATTTTATGAAATAATTATAAATTGCCACCTAATGGGTGGATGTGTTTCAACATGCCTGTTGAGGTTGGGGCTCGAGGTCAGGTAGCGGATAGTCTGACTAGAGCAGCTGCGAGGCTGGGTTTCAGAGGTAGGGAGCTCAGGAGGGCTAAGGAGTGGGAGTACAGGAATGTGGAGTAGTGGAGTCAGTGGGGAGGCAGTGAGGGACCCTAGTCGACAATTTATTCCGGGCAACTGGGTATAGATCGAACGGTGGTCTCAGATTGTCGAGATTGCCGGGGCGCCACTCTTAGTACCAGCACCGAATTAAAGCCCCGAAACGGTGTCAGGTCTACTGCTGTTGAGTTCGATCTGAGTCTCGGTTTCTGGCGAGTGTCCACGGTTACCATCTTAGTGGACGGAAGGTCTCTTTCCGCTGTTCTGGTTCTCTTGGTGTTAGGTGTTGTGTGGTTGCAGTTAGGTGTGGAGGGTGGTGTAGTGGGGTTTTGTTTCGGTTCCTTGGGATCGGCAGCATGATTCATGTTCTTAACTTGATTGCCACCCTGTCACCTGGCTTAGCTTTCTCGTCCTCAATTGCTTTGGGGGGGGGGGGGCGACATGTTAATTGTTAATAAATCACCTCTTTTTTTCGATTTTGTTAATTAACGTTAATTAACAAAATTAACAAAATTAACAAATCAGCAAAAACTGTTCTTATTGGTTGATATTACGACTTTAACTGGTTTAATTTTATAGTTTAATGACTTTTCTAACACATACATACCCAAACAAGGCCTCTTCCGATAACCAAAGTCCGACATACATGTTTTTTGGCTCAAAATCGATAAAATCCAAAATTTACAAATATTTCAATTTAGCGTATAAAATCTCACTTTAACGTGATTTTTTCATCGATAATCGATTCTTTGAACGAAAGAAGATGATGTACAACGTTTCTGTCGGAAAAAGAAACAAAATATTTCCAAAATCAATTTTTTGGTCAAAAATTGAAAATTTGCTTCGCTACAAATCCTTGTGTTTTTTTTAGAAAAATTGATTTTTGGGATATTTTTGTTTTATGGTAAATTCATGAGTCTCAATTAGTTTTTAGGGTTTAAAAAAGGTGGATTAGGGTCAATTGACTTCAATTGCGGTTTAGTTTGGCTAGTTTTTATTAAAATTTACACAATGGAACAAATCGCTGTAGAAAAGCCGTAGTAGAGGTTAGTAGGAGTGTGCAAATCGTGCAAAAGGAACAACTTTGCTCGCAGAACAAGTGTTAAATACCAAAAACACGCGCTAAAGGTGATTTAGATGGCATAAATGGCATTTGTGTGTGTGTGTGTGTGTGTGGCTCTAGGTTATAGCGTACCAAACTCTGCCGCACGACAGAACGGTGTTGCAACCTGTCATAAAGTCTGTGGTCTGTATGAAAGATAGTAGCTAAAATATCACGCTCAAAATTACACCAAAATCAAACAAAATTTCTCTGATATTCTAACTGTTTGTGGTCTGTATTCGGGCACTCTCACGCAAGCTTTATGTCCTGTCAGCTTCTGAGTCTGGAACAAGGTAACGTTTTGCCTTTGAGAGAGTCTTGAGTTTGGTTTAGTCTGGATCAAGGTAACGTTTTGCCTTTGAGAGTGTCTTGAGTTTAGTTTGGTCTGGAACCAGGTAACGTTTTGCCTTTGAGAATTTCTTGAGTTTGGGTCTGGAATCCCGATGTTTACCGTGTTTTGAATAGTAAATTACATTCACAATATAAACTTTACACAATCTGTGAACAGACAATACGGACAGGTGAACTTACAGAATTTTCGGAACAAGATTTTTAATATCTTCTCTGGCTGCTAATCTCACTTTCTCTCTCACACATACACGCCCTACTGTACAACAGTGAAGGGGAAACATACAGCGGGCAGATCACGGTTGTGGAAGAATGGATTGGTTAAATATCAATGATGAGATCTTGTTCAGGATTAAATAGGGAGGAAAATTAGAAAAATATCTGGCGAGGGCCGGGCTCGAACCGACAACCTCTGGGTTTCGCGTCCATTGCTCTACCTTTTGAGCTACCCCGCCGACAATTTAACTACATTTCCTCGCTCTATATCCTGAACATTGCCCTTAGCTATTGCAGCATCACATATCGGAACAAGATTTATTAAAAATCTTGTTCCGATATGTGATGCTGCAATAGCTAAGGGCAATGTTCAGGATATAGAGCGAGGAAATGTAGTTAAATTGTCGGCGGGGTAGCTCAAAAGGTAGAGCAATGGACGCGAAACCCAGAGGTTGTCGGTTCGAGCCCGGCCCTCGCCAGATATTTTTCTAATTTTCCTCCCTATTTAATCCTGAACAAGATCTCATCATTGATATTACAGAATTTTGATGGATGATTGGTACCGTGATGTTGTTGATGATGAGATGAGAGGTATATGCATTTCCAGTGGATCGGAGATGAAGATAAACAAAAACGATTGAACACAGATAAGGGGTAGGACTGAATGTAGCACCAATATACTGTAAAATGTTCTAGAATACTATGCGGATGGGACAGATAAGAACATTTGTTAGTTGTTACACGCGATAAGCGACTTAGTGCACCAAAACACAAGGATTGTCTCTGTAGTGTGGTGTATAGCAATGTCCGCTATATTGGGAGAGGTGGGTGGGGGAGGGCGGGTGGGGGTGGGGCGGTGGGTAATATTGGCCAAGAATGTAGCTGTAATTTAGTGATGAGACTAGGCCAGGCCCGAGAGACAGTTCAGTGGTAACTGGGAGTTCATGTGTGCTAGAAATGGGTATTTGAGACGGATTTAAGTTGCATTTTAGTGAGAGGAAGAGCCCTTATTGGTGTCTGAGACAAGCAAAAGTGAAACGAACTGCAACGTAACGAACGAGTAATCAAAATGGCATTTGTTAACGTTTGTTAATTTTTTGTTAATTTTGTTAATAAATCACCTGTTTTCTCGATGTTAATATTAACAAAGTTAACAAAATTAACATGTCGCACCCCCCGTAGCCCGTCTCAAGCCCATCTCAAGCCTGTTTCGAGCCCGTTTCGAGCCAATTTCAAGCCCATTTCAACCCGTCTCAAGCCCATCTGACTCCATCTCAAGCCCATCTGGGGTAAAACACGTCTAGACAGGTACAGCCTCGGTCTAGACGACGTGGCAAGCTTGGCGGACGGTGGGATGACGTCTAAAAACAACATTTGAGGCAAATGAACATTTGTCAAAAAAATGGAACAATTTTTTTACCGTGCACTTTTGAGCCGTTCACGTGGCGCATGAGTGCACACAAAATTTTTAAAAATCGTTTTTTCATTTTTTTAAGATTTTTCTTTTTTTCTTTTTAATTTTTTTCTTTTTTTGTTGAAAATTTCATCGTGCACTCATGCACCGCCATAGAGCCACTGAGGGAGTCTGTAAGTGGATCGAATCATTTCTGACTGATCGGACACAGACAGTTGTAGTTTCTGGCACAAAATCCGGTGTCAGAATCATCATCAGTGGAGTCCCGCAAGGAACTGTCCTGGGGCCGTTACTATTTCTCATTTTTGTGAACGACCTACCAGACTGTGTGAAACACTCCATTGTCAGCCTGTTTGCTGATGATACGCGGCTGGGGAAGAGAATATCAACAGTAGCAGACTGCCTTCTCTTACAAGAAGACCTAACGGCTGTAACACAGTGGGCCGAGTCTAACAATATGCTTTTGAATGAGAAGAAATATGAACTGATCACTCATCGTATCAGGGTAGACTCCTTCCTGCAACAGCTCCCGTTCTTTGCTGAACTATCTACATACACAACTAGCGGGCATACCCTGGAAGCATCTCCATGGGTTAGAGACCTCGGTGTTATTGTAGATGCTGGAATGACGTGGTCGGAGCACATAGGAAGAACTGTATCCAGGGCTCGGCAGACGTGTGGATGGACACTCAGCGTCTTTAAAAGTCGTGACAGAACAGTCATGCTTACCCTGTACAAATCACTCATACGATCAATACTCGACTATTGCAGCCCACTATGGGCGCCAGTAGCTATTGGCCAGATACAGCTCGTTGAGTCGGTACAACGAACATTTACCTCCCGTATTTCAAACATGGGAGAACTGAACTACTGGGAGAGACTCAAGGACTTGCATCTCATGTCCATTCAGCGACGCCACGAACGTTATTTCATGATCTATATGTTCAAGCTAAGGATGAGTTTAGTACCAAATGACATTGGGATCATAATTGAAGATACCGGTCGTTGCGGATTTAAGGCTAGGGTACCCGCTCCGCCTGTTTCCAAGTCTGCTAAAATCCAGTCATTGTACGATCGCTCCTTTTCCACCAGAGGTCCTAAGCTATGGAACTGCCTACCTAAACCGGTCCGAGATCAGACTGAGATGGAGAAATTTAAGTCCGAGCTAGGCGCTTTTCTGGCCCAAATTCCAGATGAGCCACCAACACCTGGGTATGTGCGGGCGAATAACAACTCAGTGTTGGATTGGACCATGGGAGGTCGATGGAAATTCGATAGAACTGTATGGGCATTGTGAAATGTGAGTGACACTAAATCTTGGTGCTTAGGCACTGTGGTGTGGTCAATGGGCACGAGCTTGCTCGCTTGTTTCATTATCTTTATAATGTTACATTAATGCCTACGCTACATCGAAGAGGGTGCGTCCGCGAAACTCCGGCCACCTGAAGAAAGAAGAGACGAGAGTGTTGGGCGTAGATTTTGTTAAAATGAATTGCGTTTAAGTTTTTAATTTAATTTTATTAAACTAATAATCGAACTTTTGTACTGTAAAATAAAGTCAGTTTTAAATGTGTGTTCTTGAGAGGTGGTCATGTTTTGTTGATAGCCTTAATTATTTTTCAAGTTTCAAGTTTCAAGTTTTTTTTTAGTGAATCAACTTTTTTGGCAGCGCGCACCTGTAAACAGGCCTCCAAACACCCAGATCGTAACGGCGCCCTTAAAATCTGGGTGCCTTCCATTGCTAACAATTCATCGATTTTGGTGGTCGAGACGGGTTAGGGTTGTTGTTAGGGTCGGGTTAGGGTTTTGTTTGGGGTTATCGGTTAGGGCTATCGATTCTCTATCAGATACCGTTTAGTTTACTCAAATCGGCCATGTGGTTGCGTGGCTATAGCCGTTTGAAAAAAGTCGGTCTAGGAAATAAAAGTGTACTCTTTTTGGTAGCGCGCACCTGTAAACACGCTGCAAGGCACCCAGATTATAATCGCGCCCGAAAAGTGCTGCCTTATCCCACGCTGTCGGCTGTCCAGCAGCGTTTGCCAAGGTGGTTGGAGTGTCAGCACTCAGGAGTCTCAGCACTCAGGAGTGTCAGCATTCAGGAGTGTCAGCACTCAGCAGTGCTGACTCAGCACTCACGGTTTGGGTTGGGGTTAGGCCTTGACATTTCCTACCAGATAAACTTTGGATTAGCCAAAACGGTTGAGTGGTTTCGCGGTCAGAGCCATTTTAGTGCAGGGTACTTTTTGGCAGTGTGCACCTGTAAACAGGCCAGCATTCAGCAAACACCCAGATCGTAACGACTAACGGCGTCCCGCATGTCCCAGCAAAACAAATTTTTGTTTTTTTAGAAATTCGAATTTCTATTGGCCGTTTAACCCCAATAATAATCTGCATGCTAAGGGCCAAATAATTTCTCCAAAACGAGCTTCAAAGTTTATGAATTGCCAAAGAAATAGCGGATTTTTGGGCTATGGCGCAAAACGTCCAAAATTTTACTCTAAAAACCGTGACCCACTACCTGCCTGATTCTGCATTGTTTCTTCTCATGAATTCTCCTTACAGTAGGGGGTTGTGTTATGAACTGTTTGTTACTCCGTGACCAGGACGACAGATATGAAACTGCACTCTGTGAGGTCGGATTCACGTCCAGGTCCCTAGCCGTCCTAGAAACTCGGACTCTCCCTCTTGTCATACCTCCTATCTTATCACCAGGAGAGGGAGTTATTTGTACCAGTAAACACTCAGTTCAGTATCTGATCGAGCAGGGGATCGATCTGAATGGTGTGGACGTTGGTGTCGTTGGCCCTACAACGGCTGCTTTTATGAAGGAGCAATGGGAGTCGATGGAGAGTGTGACTGTTGCACGTAACGCAAAAGAGCTTTGTCAGGAATTACTTGACAATTTTCCTTCCTCAAAACCATGGACCTTCTTCAGGGGAGAGAAGTCTCTTGAAACAGTTCCTGTTACTCTCTCAGACAATGATGTCTCGTGTCGGTGTGTAACAGTGTATGCTGTAACAGTTCGTGGTGACATTTCCGGAGAATTGTCGCATCTTTTAGAAGCGGAGGTGTTTGATTATATTGTCTTTTTCAGTCCCTCGGGAGTTGAATACACGGCAAATGTATTGCATCTTCATTCTGATCTAATTGAGTCTGCGGTTTTTGTTGCATTTGGACCAAGCACGGCGAAAGCTGTTAGGTCACATTTTGGGGAAGATAAAAAGATTGGTGTGTGTGAGAATCCCACTCCTGAGGGGCTGGTTAATATTCTTCAGAAAATGATGGGTTGATTGTTGTTAAAGTGTGTTCTTTCTGTTCTTTTGTTATGTAGAATTATTAGATTATGTTTATTTATTTCAGCTTCTTTAAGATATATGAACTAGTATTTTCTAAACCCAATTCCGTAAATTACAACTTCTATAAACTTCCTCTATGCCAGACGATAGTGATAATGAAGAAGCACCCCGTGATATACGACTGGAGTACTGTCTCCGTGTAAGTAATTACGATATATAATGCAATCAAGAGGGAGAGAGAGAGAGAATTGAAATATAAATGAATTGTCTCATTTAATCATAAAGGTCTTTACTAAACCATTGGAATATATAGGAAATACATATTATATATTAGTTGAAATAAGAAACATGGATTTCCGTTTATTAGTTTCAGCTGTTGGCAAATTTTAAATTGATTATTTGGCAAGGGGAAAAGAATGCAGGTAGATCAAATGGTGTGGGAACCGTGGGAACTGGGAGTCTAGGAAAACGCTCAGTTTGTACAACATAATCAATCATACATTAAAAACAACGACAAAAAGCGGGCCAAAAAGCGTACAACTAACAACAGTATTATAATAATTGTTTTAATGTTTTCTTCTTTTTTCTCATCATCTCTCTGTATCCATTGTAGGCTCCATCCAGGCCTTTAACACAGTACAATCCAGTCCTATATTTTCGTTTTCCTATTTTGTAAAGGCACTTTCAGTGGTTTCACCTTGTGTAAAGTCATTATATCCAAGTCCACTTTTCTGTGTCAGTTCAAAACTTTCAACGATTTCGTCAGCCGAATCTCTCTTATCAACCAATATCTCTGGTTCCTGGACATCTAGATCATCTTCCTGGGCTTGTGGATCTTCCTCTGGCATCTCTTCTGGGCTTTGAACTGTTTGCGGCTCCACATTGTTCTTCCTCCAATTGATTGAACGGAAAACCTCGGAAAGTCTTGAAAATCCCTTTTTAAAGACCCGATTAGCCATATCTATCGGTTTTTGGACCAGGTATTCAAAAATAAGGGAGTCGTAAAGGAGAGGATTAATCACAGAGTTTATTGGTATGATTAAGATTGAGAAGTATGCATACCACGACGTAGCCTGGATGACTTCTCCCAAATGTAGGAAGGACACAACAGAGAGAGGCACCCAACAGAGAAAGTCGGTGGCGATGATAGCAGTAACTTTCCGTTGCAATGTCCGCTGATTTCTATCTGCATGGGCGTTACCCGCCCCTCGAGCAGATCTCCCTGTTCTTATTGCAAGGATCACGTAGCTTGAGGCCACGAAGATAAAGCAGAGGAAGTTGATTGTAACAATCGAAATAGAAAAGATCCACTGCGGATCGTCTCGAGTCACCAAATACTTGAATACACAGGTTCCGTCATTTCCATAGAATCCAATGGTCTTGTGGGGAACACCTGAAAAAGATTTCGAGTTGAAAATATTTAAACTTGATAGAAACGTGATGAGGAAAGATTAAAAGTATCAAAAATACAAAACAATCGGTCCTGTATAGAGTTTGGTGTTACCTCCGTGATCAGATGTAAACATGTCCTCCACCAATGATCGAATAACTCTCCAGGTTGACTTGGTAGCAGTCCCAGGGGACCGAGCATTGAATGCTGCATAGAACCCTTCCTTGTCAATAGGGCCAACAAATAGAGGCGATTTGTCATAGTAAAGACCATTGACAAAGTAATCTTCAAAGATCGCAAGATCGGGTGTAACTGCGACTATGATGCTAAAAGTTATTGGAGTTGTTATCATGATTACCAGTTTTGAAATTGATTTAGCAGATTTAAGCCCTCTCCTTACCATCCTTTGGGCGTTAAAGACTCTGATAAAACTCAGATTGGTTATAGCAAAGAGGGACAACTGAGAGCCGAATGTGCCAAGAAGTCCCAGCCCAGAACAGTACATAGAGGTTAACCAGAGGAACCGTTCCTGACAGTATTCTTCTCTTCTTCTAAAGTAGAAATCTGCTACAGATATTCCGACAAGATACAAACTAATGCAGAGGTCTCCGACACAAACCAATAATATGGTTGCCTTATTAATTAACGTTTCAAACTTGTTGAGTCTCCGTAGATCCCAAATAGTTCTAGCTAAGGTTATGAGATTCAGTATGGTGGCCACTCCTCCGATGATGTAGCTGGAACCCCGGAGGAATCCATTGGGATAAATATTCATGTTAGACGCAGGACAATGGGCCTGGCATTCATCCGAGAAGTCGTGACAGTCCACCTTCCCATCGCACACCGAGTATAGAGGGAGAACACTACTACTGCCGCATGTGTAGTGGTTACCGCATTCCCGCTCATCAGAACCATCCCCGCAGTCATCACGAAGGTTGCACACATCCCGGTACATGACACAATTCTGATTCTGGCAGGGAAATAGTCGCTTCTCATATCTTCCAAAACTGTTGTGCTCCATCAACATTGGAACTAGGTCAGGCGAGTGTGTAGCAGCGAGGGCGAATACCCTGTCTCTTAGAAAGTTGTTACAGGATTTTCGAGTAGCTCTTTCTAACGGACACGTCATTCCCCTGCATCGACCATTGCAGGCCGCATACACGTAGCTTTCCCCGTACATATAAGAACAATCTCTTGTCTGGACTGTGGGCAAAGTCAGCCATAATTGGGCTTTGTGCATCGTCATCAAACACAGTTTTTACTAGTCCTGTAGTGTGCTCTACCATTCCACAATGCCCCAGCTGTTGTTCCAAATCTGGAACACGGTGTGGGAAGCAGTGCTCCATCCAGAGAGTCTCACTGTGTACTGCCACCTCGTAGTTGCTACCATACATGGTTCCAATAACAGCGCTACATAGTCTGTTCTCAAAGGGACAAGTGTTGACCCTATCACATAGCTCTCCCATTCTGATGTACTCACCCCCATCGCATTTCAGTACCTCTTGACAGTAGTTGTCCTTTGTTAGCTCATCGTATCTTTTCATGCTGCCCTTTCCACAGATTAACCAATTCTTCTCGACCTCATCACTACTGTCTAGGCAGTCCACAATCCCATCCATAACCCAGGTAATAGGGAGGGCCAGAGGTCGTCTCTCTGAGTACACTGTGTGAAACCTCCTCTCACAGTTAAAATGTTGAGTCGTTTTGCATTTGGCTTCATCAGCTCCCGAGGAGCAGTCGTTTGTGCCATCACAGAGTTGTCCTTTATGCAAATTGCATCCATTATCCACTTGTTGACAGAGATTGTTGTAGTTGTCATCACATAGAGGGTAGTCTTTACACGTCCCGTAGCGGGAGATGTTGGTGGGGTACCCCTCAAGGGTACATCCCACTATTACAAGCCGGGTGAAGTCGGTGCAGTTCGTTTGTTCGAGGGCCATGGGTTCCGAGCACACACTTGCGACGCCTCCAATAGTAGTGATAACCCTGGAAGTATCAAGTAAGTTATAAATTTACATAAAAAGTTAATCAAGCCCTGAAAGCTTTAACCTTCCTAGCTTGATATGGCCATGCCTCATGGGAGGAAATGGTATATCTGTACAAATAAAATACTGGTCCTTTATTGGCTGATAACCAGTCACGTGGCGTAAATAACGAGTTCTGATTGGTTGTTTACATGCTTACATTGAAGTAGCTCTGGGTATAGGACACCTCTGTTCGTCACGTATCATTATGGATGATTTCTTCCAACTGAAAAGATATATTAGCCGGTAACGGGGCGATAACTGACTGGGTACTCCCTTATTATACTCACCTCACACCTGAAGAACTAGGAAGAAGAAGACAAACCTTTCGTATTTAATACATGAACCAGGCGTTCCCTCTTCCACAAAACAATCTCTGGTATCCTCGCCATTATCACAAAAAGGACCGTACTTGCTGCACATCTAAAGAATTGTTAGTGAGACAAAAACTGTAAAAAGGTCGATTTTGAGCATTTTGGTATGCACAATGTACGACTGGGGGGTTGGTTTCCTTTGCGCTTGCCTGCATAGTAATATAATGATATTTATAGACGCAAACCTCGTATGGGGTGAAATATCTGAAAACGTTTCCTTTTACGGAAGAATAACAGAATATCCCATAGCTCACTCCATTGCATATCGCCTCATCCTCACAATCCATTGTAGAACACTTCTGATCACAAGCTTCACTGGTTTCATCGACCTGACACAGGCCGTATCCATCTACATCGTCTTCACCAATACATAGCTGTGCTCCGCATAGTGCCAGGGAATTCTCGACGACCTTGTATATGCCATTGTCGGGTACGACACCGCATGCCTGGTAAACTCCAGGATCATCTGGACACATATCTGACAGCGTGATATCCTTCTTCAAGCCACCACCAAAGCCGTTGTTGTGATAAGTATCCTCCCATCTGTAGTATTGGGAGGACTTTGCACACTGGAAAAGCAACTCAGGGTTCGTATGCTGGTTGGAATTTGTCAGCCTTTCAGGAATGTGCTCGAGGGGTTCCTCGGTACAGAAACGCTTGAGAAACCCATAGATTGTCACGGTTTTACAACGGATCCGCAAGGTAGAATGTGATGAGTAGGATGAGTGGGGACTCACCGTACTGGTACTAGACCATTCGAAAGGGTTTGAAGAGCTATGGGCCGTCTCGTGAACCTGGGTTGTAGTTGGCCAGGTCCATGATGTTGAAGAGATGGAGGTCCATGTTGAAGAGATGGAAGCCTGGGTTGTAGGTGACCGTTTGAACGGGGTTGGAGGTCTGTTGAAGCCCTTTTGAATCTGGGTTGTTGGTGACCGTTTGAACGGGGTTGGAGGTCTGTTGAAGCCCTTTTGAATCTGGGTTTTAGGTGACCGTTTGAACGGGGTTGGAGGTCTGTTGAATGTCTTGGAGTCTACTCCTACCAGAAGTAGTACCAGGATACATGTGTTCATTGCACCTGGTAGTATCAGATGCAAATTAGTGTGTTGATGAGGATGAGGATGTAGTATCCTAGCGTGCAACAAGTCCTACTTTTGCACGAGCAGGCAGCGTGTGCGGGTTGGTGCAGCGGGGTAAGACCAAGGGGAGTGGATCCTGGTGAGAAAGGGTTGGTATTCAAGTCCACGGGTGCTCTAATTAAACGGGCTTCCTAGTAAAAAAAGGCATTATTGTATGTTTGGTAATCATGAAGAACTTTCTTAGATTTCCGTCAAACATCTCAAAAATGTGCTAAATTTGACTAAATAACAACTTGGTACCAACTACCAACAAGAGTTTCAACTTGCAAGCGATTTGTTCAGGGTTACAACATGACGATTGCAGTACTAATATTCAATTAAGAACAGGAGCTTTCGGTTGATCTATTTCAGTCGTCTTCACCTATGGTTTACAGTTGGAAGCGTTGGTAGTCGAACAGGGTCTCTACTTGGCGGGTTCTTGATAGTGTATTTATATCTCTTATTTTCACACGTGTCGTTTTGTCACGTGACTTTATCCCGTTTCTTTCTTATCCAATAGAAATATTGTATTCTACGAATGATACGATACGATTGTTCTCCAGTCGATTATTTTTCTTGCAACCGCTATTTTTCTTTTATTCTTTCTGTCACCCTTTGTTACTGCCCTCAACATTGTTCTGGGACACAATACTTTGCACAGCTGCTACTCGATCCAAACCAAACAATACTTTGAGCGCTGTAGTGGTGGCTCCAGCCTGGGGTGGTGAAAGTTGTAGAACTCTACCCGAAAAAGATGTGAAAGCATCTTAGGTCACGTTTTTAGTAGTCAGGACCACTATTGGTGCGCGGTCGTGCCCACGGAAGGAGTGCTTGGATCATCTTGAAACCGGTTTTAAGTTCACTAATGCATGCCCAAAAGTGTCTGTAGCCATTTGGGTGATGTTCTGACAATCCAATCACGAGTTATGACCGAAAAACAGTCAAAAAAGACGTTTTAAAGTGACAAAAAGGAGGATCTGAACACAGCCCTTATATGAAGGGCTGGGGCTTTGAAACTTCTTGTGTGGACAGAGAATCGTCCAAATTTGCAGTGTCAACTTTCAGATAGTTTCTATCTTTTGTAGTTATCTAATTAGAGTCGTTTAAACATGTGAGACAACCTATATGACCCTACAAAACAGGGTGATTAGGTACTGCTTCCGTCTCATATTGCTTGCTCTCACCGCTTGTATGCTTTAATCCGCTCTCTAATTTAGGCCAGTCATATGACGTCGATATATCGCTGAAAAAGGAAGTAATTGATCTAAAAGCAATTCCAGTTCCAGGGCACTCCAATGGGTCTCTACAACCACCAAAAAAATTTACCGCGGGTACCGCGATGGAGAAATCGGTCATTTCCGGGTTTATTTTGCACCTGCATAAATATAGCCTAGGACAAATGCGATATACGGTAAAAACCGTCTTTGGAAACAAGTAGAAAAGAAATCAAGGGCACTAAAGTGTGTAGCGTCCTCGCATTAGTGGGGGTAGGTGCTGGAATTAAGTCTCTATCTTATCAGGTTAATTAGATAATTGGATAATTAGATGTGCACATAGCCGTTTTATGGTTATACGGTAAAAACCATCTTTGGAATGGAGTAGAGAAAAAACCGAGGGTACTAGAGTGATCAGCGTCCTCGAATTAGTGGGGGTAGGTACCAAAATTAAGTTCCTATCTCATCGCGTTAATTAGATAATTGGATAATTAGGTATGCGCATAACCGTTTTTAGGTTACATGGCTATAGCCACTTAGGAATGGTTTAGAGACTTGTCATTGGTGCCATTTTGTAGGCAATAGCCAAGTTATTGGGGGTCGACGTCGGACTTTTAAGCTCTATATTCAACCGTTCAGCCGTTATTTGGCTTTAAAGGTGCTCAAAGTGAGCAACAAAGCGGTAAAAAGACCGATTTTGAGCACCTTTAAGGGTACACCTGGCGTTTTTCATCATCGAGTGCCCAACCAAATGACTTCACCAGGGTTTAGGCCATACAAAATGGACCTCAAATATGCAATTTTAGCCCTAAAGTCGAATTCATATTTTTGCTACAGCCTATTTTCAAAGTGGCGTTTTTTCAATTTTTGTTGAAATTTTTAACCTCAGGACCACTTTTTTTGAGATAGAAACATTAAATTCTTGGAATTTGAAGAGAATATAAAGGTGAATAAGCCCAAAGAAGGATTTTTGAAATGGGGCTTATTTCTGGCCATGAGAACGGTTTACTTTTTTGCTTCTTTGACACGCTGGCTGAGAATGTTCCCATGCCTTATTAGAGATGAAAATCTGGAAATAGTTGCTCAAAACGATTATCTATGTGGCCCAAAAATTTTGGAACTTTCCCGCCAAAGATGTGGTGTACAGAGCTTTTTTTGTGAAACCTGTCTTTTTGAAAAAGAGGGAAATTCCCTGTATCTCAAAAACGGATGATCGTAGAGACCTGGGACCAAGCTTAATCGATTCAGAAGGTCCGATTTTGGGGGGGTCTTCCAAGAGACATTTTGCTCCTACTCCAACCGATTTTGCTGTAATTGCAAAAAAACAATTCTATGAAAAGGGGAAACAACTCTATTCCAGTAGCCTGCTTCGGGCTGATTTCCCCCTTACTTGCTGATACCTTTTTCGCAATTACAGCAAAATCGGTTGGAGTAGGAGCAAAATGTCTCTTGGAAGACCCCCCCAAAATCGGACCTTCTGAATCGATTAAGCTTGGTCCCAGGTCTCTACGATCATCCGTTTTTGAGATACAGGGAATTTCCCTCTTTTTCAAAAAGACAGGTTTCACAAAAAAAGCTCTGTACACCACATCTTTGGCGGGAAAGTTCCAAAATTTTTGGGCCACATAGATAATCGTTTTGAGCAACTATTTCCAGATTTTCATCTCTAATGAAGCATGGGAACATTCTCAGCCAGCGTGTCAAAGAAGCAAAAAAGTAAACCGTTCTCATGGCCAGAAATAAGCCCCATTTCAAAAATCCTTCTTTGGGCTTATTCACCTTTATATTCTCTTCAAATTCCAAGAATTTAATGTTTCTATCTCAAAAAAAGTGGTCCTGAGGTTAAAAATTTCAACAAAAATTGAAAAAACGCCACTTTGAAAATAGGCTGTAGCAAAAATATGAATTCGACTTTAGGGCTAAAATTGCATATTTGAGGTCCATTTTGTATGGCCTAAACCCTGGTGAAGTCATTTGGTTGGGCACTCGATGATGAAAAACGCCAGGTGTACCCTTAAAGCCATATAACGGCTAAATGGTTGAATATAGAGCTTAAAAGTCCGACGTCGACCCCCCATAACTTGGCTATTGCCTACAAAATGGCACCAATGAAAAGTCTCTAAACCATTCCTAAGTGGCTATAGCCATGTAACCTAAAAACGGTTATGCGCATACCTAATTATCCAATTATCTAATTAACGCGATGAGATAGGAACTTAATTTTGGTACCTACCCCCACTAATTCGAGGACGCTGATCACTCTAGTACCCTCGGTTTTTTCTCTACTCCATTCCAAAGATGGTTTTTACCGTATAACCATAAAACGGCTATGTGCACATCTAATTATCCAATTATCTAATTAACCTGATAAGATAGAGACTTAATTCCAGCACCTACCCCCACTAATGCGAGGACGCTACACACTTTAGTGCCCTTGATTTCTTTTCTACTTGTTTCCAAAGACGGTTTTTACCGTATATCGCATTTGTCCTAGGCTATATTTATGCAGGTGCAAAATAAACCCGGAAATGACCGATTTCTCCATCGCGGTACCCGCGGTAAATTTTTTTGGTGGTTGTAGAGACCCATTGGAGTGCCCTGGAAGTGGAATCGCTTTTAGATCAATTAGTTCCATTTCACAACGTCATATGACTGGCCTATTGGGCAAATCTCGTCAAGTGATCACTTCACAAGCAGTATTATAGGGCCCTTTAGCAACTTCTCGCATGTTTAAACGACTCTAATTAGATAACTACAAAAGATAGAAACTATCTGAAAGTTGACACTGCAAATTTGGTCGATTCTCTGTCCACACAAGAAGTTTCAAAGCCCCAGCCCTTCATATAAGGGCTGTGTTCAGATCCTCCTTTTTGTCACTTTAAAACGTCTTTTTTTGACTGTTTTTCGGTCATAACTCGTGATTGGATTGTCAGAACATCACCCAAATGGCTACAGACACTTTTGGGCATGCATTAGTGAACTTAAAACCGGTTTCAAGATGATCCAAGCACTCCTTCTGTGGGCACGACCGCGCATCAATAGTGGTCCTGACTATAGGTCACGTGACTCCATAAAAAGTCGAGAAAAAGCTAATAACTAGTGATATTTATATTCCTCGATTTTGTGTGTCACGTGATTTCTCCGTTATTTCTTTACTCAATATGTACATGTGTAGAAGAATCATACCATGCACACGATAAGATATAGGACGATATCCCATTTTTTTCAACCGTTATTTGTTTCTAAAATCCTATTGTTCGGCAACACAATACTAGGAGACAATAATATGTGCTGCAAGTATTGCAAGTATTGCATTCTCTTTGTTTTTCGGGTGCGTTGTGCTTCTCTCTTTCTCCCTCTCTCTCTCTCTCTCTCTCTCTCTCTCTCTCTCTCTCTCTCTCTCTCTCTCTCTCTCTCTCTCCGATAAACGCACCATCGGCATATTTAAGTATAGCCCCGGGGTATTTATTGGTACTTTTCAATGAGCCAGATCTAGACTATGTAACAGTGCAGTAAGTATACCAAATTTCAGAGTGATTGGTATAACAGTGGGGGCCTCACTATGTCCTGATATTATTTGTCACGTGTGGGATAATGATGATCACGATCATGAGCTTGCCAGCGCAGCATTACATTAAATGTCCCCACAATTCTATGTGGTCGCACACCATGTACTGACCACACACAAAGATGTACAAATCTCAGTCTCCTTGTTTCTTTGGTGTGTTCGCTATATTGAACACCTTGATATTCAATTAGTCCGGGAGTTCCATATCAGCAATGGCTTCATCGCGACGGATGTTACTCATCGTGATCCTGGGCTCTACTTTCCTTACCATATTTTATCTTCACTCTTCTAAAATCAAAGAAAAGGAATTTAGTATCCCCACAACCAGCCTCCTACCTCCTCCTCCCACCCAGACCTGGCTAGCTGCCAACATGATCCTCGCACGGCGTCCCAAAAACCTCACCTTCACCCCTCCCTCCAACTGGACCAAGTGCAGGGAGGACCCCCGGAGTGTCCACGTCTACTACTACCCCCTGATTAATGTAGTGCTAGCTGCACCTCCCAAATCTGGATGTTCAAACTGGATTCAAGCAATGAGAATTGCAGAGGGCGTACAGGAGGGGACCTTACCCCCGGACCAGCTTGAGAATGTCCATTTTACTAACGCTAACCGCCTTGCTAAAATGAAAAGCATTGCTGGGGTGGAATTAGCACGGTCAATAGCTGTAGTTAGGAATCCTTGGGTTAGGATGGTGTCCGGTTACAGAGATAAGGTTGGAGAGGAAAGTAAAAGCACATACGGACACTCACTGCGACATATTGGGGTTTGGATCGTTGTTCTGTCACGGGGTTTAGATAACAAGGAAGTGATTGATAATGAGTTGTATCCTACATTTGAGGAGTTTTTGAAGTGGTTGATCAATCACCGAACATTTGATGACCATTTTCAACCTCAATACAAGATGTTGTTTTTGGATCTAGTCCAGTTTGACTACATTGTCCCTTTGGAACACGCTAGAAACATGTTCCGAGAGATTATGGGGGAGTTAGGAGTGGTTGGTGCACCTTTAGGTGGGAGTTATGATTTATCTGCTGATCCAAGGCAATCACAATCAGCTATCCTCGCTAGGAAGTGGTTTCCTCAAATTGACAGAGAGTTAGTTGAGGGTTTATACAGTGTTTTTGAGCCGGACTTTCTTATAGCCAACTATTCAAATTTTACTGATCCTGAGTTTCCGTTTCCCAAGTTCAATTTGCCGTCATGAAAAAGAAATGCGTTTGTGATATTATTCAAACCATGAAATAAATTTTCAATTGCTTATCTGCACTGTCTATCTAAATTTTAGGACACTAGACATACATCTCTGTCCTCTGACTGCCGCTGATTGAGTATCATTTAAATATCATCATGTGGCTTCAAGGTTTGTCACACTGGTCACACTTTCTCTTCGTGTTTGATGTAACGCGCGTAGTACTTTACAAATCGAGTCAGCATTTGATCGTGGCGCAGTTTTCTGCGCGCACAGAGCCATGATGTTCTGTTCATTCACTGGAACTTTCAGTCTCATATCTCGTGTAATGATGTAATGGTTTTGGGGGCATGATTTGTCATCAGAATTAGTAAGGGTGCATTCACAAAACACTTCCGTAAGAGAGGGGGAGGGAGGTTCTCTAAAGTCGGACAATCGACGACGAGGGGGGGGGGGGGGGTAATGTAATTTATTCATAAATCATAAACTGTTTTATGGCACAAAACCCTGACCTATACAGTGTACACACAATAAAGTAACCTGAACATGTTTCAGTTTAAATTAGTTTTCTCCCGTTCTGTCCTAAGCCCCTCCTCCCCCCATTCCAGAGACGGCCAATACCATCCCTGTGAAGAGAGGACTATCAGGACTATTTACTGTCTTGTCCCAATGCAAGGGTTATGTGACCAACGAGGATTTAGTGGAGTATCACCACAGAAACTCCTTACCTTACGACTCGTCTTTCATGCAGGTACTTGAGAAGTTAATCCCTTTCTCTACCCCTTCCTTTCTTTATCCCTCCCTTTTTCTCTCCATCCCTTTTTCTCTCCCTCCCTTTCTCCCCCCTCTCTCTCTGATGTCCCTCACATTTATTTAAATTTGAGTGCTCCTTATTTGAGCATAAATGCTGTTTAATATCAAAACAAAACAAGCACGATGTGTCATTTGTTGTTCATGCCGCTCATTTAGGAAGCCACAGAACTTCCTCGATGTACAAGGTGTACATCTTATATGGCTAATGATACGCGGCAATAACTTCATTTTCCACGGAGAGAGGGAGAGAGCAAATGCACAATTCTGGCGGCCATTTGTAAAAAACAACTCTGCTTCTCTGTATTGTGTGTATTTTCCGACATCTATGTATCCGTTTCCATTGTCGATTAAGTTTTGCACAATATTGTAGAATCTAATTCCAGTCCTCTAACTATGTATTGTTTTGTACATTATCTTTGTCTGTCTCTATCTCCATCTCTCTCTCTCTCTCTCTCTCTCTCTCTCTCTCCATGAAACATGATACATCTAACAACTGTGATAGATCAATGCTAGCTCCAACATTCTTTCTATTTTCTTCCCTTTTCTTGTGCGTTGTGTATTGTTCGGGAGGTCTCAACTTGTCACTATACAAGTCATAATATGTACATTGCAAAGCCTCTCTTTTGTTGACCTAGTTTTTTATATCTGGAAGATATAACGGGTGACAACTAAAAATCTGGACAATTTTCTGTGAGCTCTAGCGCCGGCCCCGCTTGAGATACAGCTTCAGGCCAGTGATAGAACGATTTTTCAGACAATTTTGAATCAGAATAACACAACGGGAAAAACTAAAAAGTTCATTTTCATTGCGATATCGCATCATTTCCTCTTGACCCACCAAAGCATGTGTACGGAGATTTGAGATTTCTGTGTGATCAGAAACGACCTTCCCGATGAGATAAAATTCTCAAATTTGAAATAATGGTTGTTCATGCCATAACCAACATAACTGCCAAGTTTCAACATTTTAGCTTATCAGGAAGTTGGTTTTCCACGTCATAAATGTTTCGAGAGATCGTCAAAATGGCGATTTCTCAAATTACCTGTAAACTACGCTTTGAAGGGTTTGTTACAGATGATTCTGTGATTAGAATTGAGATTATCGGAGTGTGAAACAAAGTTAATTTCGTTCAAAATCGTCTGAAAAATCATTCTATCGCTGCCCCGAAGCTGTATCTCAAAAAGAACAGGCGCTAGAGGTGCTAGAAAAGTGTGTAAATTTCAAGTACTACATGCTTTGGTAGGTCAAGAGGAAATGATGCGATATCGCAATGAAAATGAACTTTTTAGTTTTTCCCGTTGTGTTATTCTGATTCAAAATTGTCTGAAAAATCGTTCTATAACTGGCCTGAAGCTGTATCTCAAGCGGGGCCGGCGCTAGAGCTCACAGAAAATTGTCCAGATTTTTAGTTGTCACCCGTTATGTCATATTTTTCAGTCATTTCAATTGTAAATGATGCATCCTGCAGAGCTTATTTCTTTGATTCCCCGACAACAGGACTCCGCAGTGTGTATCACATATCTAAAGATATGTTATCCAATGGGCAATATTTGTAACTCCTAACGTGTCGATCTCAACAACCTAACTAATAATGAAGATTAAAGTGAGAGTGGACCGAATCAGAACTGGACAAGTTTGTTGTAGGTAGTAGAGATTAGCTCTCTGAGCATAATGCGTTTTTGCCGCTCAAAATCGACCCACCCATCACTGAGATATTTTTGTTATGTTGGGAGAACTCCTGTTTAATCAGTATGTAAAAAACATAAATAGAAACAATCGTCATGTTTTCCTAACACATTCTGAATATAAGCAGTGAGGTTTACATGTTCGTGCACAGAAGCAGAACAATGCAAGTTAGCATATTGAAAATTTAAAGAATGTGTTAGTAAAACACAAGGATTGTTTCTATCCTGTTTGATAAATATTGATCCAGCAGAAATTCTCCCAACATAACAAAAATATCTCAGTGATGGGTGGGTCGATTTTGAGCGGCAAAAACGCAAAATGCTCAGAAAGCTAATCTCTACCACCTACACCAAACGTGTCCAATTCTGATTCGGTCCACTCTCACTTTAACATTCAATGCTACAACGATTTATAACTTCCCACTCTCTGTCTCTGTCTGTCTCTCTCTCTCTCTCTCTGTCTCTCTCTCTCTGTCTCTCTCTCTCTCTCTCTCTCTCTCTCTCTCTCTCTCTCTCTCTCTCTCTCTCTCTCTCTCTCTCTCTCTCTCTCTCTCTCTCTCGCTCTCCCTCGCTCACACACTCTCATTGCTACTAACGATGTCCAAACTACGAGATATATATTAGTCATTGCTACGACGAATAGACGGACAATATATTGACACATATTGTACAGAGATGTACAAAAAGGGAGACGAGCAGATAATTCACAGGCATAGACAGACATAGTGAAAAACATGGAGTAAAAGAGTAAGATACACACAGACAGTTAGATAGACATGGGCAGACAGTTTGAGAAAAATAGATAGACAGTTTGAGTGATAGATATACAGACAGTTTGAGATACAAAGACAGACAGGTATACATGGAGTAACCGAGTAAGATACATATATACAGACAGTTTGAGACGAATAGACACTGTCCATAATGCCTTTCACCTTTCAATACATGTCTAATAGACAGGTCAAGAAGAGAGGGGCACATTTGTGTACTATGGTTACACTAATTACAGGACACTGTTGATTGTTGTCTGTCGAGAGCCTGAAATTATGATTCATATAATAATCATGATTATTGTCTTTGTTTAAATCTAAGTTTTTCTCACCTTACGGCTAGACTTTGGAAAGTAGATTGATTTATTTTCGTAGCTTCTCAGCCACTTTATCTAGTTTTACAGCAAATAATGGAAACTCCGTGAAGGAAAACAACATGAATGGCCAGAATTCTACTGGTACCAACTACTCCAATCCTACCGGCACCCACCACTCCGATTCTACCGACACCCACTGCCCTACTGAATCATTTTATCAAACTACTACTCATGATGACGTAACACAAGATGAGAGGTTCCCAGATGATGGTGGGTATCAACATACCGCGGAGGATGTGGAGCGGTTAACTTCTCTCTTTGGGACATTGGATAAAAACAGTGATGGGAAGGTGGACGAGAGAGAGCTGGTGGCACACATGGCACAACACTATGGGGTCAGCGAGAACAGGGTCATGGCCGGGGCAAGGGTAGGTAGCCCTCACACCACATTTCATTTCATTTCTAGCTCTGTGAGCGTTCGGGGTAGATCAAGGTAGCCCTAGCCCCCAGGTCCCAGGAGATTGATAATGATATATATATTCTGCAAGAGAGTATGGCGAGAGTGATAACGAAGAGTAATAACCGAGAAGATCAAGACTTAAACAATTGGATGCCTAGCTAAATACTTTCTTTCTCTGTCTCTCTCTGTCTCTAGCCCCTTTGTGTCAGTATATCTTGTATCTGCCACACCCAGATATCTAAACACGATCATCATCACCTCTATCCTTTTCTCTCTATTATACCTTTATCTATTTCTCTCCCCCTCACTCTGTTATGCGAATTGTGAGCCAAGAACAGCTAAATCAGAGTGGCGATATAGAAGTATAGCGATTATATCAAGCTAGAAGTATAGCTTCTCCCCCTTGATTTGGTTCGCCCAACACCAATACCCCCCCCCCCCCTATTAGGAGCTGATTCATAGTGGCGATATCAAGAAGGATGGTGTACTTGACTACCAAGAATTCATGCTAGTAATGATGGCTAACGAGCGAAATCTATGGAAAGAGTTTCCAACGGATCGATAAAGACGGAACTGGTATGTTTTAGAACCAAATTGGGAACCCCCCCACCAAATTGCATGGTACATAATGTATAATTTTTTGTTGTTGCCCCGCTGCCAATTTTTTAGTTCCCTTTCGCTCAGTACATTAGTGACTATATAATTAATACTATTTGTGAAAAAAAACATAATAATTAGTAAATTTGTGAAATATTTCAGGAGTTTTAACGTTAGATGAACTAACTCAGCACTCTGAGGAAGAGGGCTCCGGGGAGGAGGTAGATCACGTTAGGCTTAAAGAAGTTTTTGATAGGTGAGGACATGGAAAGGAAGAGAGAGAGTGTGTGAGAGAGAGAGAAAGAGAGTGGCCCCTTCCCTTTTTGATTCACCCTCCCCTTACCCTTGGTATCGAAGACACCTCCCCTTATTGAAGACACCTCCCCTTACCCAATTGGTATTGAAGACACCTCCCCTTTTTGATTCACCCTCCCCTTACCCTTGGTATCGAAGACACCTCACACTCAGGCCGCTTCGCGGCCTTCGTTCGGCGTGCTACACGCGCCGGCAAGGGAGGGGTAACTTCGTTACCAACCCTTACCCCCAGGATTGATAAAGACAAGAGTGGCACTATTACATGGGACGAATTCCGGGACTTTAGACAGTTCATGGGGAAAGATTCACAATCCTGCGGTGTAAGTACACAGTAATTGATTAATTAATAGTTCATTACCCATGTATCTCACCACATAGCCACCATAATTCACATACATCTTGATGATTCAGATACGATACAATTTGTTTTCCCTATTTCCTACTACTGCAGTTTCCTATCTATACCGTTATCACACATATATTATGATATTGTAACCGTTATGCCATAATTCCGTTGTTCATTTCTACTGCAAATCATATATCTTGGACACACATCATTCACCTTACTAAACAGTATGTCTTGCACAGTCCTAATTACTAATTAATTGCTCAGTCCTATAATTACTGTAGTAGCTTGTATTTTGTATCAATAAATTACTGGTTCACCGCTGTCGGTTGAAAAAACTTGTGATTTTTTAGGGGTTTGTGAAATATACCAGTGACCAGGCGCAGATTTTTTCTCGATAATCCTCGATCTTTCGAACTGTCAAGTTTGCCCGCCTCTCTCTCCATCTCTCTCTCCATCTCTCTCCCTCTCTCTCTCTCTCTCTCTCTCTCTCTCTCTCTCTCTCTCTCTCTCTCTCTCTCTCTCTCTCTCCTCTTTCTCTCTCTCTCTCTCTCTCTCCCTCTCTCACTCTGCTCTTATCATTTTTATCGAGAGTCATGATTATGTGAGATGTCATGTGTGTGAGAGAAAGATAGGGAGCGAGAGAGAGAGAGATAGAGGGAGAGAGAGAGAGAGACCGGTGCACTGATCATTGCATGTCTGGAATGAGATGTTGTTGATCGCGAAGCGACTCCTGAGTCCTGACTCTTTCTCTGTCTCGCCATCACTGCCATCTGCCTTTTTTCAAGCTCTTTCATTCTTAATTCTCTCTCTATCTCTCTCTCTCTCTCTCTATCTCTATTCTCTCTGGTCTCTACCCTCAGTACTGGGAGTATTGTAGAATACAGCGAGCTGTCTGGTAGTAATTGTCATTTCATCTATCCGTTATTTCTCATGACGATAGCTCACTACTATCTTACCACTCTCTCTCTCTCTCTCTCTCTCTCTCTCTCTCTCTCTCGCTCTCTCTCTCTCTCTCTCTCTCTCTCTCTCTCTCTCTCTCTCTCTCATTCATACCATGGACGTGTATAAATATCTGCAGCTTGAGTTATCTCATTTCATCAGTGCAGCATGCTGCGCTTCCCTTCATCCCTTGGTCATTGAGAAAAGAAGAGAGAAATGCCGTCTCTTTTTTTAACTTTTTTCTGAACTGAGCTTGGTTTGTTCAAACCCTTTTTAGAAAGAGGGTCGAACAAGGCAAGCTGTGCCACTGTGAATGTTTTTTTGCAAATCTGAGATCATGACTGACTGAATGAGATTTGTATAAAGTGAAGTATAAGAGTGGGAGTAGGACTAAGAGTTGGAGTGATAAAGAGAGTACAAAAAACAGAGAAAAGATATGGATGTAGGTGGAGCGAAAATGGTAGGAGGGAAACAGAGAGAAATAGACCAAGCTATAGATCGATAGAAGGAGAGTGAGAGAGTGCAGGGCCGGCTTTATATGAATAAAGACGGGGTGTGTACAGGGAAAAGACACGTTTTGTGAAATAAATTTCTTTCATAAATGCTACACAGGGTGCGGTCCGGTCCCACAGTTGGGTACAGTATCAGGACGTTGATAAGGTATACATGTGTACGCTATCAAACACATTGGTCAAGTCGACCATAGATACCTGCTTTTTTTACACAAGCGCTTTTCTCGTTTCTCCTCTTCTCTCTCTCTTTTCTCTCTCTCTCTCTCTCTCTCTCTCTCTCTCTCTCTCTCTTCCCTCCTCTCTCCTCTCTTCGACTGGAGCTACAGTGAATGTTTCATTTATATATGCTCTTCATTTTCTCGTAGCATCGTTATTTAATTTCATAATTTTCTATCTTCCTCTCTCTCCCCTCTTTCTATCTCTCTATCTTTATTTCCTTCTCTTTCTCTAATATAATGCCTCTCCTCCTTCTCTCTAGGTACATTCAATGTAAATTGCTGCGCAGTGTGTTTGTGTGTGTATGTAGGTGCTGCATAGCTCTGTGCGTTCATAAGACTATTACCAAACTTGGGCTGATGGAA
>CM035356.1:2359034-2604034 GCA_020137815.1 Hormiphora californensis | reverse complement strand
TGCTCCTTTGAACTAAACCGTTCCTTCTTGTTAGTTTTATATTTTGGAATATATAGTTTTTGATTCGTTTCTATTAGCATTGGGATGTACCATACATCCATAGAATAGTAATTACTAATTATCCGTATGTACAATTATACTCACCCTCTCCACTTCCCCTATTTAGAATGTAAACCGAGACAGATATATCTCCAGCTCCCTGACCCACCTCTCTGAACACCATGTGATAGTCCACTCGGTGGGGAAGACACCGTCATAACACCAATGTCACAATGGAACGAGGGTGTTGTAAACGGAGCACATTACTGGTACGAGTACGATGGAGGCGCCATGTGTGCTCTTATCACACCGGAACACGATTGTAAGAGTCGCGGAGATAAGCGGCTGAAGGTGAAGTGTGCCGCTTGTAAGACAGTGATTCACTACGACTGTACGGGTGATTTGTCCGTGAAATGTCGAGCTACCTTCCGGGAGAGTAACCACAAAAAGGAACAATGGACCCCTCATCATTGGGTGTTGTTACGGAAGGGATTCGGGACAAAGTGTAGGGCGTGCAATAAGACAGTACCCCGGGGGACGGCATCGTGCTGGGTACCGGGCAGCGGTAAGAGCAACAAATCCTTCGTTAGCAGTCTACTGTTCCTGGTGTAAGGATATCTACCACACAAGCTGCTTCCAGCTGACCCTAATCGAGGATCACTGTAGTCTGGGGGAGTTTGAGAGTGTGGTGGTTCCACCTAACTGGGTGGTATATCGGTGTAACAAGAAACCTGATAAACGGAAGATAAGTTACTCAACCCGGCCCTCTAAACGGGGTACCCACCACCGGAAAAAGGATCACGAGCACCATCAGGACCAGACAGTGGTGAAGAGGCCCTTCCATATCAAACCAATGTCAACGGGGCAGTCAATCAAAACACCCCTGATAGTATTTGTTAACCCCAAATCAGGGGGTAATGAAGGGGTCATGTTGATGCGAACATTTCAGTGGTTCCTCAATCCTCGGCAGGTATTTGATCTCACTGAGGGTGGACCCACCATGGGCCTGCAGCTCTACCAAAACGTCCCAAATCTCCGGATCTTGTGTTGTGGGGGTGATGGAACTGTGGGGTGGGTCTTATCTGAAATGGACAAACTGAACTTTATAACCCTTCCACCCGTGGCCATACTGCCCCTGGGCACTGGCAATGATTTGGCAAGAGTGCTTAATTGGGGTGCTGCGTATGCAGGTGAGCCTATTGAGAAGATACTCTGGCAGGTTAGTGAAGCAGCAGTTCAGTGTCTTGATAGATGGGAGATATCCGTGGAAAACACCGAGACTGAACTGTTTACCCCTACCTCACCCATGCTAGATGATGGACCTACTGGCTCCACCCCGAATGCCTCCACCCCGACTGGTTCCACTGATCAAGATCTATCTGTGGTAGCAGCCGAGCAAGCGGGAACCAAACTGCCAATCAACATTTTTAACAATTATTTCGGTATTGGTCTGGACGCCCATATTCAGTACCAGTTTCACACGGGGAGAGAGGCAAAGCCTGAGAAGTACAACAGCCGAGTATACAACAAGTTTGTCTATTTCAAGGGTGGCCTCTACGATACCTTTGAACAAAAATACAAAAACCTCTCCAAATATCTGGAGCTGACGTGTGACGGTGTTGATTTTACCGACCGGATACGAGAGCAAAAGATCCATTGTATTGTCTTTCTAAACATTCGGAGTTACTCGGGTGGGGCCAACCCGTGGGGCTCTCACATATCCAGTGGCATGAGACCTGCCCATATGGGTGACGGTTACATCGAGGTGGTGGGTTTGTTTTCCGCTCCTAAAATGGCTGCTATGCAGGTAGGACTAACCGGGTATAGGATATGTCAGTGTCGGAAGGCGGTTATAAAGTTAAAAAAGGCCATGCACTGCCAGGTTGATGGAGAACCGTGTTATATTGTTCCCAGTGTTATGAAAGTGAACAGGAGGAACCAGTGTAAAATGTTGATCAGGTGGAAGAGTAGGGAGGGCAGGGGTAATAGCTCCTCTGTCGCAGAGAGTAGCAGCACTGTCGACCCTCCCTCCATACCAGAACACCCCTCCCAATCATCCACCTCCTCTGATATCTCCAACACTCCCATCAAGGTTGCAATCCACAAAGTATCCTGTGCGGACTTTCAACATCACCATGGAGATCTCACTGAACTCTCAAACGTTGCCCTGCCCCTTTCAATGGTTATTGTCAACCCTAACGCCTCTCTGGAGAGTATCCGTCCAACGATAGTGAAGTGTGTTAATCAGGATAACTCGGCCACCGGACTGGTGCTATCGGACCACTGGGTGTATCTACATCGTGCCAGGGACAGGTTGATCCCCATATCTGCTGAGATGGAGGGTCAACTGAGTGTCGTGGAGGTCGTTGCCACGGGGATCTTCATCTTGGATACGGAGGGTGAGGGAGGATCGTGTGGAGAGTCCGCAGCTAACTCCTCCACCACAGTAGTGGGTGGAGATTCCACAACTCCAGCTGTGTCTAGCTGTGATGGTGATGTTGGGATGGTTGTGTGCCCCCAAGATGGTTGATAGAATGCTGAGCTCGAGCTGATATAGAGATATTCGATGAGTTTATTTTATTGATAGTCTAATTGGAGAGAAAATGAGGAATATGTAGAGTGAGAGTGAGACAGAGAAAAAAAGAAAATGATTGTTGGAAATGGAGAATATTGTATAATTTGTTGTTTTTTTGTTTGTGAACTTTGTTTAATGATGTCGAGCGTGACAGAAAGAAAGAGAGAGAGAGAAATAGAGAAAGAGAGGGAGAGAGAGAGAGAGAGAGAGAGAGAGAGAGAGAGAGAGAGAGAGAGAGAGAGAGAGAGAGAGAGAAATGAGAGAAAGAGATAAATAGAGAGAAATGAGAGAAAGAGGGAAATAGAGTAAGAGAGATAAAGATAGAGAACGAGATAGAGAAATGGAGCGCTGTATATTGATGACTCTCGCTGACACATACATAATATTTAATTCGTCGTAAATATAGGCAGCAACAAGCATTGTTATAAATGTCTATATATTATATTTCCTCCTCTCTTTTCAATATAACAATAAAATAAACGCCTTTAAATTTGTCTCATTACCCCCTCCCCCTATAATAATGGGTACAAGGTCCCCTCTCTCCCAGATCCTCTCCATCTCTGACTATCTCCATCCCTCTGCATTGCCTCTATACCTCTCCCTCCATCGATGGAGATCTCTAATCACCACCAAGGTTCTCGATTTTCCAAATCTCCTGACGATGACTCTTACAACCGCCCTTATTTGGGGATCTTGTACCCATGATACCGATTATAAGTTCCAACCCCTTGTTTCTTTGGTTCATATACCCCCTCCCCCTATCCCCTATCCTAAAACCAGTGTCCCAATCATAATATATTATGCCGGTGATGAAAATTAAGAAGTTCACGAGAGGCATGTGGGAGGAATGACGGGAGGTGCTAAACACACACACGCTCACCAGAGGCTGATTGATTTATTCATGACAGGTTGACAACCCAATTGTCATATCATATCTTTTCTTTTATCAGCCGCCTCTAATATGTCCAAGTCATCATATTTTCTATCTCTCTCACTGACATAAATTAAATTCACTGCCCCAGTCCCCCTCCGGCGCTTACCCAATATATGTGAGCTGCCCCCATGATGTGTATGTGATATTCTATTACCTGATAGAAAAGCTTTCTCTCTCTCTCTATTCTTCTTACCCGCCCTACATTCAGTGTGTGTGTGTGCAGTGTGTCTTTTTCTCTTTGTATCATGTTAGATGACGCGTTGCTTTTCTGAAGACACAACGTGTGATTTATTCTGGCGATATGTAGTCATACGCATATAATTTAGGTTTAGGTTTTAGTTATATTGCATTCCAACCCACTCTGCACTCTGCAATATAAACTATCAGGCCAACATGCTCTTACAGAATATAAGTTGATCTGCCGAACCCTCATAGAGCACTGCTCTCGCTCTGTGATGTCATTTTACTAAATAAAATGCAGTATGAGCTACACATAGCAAGTGTAATTGTTGGTTCCACCTAGCTTGCTAAAGTCACGTGCCCCCTCTTGTTGACATGCAATCAACACTTTTAGTAGAGCTCCTCCTGTTTACCGTGTATTTTAATCTAGACTCACTCGAGTGTTCTTGTAAATTGTATTGTATTGAGGTGTGTTCTATACCAGTATACAGTCTCTAATTCTTCCCCGCATCCTTACTTTGACTGGTGCTACATTAACATACACTATACAGTCGGAACCCGATTTAAAACATAGACCCCAATCTTGAAGAATTTAAATGGCCGGATCGCTGCTAGACATCAAATTATAATCTTCTTTTTACGAGCAACACCGCAGTCACTTTTATCATATGGGGGAGGGTGCGTCTCACGTCTGATTCTAAACACAATTTTATCTACGACGACAAAGTGACGTCATTGCAGTGTTTGTGTTAGCAAAACACGTGTGAGTGTGTGTGTCAACTACCACACAGACACAGTGTGCTTTTGTTCATGTTTTTTACCGACAGTTATATTTGTCTAAATGCTGCACATTAGGTCACCTGTGTATTGGCACACTACAAGCTTGTATTGCCATCTTAGGAACCGGAAATTTTTTATTTATTTCACTTTTGTAACTACCAGATACAATATTACATCACACCCAGTTGTATTATTTCGTTATAACACCCATGTTCGAATTTTTTTTAGTTGTCCCCCATTCTCGTGGGCTCGTTTCTTTTGCGCACATATCACATGTTAAAATCCGACTTTAGATGCCATTATATTGCTTTCAGTTGCATAAAACATATCATCAATAACATTTTTTAACATCGTTAAATGAAGCTTGTCCCGTCATATGTTGTCATAGCTACCAAAGGCCAAAGCTACATAATTGTGTGTGTAGTGGCACTGTGTAGTGGCACTGTGTAGTGGCACTGTGTAGTGGGACTGTGTAGTGGGACTGTGTAGTGGCACTGTGTAGTGGGACTGTGTAGTGGGACTGTGTAGTGGGACTGTGTAGTGGGACTGTGTAGTGGGACTGTGTAGTGGGACTGTGTAGTGGGACTGTGTAGTGGGACTGTGTAGTGGCACTGTGTAGTGGCACTGTGTAGTGGGACTGTGTAGTGGGACTGTGTAGTGGGACTGTGTAGTGGCACTGTGTAGTGGCACTGTGTAGTGGGACTGTGTAGTGGGACTGTGTAGTGGCACTGTGTAGTGGGACTGTGTAGTGGGACTGTGTAGTGGGACTGTGTAGTGGGACTGTGTAGTGGGACTGTGTAGTGGGACTGTGTAGTGGGACTGTGTAGTGGGACTGTGTAGTGGCACTGTGTAGTGGCACTGTGTAGTGGGACTGTGTAGTGGGACTGTGTAGTGGGACTGTGTAGTGGCACTGTGTAGTGGCACTGTGTAGTGGGACTGTGTAGTGGGACTGTGTAGTGGCACTGTGTAGTGGCACTGTGTAGTGGCACTGTGTAGTGGGACTGTGTAGTGGCACTGTGTAGTGGGACTGTGTAGTGGGACTGTGTAGTGGGACTGTGTAGTGGGACTGTGTAGTGGGACTGTGTAGTGGGACTGTGTAGTGGGACTGTGTAGTGGCACTGTGTAGTGGCACTGTGTAGTGGCACTGTGTAGTGGGACTGTGTAGTGGGACTGTGTAGTGGGACTGTGTAGTGGGACTGTGTAGTGGCACTGTGTAGTGGCACTGTGTAGTGGGACTGTGTAGTGGGACTGTGTAGTGGCACTGTGTAGTGGCACTGTGTAGTGGGACTGTGTAGTGGGACTGTGCAACTAGGTGCTAGGGATTGTGTGTGTGTGTGTGTGTGTGTGTGTGTGTGTGTGTGTGTGTGTGTGTGTGTGTGTGTGTGTGTGTGTGTGTGTGTGTGTGTGTGTGTGTGTGTGTGTGTGTGTGTGTGTGTGTGTGTGTGTGTGTGTGTGTGTGTGTGTGTGTGTGTGTGTGTGTGTGGGATGTGAGGGATGTGATGTGAGGTGGTAGATGTAGTTCATTTGTCTATTTAGAACTGTGTGTGAGTGAGGGAGGGGGAGAGAGAGAGAGAAAGTGAGAGAGAGAGAGAGAGAGAGAGAGAGAGAGAGAGAGAGAGAGAGAGAGAGAGAGAGAGAGAGAGAGAGAGAGAGAGAGAGAGAGAGAGAGAAAGAGAGATTGAAAAAGAAAAAGTGTACATGAAAGAAAGGGAGCAACATGACGTGATGCTGTGCTCAATTTAAAAGACATGAGTGTCGTCACTACATCGCCTGGCTTTTTTGGCCTTGGCCCCCAAGTTCATAATTAATTCTATATTTATGGAAAAACCTGTTTCATTCGGCCAATTACCAACTCTTACTTGATTAATTTTCTTCTGGAAAAATATTCTCGATCTCACGATCAATGCCATATTCTCTTGCTGTCTCAGTCTCTCTAATTGCTGACACCATCCCTTTTGCTGTCTCTGTCAGTTGTATCTCTCATTTTGTCTCTGTCTCACTCTGTCTATCGCCGGCTTGCTCATTCACATGATTGCCCAATATTATATATCAGTTTGAATATATTGTTGGGTTGTATCGGAAATGTGCAGCATATATAAATATTGAACATCGAGAGAGACCTTTGGAGAAGCAGTCCATGTTTAGAATTAGTGTTCTGTAGAAGTTTTATAAAAAGTTCTATCCTCGTTCTATCTAGTATAGTATCTTAGTACACATGGAAACTTATTGTACTTCATTTAGCCGGAAGTCTAGCTGCACAACATGTACACACGTCACAAGCATTGAGTACACACAATTCATCTCTGAGTGCTTTCTCTGGAATTCTCCTTGCTCTTCCTGTGTGCAATGATGTATTATTAGCTCATGATCTTTTCCTATCCTTCTCTCCTTTTCTGTTTATAGGTTTCCTAGATTAGATGTAATCGAAATATAAAGCTATTCTCATATTCTAAGTAAAGCATATTATCGGTATGACACACACCCACACACACACACACACTCTCTCTCTCTCTCTCTCTCTCTCTCTCTCTCTCTCTCTCTCTCTCTCTCTCTTTCTCTCCCTTCTATATATATCTCTCCCTCGCTTCCATCCCTCGCTACAGATTTGCTAATGATCCATCTCCCCATGTAGAGAGCTCTTCGAGAGAGAGCTAATGTGCGTGTACACTGTACAGATCCATTTGCTATGTTTGTGCGGGAGATCATTCTAGTTGTCTGCATGTCTTCTCTTACAACCTTCTAAAATCTTGCCGTTCTCAATTTTGTTATGCTGAGATCTGTCTCGTGGTTTTCCAGATCTTTCTTGATCCCCTTCAATCATGAGACATTTTTTAGCTCCCGCCTAGACCATTCTGCAGAACATGCGCTCATTTTAAGAGATTTGCTAGAGGGAGGCAGAGAGAGAGAGAGAGACCATGGTAATTGTATGAGAGTGCAGTGTACTAAGAGTAAGAGAACTTACATGACTATTCTCGAGTAGATCTTGAGCTCTTGCCGTACTAAACTAAGCAGTAAGATCAGTCCTGTAATTATTTTCATTAAATCCAGCGAGACATGAGACTTCAGAGAGAGAAAAAAGAACGGGAGAGAGACAGAGAGATGCAGTGAGATGAACACGCATCGGCTGATAGCTATAGACACAGTTGAGTAAGCCAAAGATAATAATACCGCCACTGCAGTTGTTCTAGAATCGTCTAGATAGGAAGATATATTTCCAGCCCCTAATATATTGAAAACTTTGCATTCCTATCGTTTCTAGATTTTCTGTTGCGCTTGAAATTTGTTGAGGGGTGTCACCCCTTACCAACAACTTGAAATTTGCCTATGAATGTTCGCTACGACATCTCAAACTCCAAACTGTATTATTATAGTTACCGCACGTTATGAATCACTGTTCCTGCACCACGGGTGGCTCTAAACCATGAGTTGAGTGGCAAACAGGATGGGAGCACGTGATATGTCACGTGACTCTCCACTATACCAAGAAAACTCAGCATCCCCTGGGTACCAAGGCAACTCCCATGGTTACCAAGGCAACTCCCCTGGTTACCAAGGCAACTCCGTTGGTTACCAAGGAAACTCCAATGGTTACCAAGGCAATGGAAATACCGGGGCAGGATACCATGATAACTTTACCTACTACCTTGATTACCACGATGAATATTTCAGCGCTTTCACTCCCTCTGAGTCTGACTCAGAAGAAATTGCGGACGAGGTAAATTTCTTATTTTGTACGGTGTATTGTACCGTTACCTGAAGCGCTTTCCAGCACTGTAGTGTAATTAGTTTCACACTTTCATCAACTATGTAACGTACAAATATTTATTGAGGAATTTTATTATTTTGGTGAATATGAGCCTAAATTCTTTATGTGGTGGCTTAATGCCTCGGCCCCAAAAGCTAACGTGTTTCGGTTTCCTTGTTAATATCCTGTTAATATCAGTACAGTCGGACCCCGATTTAACGGCACCCTCGGGGGAAAGGGTTTTGTCCGTTAAATCGGGGTGTCCGCTAAATCGGGGTCAAATACTGTTAATTTCCTATATCGGGGGAAGATTATGCTGCCGTTAAATCGGGGTGCCGTTAAATCGGGGTCCGACTGTAGTATAATTCGATCTGTGTAGTGACTCACTGTCTAACTGTATACATGTTGAATATATGATATCATCCCCCTCACCTTTACCAATAATGAGGTAATGATAACCAAAAGTAAGCCCGGGGCGTGGAGACATGAGATGCGTGCCGGGTTGTGACGTTATGTGATTCTCTCGAATACCTCTCTCTCTCTCTCTCTCTCCCTCTCTCTTTATTGCAGCAGTGCTACTACAGTCATTGTGTGAATATATCTTATTACTCGAGCAACAGTTCCACATTTGTACATCTCTCTTTCTCTCTTGCTATCTGTCGTGCATACAGCTACTACCAATCGATAGCTTCTTTATTTCATTGAGTGTGTGTGAACTCTCTTCTATATTATGCAAGTAATAGAAGTTGTATCGCCGGGGAAGAAGCGCAAAGTGAGTTGTTCTGGAACATTCGGTTCAAACGGGGGAAGGTGGGGGGAGACATTTCATTTACAAATTTCAATCTAGGCTTTATAATAAATTGCATGCTATTTATGACCAGGCCATTTATCATTTTGTTCACAGGCCTCCTCACATCCTGATTCTTTGGCAAGGTGTTAATTTCACAGTTCACTTCTTAGTTTATTGTATAGTTCATGTCGTCACCCGAATCCCCGTTTACTGAACCTAAACCCTATTTATTCCTTCATACCCCTTGTGTGTTCAAATATCAACCCCCAACTAACCCCCACTATCATTTACAGTCCGCCTACGCCGACAGTTTGTACATACCGGAACCAACCTCTCGGGCATGCCAGCTGCAAGATGTAAGGACTTGGCAACTCTTTCTTACCGGAGGAATAGCCGGCATCGTCTCCAGAACTTGTACTGCACCTTTTGACAGGGCTAAGGTATGTACTATATTGTCCTAAGTTGTACTATTCAATGTACACAGTCTAGGTCGGGTGTTACCTATCCCTCTCTTACTCTGCAGTCGCACCAGCTGCCACCTTGAAGGGTTGGTAACAAAGTTACCCCTCCCTTGCCAGCACGCAAAACTGAGGGGAGGGGCTGTTTTAAAATTCACTCTTATCTTTTGTTTACCCTCATTCTGTATCTGTCAACAGAAGTTCCAGTGGCACTTCCCCTCATGGTTAACAGTTGTGTCTAGATTCTCTCTCTCCCTCCCTCTCCCCCTTCTCTCTCCCTCCCACCCCTCCACCTCTCCCAGCTATATATTTCTCTCCCTACAGGTATTACTCCAAGTCCAGGGAAGTCGGCCCGTTCTGGGGTCCGCTGAGAACCTCTCCCTTATTCAAGTGATAAGGACAATGCGAAAAGAAGGGGTTAGATCTTTTTGGAAAGGTACTATTCATTTACATTCAATCATGACTCAATTAGGATTCAAGCATGACTCAGATAGGATTCAATTAGAACTGAATTAGAATTGAATTAGCACTTAATCATTACTCATTTAGTACTCAATTAAGACCCAATTAGGACCTAATTAGGACTGAATTAGGATTTTATCCCTTCTTCCTCGTACCAGGCCCTTAATGAATCACGCAGATATCAGTTCAACTGTAAACAGCGCGGGAAAGGGCCTGATACAAGGTAGTCAACACAATCAATGTGTTTTAAAGATCAGTCTGAGTTGGTTTCACATATCATGTTGCCAAATTTAGTTCTCTCTCTTCTTAACCTAGTAATTTTTAAGCCTGTCAAAACGTGTCGATTTTTGGCCAAACCTAGAAGTCACGAGAGGCAAGCCAATTCCGGTTGTACATCCTAGGTATAGGTATCCTGAACATAAAAAACCAAAATGTCAGTCTCAATTATTTGGGGGAAGGTGTGTAATTAGCCCCTAATTGATTGGTAATTGAGCATAAGGGGAAAAAAGCTGTATCTACCCTTAGGAAAGGAGTAGAGACAAAATTAAGGGCACCAAAGTGTTCAGCGTCCTCGCATTAGTGGGGGTAGGTGCCGGAATGAAGTCTCTATCTCATCTGGTTAATTAGATAATTGGATAATTAGGTATGCGCATAGCCGTTTGATGGCCACATGGCTATAGCCATGTTAGGAAAGGAGTAGAGACAAAACCGAGGGCACCAAAATGATCAGCGTCCTCGAATTAGTGGGGGTAGGTGCTGAAATTAAGTCTCTATCTCATCCGGTTAATTAGATAATTGGATAATTAGTTTTGCGCATAACCGTTTTTAGGCTATATGGCTATAGCCACTTAGGAATGGTTTAGAGACTTTTCATTGGTGCCATTTTGTAGGCAATAGCCAAGTTATGGGGGGTCGACGTCGGACTTTTAAGCTCTATCTTCAACCGTTTAGCCGTTATTTGGCTTTAAAGGTGCTCAAAATTAGCAAAAAACGGTAAAAAGCCCGATTTTTGCTCATTTTCAGCACCTTAAAAGCCAAATAACGGCTAAACGGTTGAAGATAGAGCTTAAAAGTCCGACGTCGACCCCCCATAACTTGGCTATTGCCTACAAAATGGCACCAATGAAAAGTCTCTAAACCATTCCTAAGTGGCTATAGCCATATAGCCTAAAAACGGTTATGCGCAAAACTAATTATCCAATTATCTAATTAACCGGATGAGATAGAGACTTAATTTCAGCACCTACCCCCACTAATTCGAGGACGCTGATCATTTTGGTGCCCTCGGTCTTGTCTCTACTCCTTTCCTAACATGGCTATAGCCATGTGGCCATCAAACGGCTATGCGCATACCTAATTATCCAATTAACTAATTAACCAGATGAGATAGAGACTTCATTCCGGCACCTACCCCCACTAATGCGAGGACGCTGAACACTTAGGTGCCCTTAATTTTGTCTCTACTCCTTTCCTAAGGGTAGATACAGCTTTTTTCCCCTTATGCTCAATTACCAATCAATTAGGGGCTAATTACACACCTTCCCCCAAATAATTGAGACTGACATTTTGGTTTTTTATGTTCAGGTGACCTATACCTAGGATGTACAACCGGAATTGGCTTGCCTCTAGTGAGTTCTAGGTTGAAACACGTTTTGACAGGCTTACCCACCTGCAGGAAACGGAACGAATTGCTTCAAGATCTTCCCTGAGACATGTGTCCGTTACATGCTATTTGAATCTCTTTGCAAAAATCGTTGGACCGACTCTCTATTTATTGACAGGTATTAATTAACTTACTAACGTAATTATATAACTACCCCCTACAGTCTCCACCCATAACTACCCCTCCAGTCTCCACCCATAATTACCCCCTTCAATTCATCCCTCATAACTACCCCATCCACCCCTAACGACCCATATAACTGGTAAGCGGTAAATACTCACTCGGTTCTTCACATTTTTTGGACGTTTTTGGCCATAACTCAACCATTTCTTGACCAATTTGCAAAATCTTGGGCTCATTGGAAAGAAGACATTAAGAGCTTTCCAATGAGCTCTAGAAAATGAAAATCGGCGCAAAATGCGCGGCGCTATGGCGAAAACGCGCATTTTACGCCATAACGCCGCGCATTTTGCGCCGATTTTAATTTACTAGGGCTCATTTTAAAGGTCTTGATGTCCTCTTTCCAATGAGCCCGGGATTTTGCAAATTGGTCAAGAAATGGCTGAGTTATGGCCAAAAACGTCCAAAAAATGTGAAGAACCGAGTGAGTATTTACCGCTTACCCATATAACTACCCCATCCAGTCTCCACCCATAATTACCCCCTTCAATTCATCCCTCATAACTACCCCATCCACCCCTAACAACACATAACTACCCCATATAACTACCCCCTTCATCCCCTCAGAATTATCAGTGGAGGTATAACGGGTATAACCGTTCAGACCATTGTTTACCCAATCGAGCTAGCTAAGACACGTGTTATGGTCGATGATGTAAGAGTAAAACCATCGCAGCTAATTTGGAAAGGTATTTCATCTGATCCTCGACCGCTCTATCGGGGACTTTTACCCGCAACCCTTGGTGTCGTACCCTTTGCTGCAATGGAGCTAGGATTGAGTAAGGTACGGGTGTTTCATATGATATCTTTTCTTTTCGTAGTTGCAACGATCAAAGATTATCTCTGGTGAACCGTGTTTATCAAAAGTTGACAAAAGTTACCGTTTATTAGAAATAGAATGACGCGAGGGATGAATTTTGTGAAAAGTGCGAACTTTTGCATTTTTACATCATCCGTTAGATAAGAAAGAATTCCCGTACCTCCCCTATTTTGAAGGCTGTAAACCTGAGTTTCTAATCCCCCTCCCCCTCAGTGGTTAACTGATCGTTACAAGAACAAACACCAGGAACTACCCAGTTGGTGGAAGTGTACCCTGTATGGAGGGTTCTCCTGCACAGCAGCCATCACCTGCACCTACCCCTTCCGTCTTGTTACCTGTCAGATGCAGGCCAACTCAGGTTATTATTTCGTTGTAGATTGAGATTTTATTAGTTGTAACTTGTTGTATTAATATCTGTACATGTGTGATTTAAATTAACCGGGATTTAATTTCAGGCGGACCTAAATCAAGTCAAGTAGGGACAGCCACAGTTGTGAAGACCATCCTTCAAAAAGACGGTATCAAGGGTTTCTACAGGGGGTACTTTGCAAATTCCCTGAAAGCAGTACCTGCTTCAGCAATAGGTAAGAAATTGAAAACTTTTTAAACCTATATTTTGCTATTTAGTCGCCATAAATGGCGTCGGCAGACCTCGTTTTGATTCTCAGATCGGGTCGGTCCCTAAACTCACTCAACCCTAACCCCACTAATCTTTTTCAGCCTGGGGAGTTCTAAACAAGGGGAAGGAATTATGTACCGACTACAACAGATCTGGAACAATATTCCATAAACAATAGTGCACGTGCGTGCACGTTTTTTGCACGTGCTTGAGCGTCTTTTGTTTGCAAATGCTTTTTTTCACACATGTGCATACGTGTTCATTTTCATTGCTCAGAGCGTTTTAGGTTTATTTATTACATGTTTCACTCCGATTATATGAGTGTAGAGATTGAGAAGATGTGAGTGAAGATGTAGTACAGTCGGACCCCGATTTACCGGACCCCGACATACCAGGCAACCCGATTTACAGGGCGAACCGCTTTCCCCCGAGCATCCCGGTAAATCGGGGTCTGACTGTAGTTGTCTGTCTGGCGGCACCAGACCCCGTTTTGACAGTGTGCTCAGATCAGCTCGGCGCCGCCAGACAGGTAGTTGTTGGAACATTAAAAACTGTTGGAGCGACTTTTATAAATTAAGTTATATTTTAGGAGAGAAGGCCGGCCGGTGTGAATAATATATGTAAAATTGCCATGCTAAGCATGTCATTGTCAGCGAGTACAATGCCTGATAGTACCACCCGCTGCTGAGAGCCGGCTTCAGACTGTTCAGAATAACATGTCTTGTGTATGTAAATAATGGTTTGGTAAAACTAAATTACTTTGGTGTTCGTATGACTTGACTAGCTTTAGAGATTGAGCGAGTGCTTGAAGAAGTATAGAAGTATATTTTTTGATATCTTTGCACCAACTCCCATCCTTTTTTCTCGTGTTTTGAAATCACAGGCGGAGTGCGGACTGAAAAATCCCTGTCTGGAGGGCTGACCTGATCTGACTCTGAGTACAGTATCAAAACGGGATCGGCTCCTCCGCCAGACACCGTATGAGACAGAAGATTGCAGGTTACACAACTTAATTTATTGAGTGATTATTGTCTGCTGATAGAGCCCATTATATCTGGGCTACCAATATGATTCATATTATATTATGAATCTTATCAATATCAGAGACGTTATGGTTATGGGAATGATGTTGCGTTATTGATATCTATGGTGTTTTATCAGACCCTTCTTGGATTTCACTCAGATTTCCAGCAATTAAACGATCCGAGTTCAAATTCACTCAGATTGTGAGATTGATTACTGAAGGAGGATGGTCGGGCATGACAAAATGGCACCATATCATTGATATGAATGTTTTATCATGAGAAATGCTGCGTGTTGACGAGAGATCTGTGCTTGTTGTTGTTTTAGGTAACACTTTTACCAACATTTTTACATAACCACCGTGTTTCATAATTGTTTCTTCAAACGCGGGTATCAAATCATACTATCGGTATACGAAATAAAAGTTTGGCCAAGCTGTTCGAAGCCACAAACTGCTCAGAGAGCTGTCAGGCCAATGCTCTGACCACTTTTCTCGCGCTCTTTGGAAGAAATGAGAATATTGCCAGGCCAGGTCTGAGAGAAACCATTCTGCTTCACTGTTTCACATCCAGCCGGACGGAAAACAAATTCAAGTTTTCAGCCTAACTCCGATCTTTCCTCTATCCTCAAAAAAGAAAGGCCAGTAATTTTATTACCGCCAAAAATCGGAATTAAGATTTGATACCCGCGTTGTTTAGCCAAATTAAAAAAGTCGGGGATTTTGTTGGATCAAAAAATTAAAAAAAAGAGGGATCAATTAGCACATGGGACGAGGATCATCCTTGACGGAGTTTTATCTTGGTTGCCATGGTAACCCGTCATCGTCATCGTGACGTCATCAATAAATTAGTCGTCCAGGAAGAAGTAGTTACCAGCCCTCTTTTGCTCCACGTCCTGGGGGAGGGTTGGAGGGTGAGGTGGGGAATAGAGGTGGGACGGTGGGGTGGGAGGGGTCAGTGAGGTGGGTGATAGAGGGGTGATAGAGCGGGACTGGGATAGGAGGGGTCAGTGAGGTGGGTGATAGAGTGGGGGGATAGAGTGCACTCGAGTGGGACGGGAGGGGTTGGAGGGGTCAGTGAGGTGGGTGATAGAGAGGGGTTGGAGGGGTGAGTGAGGTGGGTGATAGAGAGGGGTTGGAGGGGTGAGTGAGGTGGGTGATAGAGTGGCACGGGAGGGGTCAGTGAGGTGGGTGATAGAGTGGGACGGGAGGGATTGGAGGATGGAAGGGTTTTTGTAAGCGTATATAACTAGCGGGGTGGTGAGGACGATTATAGAAGTTCTACAATTCTGGAATAACGGTAAATTCTAGATGAGAGGCAGGGGAATGATATGTCATTTCCATCAGATACCGCAGCTCTTCGAGCAGGACCGAGTTAGACAAACAATGGACAGTGAATATGCTGTTGTGACAAGTGAAACAAGGTTTTACAAAATTTTGTAAAACCTTGTTTCACTTGTCACAATAGTTCAGCTCTCCGCATCCCCGGATCGAGCACTCTACCAGGATACAAACTTCTAAATCTAACTAGACAGTGAATATGCCAATGAAGTGTGAATATGTCAGGGGGGAACTGACCTTGACAGATTCCATCTTGTTAATGCGAGGTCGGAAGTTTTGAGGATCACGTCGGAAAGTAATCTCCAGCGAATGCAGGAACTTGTTCATTCCAGTCAGCAGATTTTGGGGCCTGGGAAGTAAGAAAATATGATAGCATCTTCTACGGAAGAAATTCGACTTGCCGTGTTTGCTTCTATCTCGATCTCTATCGTAAATTGAATTCCAGATATAACGATCACAACTACAGACGATAGAAATCGAATCATAGTCATAACCCCGGATACACCAGAAAATCAGTGCAGGCGTGCAGTATTTTTGCGATCGATTATAATTCAGAAACTCAAACCCGGATAATGAAGGCCGGATATATCTCACTTATTTGATTATCCTTATCAATTGCCGATCTTAGCAATAATTCGATGCTCTGACAGTGCGGAGAGGACAGTCTTATGTGAGACAACCTTTTTATATACAGAAATTCTGTGAATGTTTAACTTACGTGCACGCCTTTGTTGAAATACTGGGTTCTCCTTCAAATACAACAACCCTGTCGGCAAGATATGTTCCCATAATGAAATCGTGCTCCACCACAAATGCAGTCTTCTTGGCGTGGAGAATGTACCTGGAGGAAAGAGATGGTGATGAGGGGAAAAGAGGGTGGTGAGGGGAAGGGAGGGATCTGAGAGAAAGAGAGGAATCTGTGGGGGTGGAGCCGTTGTGTGAGTGAAACAATACATAGGAGGATGGGGAAATCGTGGAGAATTAATGAACGGGGTTCAGGGAGGGGGATTCAGCAAGGGGGTGTGAGTTTTACCGGGGGGGTTCCAACCTATTTTTTTGTATTTTTTTGTATTTTTTTGTACGGACCATACATAAAAGTATCCAAAATTCCTGTTTTTTTTCCATACAAACAATACAAAAAAATACAAAAAAATACAAAAAAATAATGAAGGATGTGGGTGCGTGAAAAAAGTATAAATAATACATGTACATGAACATAAACGGAACCCAGCTATACATCAACGGTAAGAAATTGCGATTCGGGGAAATTTCTCGGTAAGAAATTGCGATTCGGGAAAATTTCTCGCTTAGAAAATACGATTCGAGAAAATTTTCTCGGTAAGAAATTGCGATTTGGAGAAATTTCTCACTTAGAAAATACGATTCGAGGAAATTTCTCGCTTAGAAAATACGATTCGAGAAAATTTTCTCGATAAGAAATTGCGATTCCGGGAAATTTCTCGCTTAGAAAATACGATTCGGGAAAATTTTCTCGGTAAGAAATTGGGATTCAGGGAAATTTCTCGCTTAGAAAATACGATTCGGGAAAATTTTCTCGGTAAGAAATTACGATTCGGGGAAATTTCTCGCTTAGAAAATACGATTCGGGAAGATTTTCTCGGTAAGAAATTGCGATTCGGGGAAATTTATAGCTTAGAAAATACGATTCGAGAAAATTTTCTCGGTAAGAAATTGCGATTCGGGGAAATTTCTCGCTTAGAAAATACGATTCGAGAAAATTTTCTCGGTAAGAAATTGCGATTCGGGGAAATTTCTCTCGCGATTTTGGCATGCTACATATGTAAAATATGTATATATTTTGTGCTAAATTGCGTGAAATAGCGTGGAAGAATGTTTAAAAACAGTAAAAGTTCGAACAATAATGGTAAATTACCATATAAAACTGTTTTTATTTTTTTGTATTTTTTTGTACTTTTTTGTATTTTTTTGTATTTTTTTGTATTTTTTTGTTTGAGGAAACCCGTGTTTTTTTTCCGTACAAACGTACACGAGATAGGTTGGAACCCCCCCGTTTTACCTCTTGATGACCTTGGCAGCATGTAGACGCTGCTCAGAATCCAAATGGGCCGAAGGTTCGTCAATCAGGTACACATCAGCGGGCTGAAAACAAAGTAATGTTGAGAAATTAACCGGAATACAATTTGAACTCTTTTTGGGATAAAGGTATCAAGGTCACTCGCCAGACGCAGCAACTACAAACAAACAAACAAACAAAGGTATCATCATGTCCCATTACCACATTACATACCTTTCCAAGACACAGGCAGATGGCAACTCGTTGAATTTCACCACCAGACAAGTTCTGGACCTGTTGATCGTACAGCTTTTCAATTTCCAGAGGCTTGATAACATCAGTCACAAATTGAGGGTAGATGTAGGCGTTCCTGATCTTCTCGTGAAGCATTGACCGCACCGTGCCCTGGTATTTGGGGCTGATCTCCTGGGGCTTGTAGGACACATTCAGTCGGGGCAGCTCCTCAGCTAGTGAGAGGAAGGGGAGGTGTTAGTTAGGGTGAGGGGAAGGTTTTAGTTTGTTATTTTAACCGACCTGAACTCAGGTCTCAGATTATATATGTTTCGAAGGATGGCAAGTTCGCAACCGGTCCGATAATCGAAGAATGGTCGATACTCGAATAGAAGCTAGAGAAAGAGAACAGGATCACTCAGTCCTGTCGACAACTACACTTCAAATCTCAGAATTTCAAATTTTCGGTTCAAATGTGTAGACTACTAAAATTGAAACTGCTGGGGAGGGTTGGCACTTCTCATAACCCACCTGGGCAGCCACCAGAGGTCCAAAACCACTCAAAAAGGTCAAAAAATCAATTTTCGATTTGAGGAAAACGACCGGCATCACGAGATTCCTCGTCAAATTCTAAGCATCCTCGTATAATTCTAGCTCACCAATTCAAACCAGTTCGGAGAAATGAGCGATGAAAGAAGCAAAAAGTGAACAATATTATGGGAGTAAGGGCTCAACTGGCTAAAAATAGATGACTGAATTCCTGTGTTTAGTCTATTGTAACAATCTCACTTTGCGCTCTCTCTTTTCTGATCTTGGAAGGGGGAAAAGGGGAAGTGCAGAAAAGAGAGAGCGCAAAGTGAGATTGTTACAATAGACTAAACACAGGAATTCAGTCATCTATTTTTAGCCAGTTGAGCCCTTACTCCCATAATATTGTTCACTTTTTGCTTCTTTCATCGCTCATTTCTCCGAACTGGTTTGAATTGGTGAGCTAGAATTATACGAGGATGCTTAGAATTTGACGAGGAATCTCGTGATGCCGGTCGTTTTCCTCAAATCGAAAATTGATTTTTTGACCTTTTTGAGTGGTTTTGGACCTCTGGTGGCTGCCCAGGTGGGTTATGAGAAGTGCCAACCCTCCCCAGCAGTTTCAATTTTAGTAGTCTACACATTTGAACCGAAAATTTGAAATTCTGAGATTTGAAGTGTAGTTGTCGACAGGACTGACTTACTGGCATTGGTTGGTTTCTGAATTCCAGCCAACATTTTGATAAATGTGGTCTTCCCGGTTCCGTTCTCTCCCAACATAACAATAATCTCAGAGTCACTGAACTCACCACGTTCCACCTCCAACTTAAATCCACCTGCAGGAGAGAGGGAGCTTATCAGACCCGTGGAAATGGATTTGAGAACTAGAATGATTTATGTGAGTGTGAGTGGGAATGTGATGTGTATGCCCCGAAAACCCCAAGACGAAGATCAGAAACTCGGTATCTTTTTAAAAGTTTTCCTAATAAAGTATACGCTAACATAAATATAAAACTACTGTCCCCGCATTCAGTAATACTCTAATACTGTCTCAGTCTATACCACTACTAAGCACAGAACTTGACCTTGCCGACAAAACCCATATCCAGCTCAATGTCCTGCTTCTCTCCACCCTGTAATAGCCGTCTCATAAGCATCATCAAAATTATCAATACCCGCCAGCAGCTGCCGGGCCTGAACAATAGTGTAGATATCCTCGTATAGAGTGTACATCAGACCGTTAAAGAAGGAGTGGAAGGCTGCATCGGGCGGGATTGTCATCTTCATCTAAGAGGTGAGACATACGGTTCATCGTTTAGTCGGCCGTACCTGGTGCTAAACACATAGTAGGACTCTTCGGCGGTGAAGAAGATGAAGTTGTCTCGATACCGGGCAACTGCAGTGATGGGATCAGGAAGACCCGCAAACATTGTCTCCTCAACCGGGGTTTTATTGTACTCCCCTATTCCTTCTGTCTCCCAGTCCCAGGATGTGACTTTGTGGTTTCGGAAGAAGTATGTCACACGATTGTAGATGTCCGTAACGGCAGCATCATAAGGGCCTCGTAACCCCGGGAATGCATCGCTTATCCTCAGCTGGCTACCGGCACTATTCTCCGAGAGAGTAGGGAAATCAGGAATGTCACCGGCCACCTTCTTCACCAGTCTCCAATATCGATCCTCTCTGAACAGATACACCACGTCTTCATCAGGATCGGAGAAGCCAGCATCGAATGGGGCCCTAACACACGGGAAGCTCCTGTCATAGGCATACGGGTATTCTGTTGCTTCTGGTTGTGTTGCTGATTCTTCCTTTGCTGGTGCATCTGTTGCCGGTGCTTCTGTTGCCGGTGCTTCCGTTGCCGGTGCTTCCGTTGCCGGTGCTTCCGTTGCTTCTGCTTCTGTTGCTGGTTTTTCTGTTGCTGGTGCTTCTGTTGCCGGTGCTTCAGTTGCTTCTGCTTCTGTTGCCGGTGCTTCTGTTGCTTCTGCTTCAGTTGCGTCTGCTTCTGTTGCTGGTTTTTCTGTTGCTGGTGCTTCTGTTGCTTCTGCTTCTGTTGCTGGTTTTTCTGTTGCCGGTTCTTCTGTTGCCGGTGCTTCAGTTGCTTCTGTTTCTGTTGCTGGTGCTTCTGTTGCTGGTTTTTCTGTTGCCGGTGCTTCTGTTGCTTCTGCTTCTGTTGCCGGTGCTTTTGTTGCTTCTGCTTCAGTTGCTTCTGCTTCTGTTGCTGCTGCTTCTGTTGCTGGTGCTTCAGTTGCTTCTGCTTCTGTTGCTGGTGCATCAGTTGCTGGTTTTTCTGTTGCCGGTGCTTCTGTTGCTTCTGCTTCAGTTGCTTCTGCTTCTGTTGCCGGTGCTTCTGTTGCCGGTGCTTCTGTTGCCGGTGCTTCTGTTGCTGGTGCTTCTGTTGCTTCTGCTTCAGTTGCTTCTGCTTCTGTTGCCGGTGCTTCTGTTGCCGGTGCTTCTGTTGCTGGTGCTTCTGTTGCTTCTGCTTCAGTTGCTTCTGCTTCTGTTGCTGGTGCTTCAGTTGCTTCTGCTTCTGTTGCTGGTGCATCAGTTGCTGGTTTTTCTGTTGCCGGTGCTTCTGTTGCTGGTGCTTCTGCTTCTGTTGCCGGTGCTTCTGTTGCTTCTGCTTCAGTTGCTTCTGCTTCTGTTGCTGGTGCATCAGTTGCTGGTTTTTCTGTTGCCGGTGCTTCTGCTTCTGTTGCTTCTGCTTCCTTTGCTGGTGCTTCTGTTGCCGGTGCTTCTGGTTCTGTTACCGGTTTCGTTACCGGTTTCGTTGCCGGCTTCGTTGCCGGCTTAGTTGGTGGTTTCGTTACCGGTTTCTTTGGTGGTTGAGTTACCGGCTTAGTTGGAGGCTTGGTTGCTGGTTTCGTCGGTGGCTTAGTTGCTGGTGCTTCTGGTTTCGTTACCGGCTTGGTTGCTGGTTTTGTTACCGGTTTCTTCGGTGGTTGAGTTGGTGGTTGAGTGGTATCAGGTTTAGAAGTTTCTACAACCAGGTTTCCTGCATCCACATCACCATCATTTTCACCAGAGTTGCTCCTGTCTCTCTCCTCTAAGAAACTGTAGTCGTAGAGGTGAGTTAGGCCTCCCTCTCCTTCTCCATACAGCTCTTGGATAGCACTGATATCGTCCTGCTCTAGCATGGGGTCTTTGTAGCCACTGTAGTAGGGGTACATTAGTGCTCCCCTGACCTTACTGTGCTCAATTCCCAATCCGTGACCCATCTCGTGTGCAGCTACGAAGTAGAGATTGATGCCCGGTCCATAAACGCTACCGGTGAAGTTTTCAGCTTGATCAAAATGCATCTTGCCACTCCGAGGGTAGTACATGTGAGCGAGGACACCCAATGGGCCATCAAACGCAGCACTGGATCTCTTTTCATTGTGCATGTCCTGACCAAAGTAGATCTTGATATCTGCGTCATCTTTATCTTGTACCTCATTCAGGAACACATTGGTATACTTGGTCCACGCCAGAAAACCCTTCTCCACCTGATACCTCACCTCAGCCTCGGTCATCGGATCGTGTCCTTCTTTTCCCAGATCAAGGGGATTGTACATGTTCTCGTACCAAAAGTTCAGGTAAATCTTTCCGTCAACAAAACTAGGTCGCCACAACTTTGTCTTCACAGAATATCTCTTCTTTCGTTTCAGGTGTCCATCCTCTTCACCATCCTCTTCTTCATCGTCCAGTTCATTGTCCTCAGCCAGACACTCTTCAGTTTCGCATTTCACGTCCGCGTTTCCGCACCGATCCTTCGCCATTAGATCCCTGGTTTCTTTTGTAACTCGACCATCAATTGGTGTGATTTGGTGAAATCTCTGGAATTCCATCACCGCATTGGTAAGGGCGCAAGGTGAGATGGAACCGGCGAAGGCCTCAGATCCTTTCTTTGAGATTTTGAGTATCTTAGGAAGGTAGCCATACTTCCATAAGAAAGAAACAACAGTCCTACCCTCTCCAAAGACTTTGTTCAAGACTGAAAGCCAACGAGAATCAACATTTTTAGTCGGCTGAGACTCGACAAAATCATCCCCTTTAGTTTGTTGGCCGAAAGAGCCAAGGTAACGCCTCAACAATGAGTCTGGATTTTTCGCACTTTTGACCACTCTACGAATTACAATTCCTAAAGCGTTTTTCTTGTTGATATTGTTCATTATAATCGCCAGCCATTTGTCCATTTTATTCCTATCCGCTCCCTCCAGTTCCCCATATTCTCCATAGCAATCAATTTCCCCGGGATCTTCCTCGCTCAATGCCAGGCATAGAACGAGGAGAAGGGAGGACAACAAAAATAACAAACGAGCCATCTGGAAATGTGAAGCCACAATCAAATTAAATGCAGTGAGAACCTCTCCACGGGAGAGTCTCGCGTTTTGCAGAAAACTTCCACGAGAGATCTCTTCCATATCTTTCGCATGTTCTCTCTCTATGTTCTCTCTCTATGTTCTCTCTCTATGTTCTCTCTCTATGTTCTCTCTCTCTCTCACTCTCACGCTCTCTCTGTCTCTCTCTCTCTCTCTCTCTCTCTCTCTCTCTCTCTCTCTCTCTCTCTCTCTCTCTCTCTCTCTCTCTCTCTCTCTCTCTCTCTCTTCTCTTTCTCTTTATCCTTTTACAGACATCTAGCTATCACTCTCTCTATATGCCTTCTACCCATTTCGTAAATAAATATTTTCTCTCTTGATCTTCGGATATGTTGTTTTCTCACTCTCTATCACTCTCCCCCTCTCTCTTTTTCAGATTTATCTTGAGGAACCAGGAGGAACCGGTACAAGGATATTAAAAATTTAAAGGGAAAATATGCATATTTGCAAGACATATAGGTGTGTGTCGATATAATATATTCTTCGAGTTCTGGGTTAGAGGACCCTAAAGATTGTCGCGACTTATGCAATATGGTTGGCACTAACTGGTGAGTGCTCAGACTTCAGAGGGGGTGGTGAAAAGGAGAAGAAAATAGACCACTCGCAGCCCCCACCCGGTTAAGTCCTTTTCCCTTCCTCTCCTTGTCTGGAACAGCGGAGCTGGTTCCGATGATAGAGGGGGATCTGCAGTCGGGACCTCCCTGTGTAGCGGCTACGCATGGCCAGATATAATATGTGCCAGGTTTTTCGAGATGAAGATATAGATGTGATAAATACTTTGGTAGACAAATTCGAGAGGTCCAATTTGGAAAATTAATCTAAATGTGTAACATAAGCAATAGGCCTACATGATTAAATTAGTGATCTCACTGATACATTCAATTTTCTGTACATGCTAAAGTATTTATATTGTCCACGATCACCCCAATCTGTCCCTTTTTTTACCAATCTGTCCCTTTTTTTACCAATCTGTCTCTCTCTTTTTACCAATCCCCATTGGGATCCCGTGCTCTAACTTCACTGTAATCGAAGAGATTAGTCAGACTTCCCTGGTCAGTGCCGTACAGTTCTTGGACAGCACTGATGTCGTCCTGCTCTAGCATGGGGTCTTTGTAGCCACTGTAGTAGGCGTACATTAGTGATCCTCTGACCTTACTGTGCTCAATTCCCAATCCATGGCCCATTTCGTGAGCGGCAACGAAGTAGAGATTGACGCCCGGTCCATAAACGCTACCGGTGAAGTTTTCAGCTTGATCAAAATGCATCTTGCCACTGCGAGGGTAGTACATGTGAGCGAGTACGCGCCCTGGGCCATCAAACGCAGCACTGGATCGCTTCTCATTATGCATGTCCTGACCAAAGTAGATCTTGATATCTGCCTCCTTCTTTGTAGTAACCTCGTTGAGATGTACTCCTGCGTGTTTAGTCCAGGCTGCAAAACCTTTTTCAACTTGGTACCGGACTTCCGCTTCCGACATCTGTTCGTGGCCCTCTTTCCCCTCATCGTTCGGGTTGTACATATTTTCATACCAGAAGTTCAAATGGACCTTGCCGTCAGAAAAACTAGGCCTCCAAATCTTGGATTTAACGGCATATCTTCTTTTCCTCTTCAAGTATCCGTCGTTGTCGTCTTCTACCTCGTTATCCTCAGCCAGACACTCTTCAGTTTCGCATTTCACATCCGCATTTCCGCACCGATCCTTTGCCATGAGATCCCTGGTTTCTTTTGTAACTCGGCCATCAATTGGTGTGATTTGGTTGAATCTCTGGAATTCCATCACCGCATTAGTAAGGGCGCAAGGAGATATGGAACCGGCGAAGGCCTCTGATCCTTTTTTTGAGATTTTGAGTATCTTAGGAAGGTAGCCATACTTCCATAAGAAAGAAACAACAGTCCTACCCTCTCCAAAGACTTTGTTCAAGATTGAAAGCCAACGAGAATCAACATTTTTAGTTGGCTGAGACTCGTCAAAATCGTCACCACTCGTTTCCTGGCCAAAAGTTCCCAAGTAGCGTCTTAATAGTGAATCTGGATTTTTTGCAGCTTTAATAACCCGTCTAGTGACGAAACCAAGTGCAGATTTCCTGTTCAAGTTTTTCATGATTAATCCCAGCCATTTGTCCATTTTATTCCTATCCGCTCCCTCCAGTTCTCCATATTCCCCATAGCAATCAATTTCCCCTGGATCTTCCTCGCTCAATGCCAGGCAAAGAGCGAGGAGAAGGGAGGACAACAAAAACAACAAACGGGCCATGATTTCAAAGTGAAGTGATAACCAAATTTACTACAGATCTATTCGACCTGTGCTACCACTCGCAGATTAATCCCATTTCCCAATACAGTCGGACCCCGATTTACCGGAACCCCGATTTACCGGGAGCATAATCTTCCCCCGAAATTGGAATTTAACAGCATTTTACCCCGATATACCGGGCAAAACCCTTTCCCCGAGCATCCTGGTAAATCGGGGTCCGACTGTATTATCTAATTTTCATCTTCCTTCCAGGTGAATCTTCCCTCCTCTTTTCCGGAATTCATTCGGAATCGAATGAATATTATATGAGAAAATGGAGCCACTGAGTCGCTTCTGCTGAAGCTATGAAAATTCTATGGAACTTTGAGTGATATGGGTAGTTATAGAAAATGCTTCTGTGGAAGAATTAAAAACTATGACTCACTTTAATCAATTATCGAACATGCTTGAACAAAAATACCATCTCATCAAAACTTCTTTACATCTTCAAATATTATTACATCATCGTCTTTTTTCTCTCCAAACTTCATTTACAACTCTCTTCCTCCCTTTACTAGTCTCTGTATTTCCAAACTCTACCAGTCACCGTCAGGATCCTGAGCTCGTACCGCACTATAATCAAACAAGCTGATGAGTTGTCCTGGCGTAGTGCCATACAACGCCTGGATAGCATCGATATCATCTTGGCTTAACATGGGGCTCTTGTAACCGCTGTAATACGGGTACATCGCCGCACTTCTCTTCCTGCTGTGCTCAATTCCCAGTCCATGACCCATCTCATGAGCGGCAACAAAGTAAAGATTAACTCCCATCGTTTGACTCCCGCTGAAGTTCTCTGCCTGATCAAAATGAATCTTGCCACTGCGAGGGTAATACATGTGGGCCAGGACTCCTCCCGGTCCGTCGAATGATGAACTCTCCTTCTTCTCATTATGCATATCCTGGCCAAAGTAGATCCTAATATCGGCATCACGTTTTCGTTTCACCTCCGTCAACTGGATGTTGGCGTACTTGGTCCACGTAGCAAAACCCTTTTCGACATAATACCTGACTTCCGCTTCCGTCATTTGTGTGTGGCCTTCCTTCCCCTCATCGTTCGGGTTGTACATGTTTTCATAGTAGTACTTCAATTTGATCTTCCCAGCCTTGTTTCCTTTCCAGAGCTTGGATTTCACAGCATAACGCTTCCTCCTCCTCAGATACCCATCCTCGGTGGGACCCTCCTCATCCTCATTCTCTCCATCCTCAGCTAGGCACTCCGCAGTCTCACACTTCACATCAATATTACCACACCGATCTTTAGCCATCATTTCCCGGGTCTCCTTTGTCAGGATCCCGTTTATGGGGGTGATTGAGTGGAAATACTGGAACTCCATCACCGCGTTGGTAAGGGCACAGGGTGAGATGGAACCGGCATATTCTTCAGCACTTTTCTTGGATAGGTTCAGGATTTTAGGAAGGTAACCATACTTCCAGAGGAAAGAAATCACCGTTTTTCCCTCACCGAAAACTTTATTCAATATGGTCAAAAAGCGAGAATCTACATTTGCCGTAGGTTCTCGTTCGTCAAAGTTATCAGACATGAGTTCTTGTCCAAATTTCCCCAACAAACCCCTCAGCATCGAGTTTTCATCTTCGACCGCTCGTGTCACCATTCTAAAAGCAAGCTTGGTAAGGCCTCTGTCCTTATTTTTCAGGACCCTCGCCAGAAAGCGGTCCATCCTATTTCTCTTGACACCCTCTAGATCTCCATACTCCCCGTAACAGTCAACACCCAGGTCCTCCCCATCCGCTGTGCTAGAGCCAAGGAGGACCAGAATCGAAAGGAACAAAACAAAACGCATCATTAACCCGAGTGAAGGAGGATTAGGATATATGTTTATATGAGGTTCCGAGCCGTGGGATGGAATGGGTTATGGAAAATTAGGTTTGAATAATTTGCGGTCAATCTGAATATTTTTCTGTAACTTTATTTCGTGAAGAATTTCCGTTATTTTACTTGTAGTGAAGCAAGCGGAGACGGGATTTTGTGGGAATTAGGATACTAATAAAAGAGATTTATATACACGCTCAGACCCTACAAAGCTAACAAAATAAATGCTGCATAATCGATAAAAGAATAAGCGTCAGAAATTAAAATATCGCACGGGCACGAGTTGAGGCCTGTACAGTTGAATAAAAACGGACTTTAGAAATACAATTCATGCAATTACGTACAGTCAAACTCGTCCGACTTTCCACCACTTAGGAAGCTCACAATAGTTTATCTCGATTTACCATGCAAAAACCCTTCCCCGAGGAGCCCGTAATACTAACACAAGTCCATGATACTACAGTCCCGAAACCTATGGTCCATCTCTGCCACAAAAGGTCAATTTCCCTTCGAATTGTAGATCCTCCTGTATGTCCTTGTCAGTCCAACCGTTCATCCCGACATAAGTATCATCATAGTCCGTAATGCCCCTTGCCAGATTCCTGCCCTGGACCACGGTGTAGATGTCCTTGGCTAGGGTGTAGATAACACCATTAAAAAAGGAGTGGAAGGCAGCCCCGGTAACATTACTATCATCGAACAATGGCGCCACATAGGGGGTATCATTGAGTCTCCCATCACGCGAGTTGAAAATGTAGTAACTCTCATCTTCCAAGAAGAACAAAAAGTAATCCCGGTATCTGGCCACCTGCAGAGATGGAGTCTGGAAGTCCCCTAAACATGGTACTTTCTACATCGACCCCGTCGTACCGGCCGACAGTTCCCCTATCCCAATCCCATGTTGTCAGGTGGTGATCTTTGAAGAAGTAGGTCACCCTGTTGTAGTTGTCGGTCACGGCGGCATCGTAATGAGTCTCCAGACCGGGGAAGGCCTCACTGATGAAGTCCGATTGAGGTCCTTCCAAAATTGGGAAACCCACCGGGGGATTGCCATCATCGGACTGTTTCTTGATGAGCCGGAAGTATCGATCATTCTTAAAGAGGAATACAACGTCTTCATCAGGATGAGAGAAACCAGCATCAAAACCGCCACCCGGGACGCAATAATATGGATCTTTAACTACCAACCTGTCTCCCTCACCGGTCTGGTCTCCCTCACTGGTCTGGTCTTTTAATACCAACCAGTCTCCCTCACTGGTCTGGTCTCGATCCTGCCGTTCTTCATGGCTGTAGTCATACAGATGGGTTAACTTACCCTCTCCCGCTCCATACAGTTCTTGGACAGCACTGATGTCGTCCTGCTCTAGCATGGGGTCTTTGTAGCCACTGTAGTAGGGGTACATTAGTGCTCCCCTCACCTTACTGTGCTCAATTCCCAGTCCGTGGCCCATTTCGTGAGAGGCAACAAAGAACAGATTGATGCCCGGTCCGTGTTTACTGGCGGTGAAGTTCTCAGATTGATCAAAGTGCATTCTCCCACTGCGAGGGTAGTACATGTGAGCTAGAACCCCCAGCGGGCCATCGAACCACCCACTACTACCCTTCTCATTGTGCTGGAACTCCCCAAACTCAATTGTTATATCAGCATCCCTCTTATCGTCCACTTCATTGAGGAACACATTGGTGTACTTGGTCCATTCAGCAAATCCTTTCTCCACTTCGTACCTAACCTGCGACTCAGACATCTGGTCGTGTCCTTTTTTGTCCTTATCGTTAGTATCGTACATGTTTTCATAAAAGAAATTAAGGTATGTCTTGCCATCACGTCCACTGGGCCTCCACTTCTTTTCCTTCACAGAGTACCTCTTTCTCCGTTTCAATGGTCCATCATGATCATCTCCCTCTGCCTCCGCTCTCGCCTCATCCTCAGCACGACACTCGGCAGTCTCACATTTCACATCCGCATTTCCACACCTGTTCTTGTTCATCAGCTCCAGGGTCTCTCTGGTAAGCCTTCCCGTCGGTTCCAGATGATTCCAGTGTTGAAACTCCATGATTGCGTTGGTTAACACACACGGGTTTATGTGCCCATCAAATTCACCAGAAGCGGAATGGGAAATTTTCATGATTTTCTTGATATACCCATATCGCCAGAGATAGCCAATGACCGTCCGACCGCTAAATATAATCTCAGCGATTTTGATTATCCCAGCAGGAAAAGTGTTCATGGGCATCTGATGATCTTGTGATTGGAGAGCCTCACCAATCTGCTGACCCATACCACCGAGTACTTGCCGGAAAACAGAGCTCCTCTTGGGTGCTAGCAGCTTTCTCTTGGCCCACGCTAAGACCCTGGGGTTGTTTTTAACTATGATAGGCATCATGTAGTTCACCCACCGTTCCATACGGTTCCGGGACTGGCCCTGGAGGTTTTCGTAGTCACCGTAACATTGGATCTCCTCGCTGTCCTGCTGGGCGCTGGCCAGGAACACAAGCAGGACGGCACACAATAGAAGGAATAGTTTGGACATACTTGGGAATTGAATTATTATCGCAAGTTGGAGTAAAAATACTCTATCAACAAGGGGAATAGCTACATAAAGTCCTAGAGAAAGAGAAAGAGATAAGGAGAGGGGGAGGGGGAGAAAAAGAGATGGAGCGAGACAAAATATATAGCACAGACTTCAAAGGGGCTGCATAGTAAACAGTCAAATCTCGATAATCTACGGTCGGAGAGGAATAAATGTCATGCAGAATGAGATGTTTTGATTACTGACTTTATAATGCAAGCCGCAACGAATGCCCTGCAAGCTTATATCTATGTTCCAGTACCTTAATTCTAGAACAATTTATCATATAATATCAATTTATCATATAATATTATGTTTTATGTTCATCTCTGTCTTATAATAGAGGTGATAGTGATATATCACGATAAATATTTTATATTATGATAAATAGTAAATATTATTATTACCTATTATAACAATCTCTTTCTAGTGCAATATCCTCTATTTTCTATGGAACCCAGAATAACGGGCCTAAAACGTGCCTTACTACCGCGATGCCTTAGTTACGAGGTGATTTCGTTACCAAGGAATTCGAATAATGGACAATTTGGAGAGGGGGTGAATTGTAAAATTATGATTATCACTATAAAAACATTTAACCTACCGAAATCCTTGATCATGTCAGGGTATTTGTAGCGTGCCTCTCGCTTCACCTCAGCCTCTTTTTCCGCAGTCTCAGACACCTTGAAGGTGAGAACCTGCTCTCGGAACCGCAGGTTTTCAGTGGGAACAAACCCGTCCAGGAAGATATTAATACCTGAAAGAAATGAATGTCATGAAGAGGACTGGGTAAAGTCCCGCCCCGGCTCTAAGGGTTACGCATAACCTAAACTATGCCTAGAAATGGTTTTTTACTTGTTCCGCGGGGCAGGAGTCCTGAGGAAAACGCAAACCCCAAATCTGGCTATTTTTGCTTGGGCTGATCCTTTAAACTACAATCGCGGGTCCCGGTCCCCGCGAACTGACTGAGATCACCACGGGCGGATCAATGATTGGCCGCCAATCAATGGTGATCTCAGGTCACACGCAGTACCGGCGGCTGATCTTGCGCAAGGGCCGCGCGCCGTGCCATGCTTTTTTAGTGCTTAAACGCGCTTTTTATAGAAACAAGTTCCCGCGCCCTACGTATTGCACTACCCTAAAGTGGGACCGGGGCCTACCCAAAAAGTTACACATATCCATACATCCTTAATTCGCATTGGCGGTGTGCCTGGTTTCACGAGGGACAATTCTGGGTTTTATAGCTACCCTACCTAACATGCAAGATGGTCGAGCAAGGTGGACCCCAGCAAGGTTAAATTCACTCCAGATAAAACCCGTTTTAATTGTGAGACAGGGTCGAGCACTGCCAGATGACTGATATGATTTAAACTGTCCCCCACCGTCTTACCTTCACGTACACCGAAGGGCAGGGTAACCACACCATAAGCACCGGGAATTCCGTACAGGACGCAGATGAAATCGGAGAGGTAATCCAGGACAGAGAGATCGTGCTCAACTACTAGGATGTACCTAGGGGGAGGAGGTGGTAGAGTAAGAAGATGGTTTTATTTGGTAATACAGTCGGACCCCGACCGACTTACCGGAACCCCGGGCAAAACCCTTTCCCCCGGTAAAGTGTAAACCGGGATCCGGATGTTCTATGGTATAGCAGCAAGCTAATAATTCATGGAGATTTTAATGGCAGACTCCAGATACCGTATCACGTGATCACTACTACTGCATCAATCATATTACCTGTCATGTTTAAGAAGGGTCCGGATGGTTCGTGCGGCGTTCATTCGCTGCTTAACATCCAAATAGGAGCTAGGTTCGTCAAACATGAAAACCTCACCAACCCTCATACAGCACATACAGCACGCAAATCGCTGCAACTCTCCCCCAGATAGAGCCTTCACATCACGATCAAGCACTTTTATCAGATCAAAGTTAGCCACTAGTTCGTCCATGTTGCCCGCCTCGTTACGCCTTGTCAAGATCTCTCGGACTGTTCCCTGAGCAGTGGAATTGTTGTTGGGGTCTTTGTATTGAGAAGAACTATCTTGCGTGAAGATATTAAACAATAAAATGGTGTGTTGTCCTAGAATCTCCAATGTTCTAGAATCTAGATTGAACCATATCACAGCCGTTTTATAGTGTGGCAACACAATGTAACTTACCCTCGCGGCTTTAGGAATCGTCTCCACGTATTGTGGCTTCATAAAACACTTCAAGTCATCTTCGACAATCTTTTGGAAATAATTCTGTAGCTCATTGCCACGGTATCGGAAAATAATCTCCTGAAATTGGGGGTGATTACATTCTTGAGGTTCTGAAATTAGGGGGAGGGGGGGGGGGTATCGTGAGTGTGACGACTTTATAACTAGTTACCCGGTGTGTTGTACCCAGTTCTGTAAAAAATAGTACAAACCTGCCAATCGGGAGGGTTGGCAAATCGTCCAAAATTGGGTTTTTCCTTTCCTGCCAGGATCTTGAGGGCAGTACTCTTTCCAATACCGTTGGTACCGACCAATCCTAAGACCTCACCAGGTCGGGGAGTAGGCAACCTGATACAGGGTAAAGAATATTAAAGAATAGCTAGTGTATTGAGGTAAACCTAACCAAAACACAAACCAGACATGTGGAAAACTTTAAATTAAAGTAGATTAAAGTACCTGTGGAGTTTAAAGGAGTTGGCGGAGTACCGATGGGTGGTTTCCGCGTCCAGGTTGGAAGGCAGGTTGATGATATTGATTGCCTCAAAGGGGCATTTCTTGACACAAATACCACAACCAATACAGAGAATCTCGGAAATAAAGGAAATCTTGTCCTCAGAGGTTACCTGTAGTTCAGGGAAGGTGAGAGAGAGACAGAGAAATAGAGAGAGACGATGGAAAATAGTGATTGGATAACTTCGACTTTTGAGTTAAATGTTAGATGTTAAATCAGATTCGATTGTGCTCTAAAATTACCTCAATACATTGCTTTCCCATTCTAACTACGGGACAGGATCTCTTGCACTCATGGTTGCACCTCTTAGGCTTGCACCTGGGCGATATTATGAAATTAGGTCAAAAATAGTATCAACTCATTAACTTTTGTCAGTACATTATATTTGGTTATCCCATTCTCTCTAACGGTTTTTGTACTCTACCCTCCTATCCTATCCTATTTCAATGTCTCTCTCTCTGTCTCCCTATCTCTCTACTTTATCCCTCCCAGCTTCTCTCACCTGTCATGGTTGACCACGGCAATTCTAGTGATCTTATCACTGCCCCCATCCGTCTTCTTATCTCGCTTGCCCATGCGTGTTAATCACTCGCTATTCACCCTATATCAAAACGTAATTTATGGAGATAATACTACGTTGGATAGGACACGTGTGGTTCAAAGACAAAGATCATGATCAGACTCTGAACAATGTATTAGTCATAAAACAGCCGGATAAAACAGGATATACAACATACACACACCCACACACTTAATTTTCAGTCACTTTCGTTTTCTTTTTCTTGGCCTTTGATCCAGCTATCATAGCCTTTCTTTTCGTGGCCCGTTCCTTGTCATACTGCGGTATCGTGCTGATATCTTTCCTCTCGACACGTTTCTTTGTTGCCCGTTTGTAATCTCTCCTCGAAATCCCCTTTAAATTTTTCAGCCAATCCGGTAACTCACACCCCGAGTTCTTCAATACAGTAATAATGGAGGGAAGTAGAGCTTTATCCGCCTCTGTGAAAAATGTCACCGCCTCTCCTCCCTGTCCCGCCCGGCCAGTCCGTCCAATACGGTGTATGTAATCCACTCTCGTTTGGGGTAGATCAAAATTAACAACAACGTTAACATTTTTAAAATCAATCCCACGGCACATCAGATCAGTACAGATCAGGATCCAAACCTCTCCTCCCCGGAACTTCCCCACTATCTCATCCCTGGCATGTTGCCCAAGATCACTGTGGATGGCTGCCACTCTGCTGCTGACCATCTTCAACTCTTCATACAGCTGCTTAGCACGATCCTTTGTCTGGGTGAAGACCAGCATGGGCGGTTTGAAGTCACCCTGGATCATCATACGCAGCGAGTACAACTTACTGTCCTCAGTTCCCACAAACTTGAGGGATTGTTTTATGTTGGAGTTCGCCCCGTTCACTGCCCCAATGAACACCTGAACGAAGTTGTCGAGATGTTTAAAACACCATTCGTCAATTCCGTTGGCCAATGTCGCACTAAATAGCCCCACTGTCACTTTAACGAGGTCAATGCACTCCAAAATGGCTGATATCTCCTCCTTGAATTGGTCGTCAAACAGTCGATCAGCTTCGTCCAGGATACAAAACTCCAAACTAGATAGATCGAGTTTGTCTTCTTTTATCATTGAGAGGAGATAGGATGGTGTGGCAATAAGGATATCTTTCTTTCCGACATCCTTGCTCAAAATATCAGATTTGGCGTTTTCCTTCGATAAAAGATAGTATTTGAACTTGGTACTTCCGCCTAGCGATTTGAACTCCCGATAAATTTGACCAGCAAGCTCACGAGTCGGTGACAAAATCAGAGCTCTAAAGTTTCCTGATTTCGACTTTTTCAAGTGGGATAAAATTGGCAAAGCGAATCCAAGAGTTTTGCCTGAACCCGTTGGAGCGCAGGAGAGAATGGATCGGTGCTGCATAAGAAGTGGAATACATTGCATTTGAATTGGTGTTGGCTCAGAGATACTACTTTTCTCCAATCGACCGAGAACAGACTTGAGTATTTTGGGATGCGCTGCTTTCAAATCCTCAAACGTGCTCTGAGCTTCTGGAACGTCAGACCCTTTAATACGAATTTTGTGTCGTTTCCGAATATTTATATTTTCCTTTGGCTGCTGTATCTCCTCTACCTTTGGTGGTATTGCGGGGATTGAAGTTGGTTTCGGTTTCTTGACACGGATGTTAGTTCCCGCACATAAGAGATGCATCATATCTTGCTGTGCGTTAACCATGTTCTGCAGAAAGGTGATAGAAATTAGAAAGCGATCGACAAATATGATTCCTTTGATAAGGATGTAAATGTAAATTATGCATTAAATATACCACTCAACAGTGAAAATCAGGGCGGGGTTTAGGGGCAAGCAGGGTCTAGGCGCTCGATACCCCGGTGGTGGTTCTGATATTTTTAAGCGTTTTTAGACGATTTCTGTTGGCAAATGCTACTGACTTAAAGCGGGATAAGGCATCGCAATTCTATTTTCAAGCATTTCTGAACCTTTTTGTGGAAAAGAATAGAAATGAAAGGCACATATAATAGATTAATTCATGGTCTTGGCATACGTTGCAGGCCCCTTATAATATAATATAAGGGGCCTGGAGGGAATACCGCGCTAGGGGGGAATACATAATCAATCATATCTCCGGTTCCAGATAAGGTACAGAAATCGTTTTGGTAGCGTTGGAAAGAGGAAGATAACAGCTTTCAAATGCAACCGGTTTCAGGTCTCTATCTTATCAGGAACAGGAGATATGAACCAAACTCCGCAAAATCGAGTGCGGTAAAATAAAAAATTTCGAGATTTTATTTCAAATTTGAAACAAAGTGTCCCTGCAGGGACCTGTGACGTCACTTTTTGAAAACAACCAATCTTTGAACGGCTATTGCTCAGCCTCCTCAAATCCAATTAACTTCTCTCAAAAACAGCAAGGTAGATAATTGTCAGATCTAACAGCTAGTGAAAGAATCAAGCAAAACGGACTTCAGGGGCCAAAGTTATAAGCACCGCCGTTTTTTCGACCGCAAAGTTATTTTCGACCCAGCCGGGCTCAGGCCAAACGCGCGCGCGGCATTCCCTCCAGTCCCCTCGTTGCGGGGGTGCGCGCATGAGGGGGCTGCAGCGCATTCCAATTCATGGTCTTGATAAAGTCGGATTTTTTGAAACTGTCACCCCCCTGAAATAACAAAATTTGCCATGTCTCCGGTTCCTGATGAGATAGAGACTTGAAATTTGGAGGTTCGGAAGAACTTAGCAAGATCTTCGTAACCTCCAAATTTCAAGTCTCTATCTCGTCAGGAACCGGATTTATGGTCATTTACGAAATTTGAAAATACCCAGGGGGGTGACAGTTTCAAAAAATCCGACTTTAATTCTTCTTATCCTTTTTGTTGGCTAGAAGCCGTGGAAAACGCGCGCACTTGGGGTCTGCAGCGCATGCCAATCCTTTTTGTGGAAAACGGGGAATTTAAAGTCCGTTTCAAGCGACTTGACCCGTAATTCTTGGAATTTGGCGCATTGCGCGTGTATTTACAAAGGGGAAATCCTGAATTTCCAGGAATCTCAGGTCAAGTCGTTTGAAACGCACTTTAAAAATTTCCTGATCACAAGAAAAAAAATCACACGCGCGCACACCATCCAATTTAATTAGGTGCACCAAAACTCACGTCGAATTGTACTGTGACGCGCGGATAAAACCTCTTTTTGATCTGCCGCGCGTTTCATGCGCGCATTGCCCCAGCTAAAATAAAATTCAGATTTTAAATTTTTTGTTTTTCCCGTTTTTCTTCTTTTTTATAGGGATCCCTAATAAAGTTGTGACTTGTCACTGTAGTCTTGCGGAGGCGCAGTTGTGACTTGTCACCGCGTGTGCGCGTACCAAAACGCACGTGGTTCCCACTGCGCGTAGCTGCGGCGCGGCGCAAACCATGCGGTGACAAGTTACAATCGCGCATTTTGAAGCCGCGCCGCCACGGGAACCACATGTTTGGTGACAAGTCACAACTTTATTAGGGATCCCTATAGGGATCCCTAAAAAAGTTCAGTATTTACACAGAGTTTACACAGTCTTTACTCAGTCGTTAAAGTGAAAGCGAAACAACAACGAACTGGCTGCGCGTCGCGCATTCGTTGCGCATAACGATCTCACCGGTGAGATTCATATGCGCAACGTTGCACAACGCGCAGCCAGTTCGTTGTTGTTTCGCTTACACTTTATACTCGGATTTTTTCCCTGCCCGGGTGAATGCCCGAAGCTAAGGGCATTCACCCGGGATGATGTTTTTAGCACGCACGTGCTAAAAAGATCATTCAGGGTTTAGAAATCAGCAGATCGTGTAGTTAACTAAATGTCCGTCCGTCCGTCACGGACAACGCCTGACAACCGATCCATTTTGAAAGCGTCGTCCGCAAAGTTATTACACTACGGATTTCGGTGGCGCGCGCTCAAAACTTGTGTGCGCGCACTCTCAATGCAGCGTATGTATACACAGTACACACCTCGCGCGTTACAGCATAGCCGTAGCGCTCGAATGGATTTAACTTCTTGGTAAATCTGATTGAAACTAAAAGGCGTTGAAAGCTCAGCTCGTTATTATGGTGACTGAGGGAACGTGAGAAGTTTCCCATGCATAGCTTCGTCTCACATAATATTGTAATTAGGCGTTGGCGGACGACGATCAGATCACATTGCACGGTGTGTCTGTGAGCGGCGCTTACCAGATCTCATCGTTTATCAGTAATCGGTTGGAGTATTCGTAGGCAGGGAAACACAGCATTATGAAACATAATGCAATAATAATTCTTGTTTGAAACTGTCACCCCCCTGAAATAACAAAATTTGTCATATCTCCGGTTCCTGATAAGATAGAGACTTGGAATTTGGAGGTTCGGAAGAACTTAGCAAGATCTTCGTAACTTCCAAATTTCAAGTCTCTATCTCATCAGGAACCGGACTTATGGTCATTTAAAGAAATTTGAAAACTCTAGGGGGGTGACAGTTTCAAAAAATCCGACTTTAACGACTGCGTCTTTCGCACTCGATTTGCAGCGTTTTCGGAAACTTTTTTCGCCGCAGCGCTCAATTTTGTCAATTGTGCAGCACACAATCCAATATTTTCTTGGAAAAAGCCACTGTGCGCAGCACGCGCCGCTCTGGGTGTAACGACTGAGTAAAGACTGTGTAAACTCTGTGTAAATACTGAACTTTTTTAGGGATCCCTATAAGGAACCATAATAAAGTTCAAGAGCGCACCCCATCCAAGAGCGCACCACCTCCAAAAGACACCACTTCAAGAGCGCACCACATCAAAGAGAGCTCCCCATCCAGAAGATACCGCGCGCAGGGGACACCACGCGCAGAAGAGACCGCACGCGCAAATACAACGCCGCGCTGGTCTCTTCTGCGCGTGGTGTCCCCTGCGCGTGGTATCTTCTGGATGGGGAGCTCTCTTTGATGTGGTGCGCTCTTGAAGTGGTGTCTTCTGGAGGTGGTGCGCTCTTGGATGTGGTCTCTTTTGGGTGTGGTACGCTCTCAGGTGTGGTCTCTCTTCGATCGGGTGTGCTCTTGGGTGCTCTTGGAGGCTCTTGAACTTTATTATGGTTCCTTATGAGGCCCCTCGGAAATGTTTAAGTCATGCACAATCAAGTCACGCCCACCAATCACAGCTCAGAACGCGCAGAGTGCTTCGCGCGTTCTGAGCTGTGATTGGTGTGCGTGACTTGATTGTGCATGACTTGAACATTTCCGAGGGGCCTCATTTTTTTCTCTGTCTTAAATCCTCAAACGTGCTCTGAGCTTCTGGAACGTCAGACCCTTTAATACGAATTTTGTGCCGTTTCCGAATATTTATATTTTCCTTTGGCTGCTGTATCTCCTCTACCTTTGGTGGTATTGCGGGGATTGAAGTTGGTTTCGGTTTCTTGACACGGATGTTAGTTCCTGCACACAGAAGATGCATCATGTCCTGCTGTGCGTTAACCATGTTCTACAGAAAGGTGATAGAAATTAGAAGGCGATCGACAAATCTGATTCTTTTGATAAGGATATAAATGTTACTTATGCATTAATTATGCCACTCAACAGTGAAAATCAGGGCGGGGTCAGGGGTGTAGGGGCGGGGCCCCCGCAAGCAGGGTCTAGGCGCTGGAAATCCCGGTGGGGGTTCTGATATTTTTAAGCGTTTTTATACGATTTCTGTTGGCAAATGCTACTGACTTAAAGCAGGATAAGGCAGCACTTTTCAGTTTTCAAGCATTTTTGAACCTTTTTTGTGACCTGGGTGTCCACAGCCCACAAGGGATTTTTGATTCTCCTACTCCTTACACCAACACCCTAGTATTTTATTGAGGAAATTCATTGAAATAAATTAATTTGAAATATTCGACCTAGGCGCGAGGACGATGCCCTCGAAAGTGGACGGTCTGCCATGTCGGGAGATTGAGGTAGAGTTCATGCTACCTCAGGATCAATCAGTGTTCATGAAAACAGCGGTGCACAGTAAAATGAGTGATGTGAAAACTTCTCTTTGGCAGTATCTTGTGTCGCAGAGTCTGGAATTGAGTGGGACGCCCAGCGATTATGTTTTTTGTTACAACCACGATCTAAATATCTTTGAAGTAGTGGATGAATCAGTCCTGCTAAGCTCCTTAGACATTTACAGACTTTGGTCGGAAGACCCAACCTTCATGAAATGGCTTGAACTCCGACCCCGAAATCGCGTGCTCTCACGCCACGAAAAGGAGATGATAAACATGGTCAACGCCCTTACTGGAATATCCCTTTCAGAGCTCGGTTCGGAGAGTAGTATCGAGGTTGAGTGCGCTAGGAAGAACTTTGCAAGGGTTCGGCAGCAGGTAGAGAAGGTCCGTGATCCATATCAGTACTACTTTGGACCCCGGATCTACCCAGAGCCTCTACCAGTTCACCTCCTCAAGCGGTGCCGCGAACCACTTCTGTTTGTGCAGTTTTTCTTTCCAACAGGCAGTACTAAGGCTCAACTAAACGAGTTGTATGATAAAAGTGCAGACAATGTTCGGGATGAAATGTTCCCCAAAGATCCGGTCAAGAGAACTCTCTACGGTCTACCCGAGGAAGCAGCAGCGTCTGATTACGTACTCAAGGTAGCTGGAATGTCAGACTACATTTCAAGTGACACCCAGTTTGTCGACTTTGTCCATGTCCGAGATTGTCTGATTCGGAAGGAGCATGTTGATTTGTGGTTTGTCGGAAAACCCAAGGTCCCTCCTGAGGAGGATCCCACTTTGGACACTGCTTTGTTGGACCCAGCGGAGAAATACAACATTCCCCAGTCTGAGTTGACCCTGGCAGGACGCAGCCACACTGACATATCCGCACTGAGTCTGTGGGAGATAAACCAGAAGTTACGGTTACGGATTCTCGGTTGTGAGGGAGTGGGTGACACAGAGGAGGGCCTATCAGATTTGTATGTTCAGGTCACCCTGTATCATGGTCAAACAGCCCTCTCCGCCCCCGGGTGCACTAAACACGTCCCTTTTACCTGTAACCCCTCCTGGTACCAGTGGTTGACATACGACATCGCCCTGAAGAATGTTCCCCAGGACATTAGGTTCCATATTGTGGTCAAGGCCATTACCCGGGGTCAGAGGAAGAAGAGTGTGACTGAGGAGGGTAAACCAAAGGGAGGGAAGAAGAGCAGCACAGCAGGGGTGGGAAGCACTAGTGGTGGTGGTGGTGGTGGTAAGGGGTCAGATAAACCCGCAACCCTTGCACCAGACCCTGCTGTAGATGGAGGGGAGGATATTGCAATTGCGTGGGTCAACCTACCCCTAGTAGACTTTAGATCGTGCCTCAAAACGGGAAAGTTAACACTAAAATGCTGGTCGTATGAAGAAGAGGATGAGGGTTATGCACCACCCCTTCCTGATGGTGTTGTTAGTGAGAACCCCTCTCCTAATTGTGTCTACCTAAAATGTGAGCTTGATGAGTTTGTTTATCCTGTCATGGTTCCCGCCTACCCTCCCTCTCCTGAGACAATAGACCAGGGACCCATCCCAAGCCCCTCTGAGCAGAGCAAGCTAGAGGCCCTGATGTACACTGTAGACGCCCTGACGTCACTAACGGACAAGGAGCGGGATATGGTGTGGAAGTATCGGAGGTTCCTAAAGACCTACGATCAGGCTCTACCAAAGTTGTTCCAAAGTGTGGATTGGTGCCACCAACAGAATGTAGTTGAGGTGGTCCGGATGTTGGCACTATGGACACCGCCCAGAATTGAAGTTGTCTTGGAGTTACTGAGCTGCAGGACACCCAGTAGACCTGTCAGGACATACGCTGTGGAGTGTCTCGAACAACTCGATATCTACACTCTCAATACTTACATTTTACAACTGATAGAGGCGCTAAAGTACGAGACTTATCACGACTCCGCTCTGGCAAGACTCCTACTGAAGAGAGCTCTTGAGAAGCGGGAGTTTGGGCATTTCCTGTTCTGGGCTCTGAGGAGTGAGGTTGACCGGCAGGAACACCGGATCCGGCTAGGTCTTCTTCTTGACGCTTATATCAGGGGTTGTGGCGATGAGCAGCGGTTCCGGTTACTGGTTCAGGTAAAGGCTTGCACCATCCTGAAAACGGTATCCCAACAACTCAAAAGTGATAGATATCAGAACGATGCACAGAGAAAGAGCTACCTAATTGATACTCTCTCCTCCTCTGAATTCCCGGAAATGTTCTCTCCTGTGTACAATCCTCACCTTGTCCTAGGACGCATCATTCCTCGACAGTGCACCTTCTTCGATTCCAAGAAAAAGCCCCTCCTCCTTGCTTTCGAGAACGGTGATCCAAGTAATCTCGGGAAGTCGACTGTCCGGGTGATCTTCAAGCAGGGTGACGATATAACGCAAGACATGGTGACCCTACAAATGTTAAAACTAATGGAAGGGGTGTGGCAACAGAGCGCACTGGACCTCTACCTAACCCCCTATGGTTGTACCAGGACTGACAGGAATTGTGGCATGATTGAGTACATCCACGCCATGACCCTCGCTGATATAATGTTAGAGCATGGTGGTGTAACGGGTGTCTTCCGGGCGGATCTCCTGAAGGAATGGTTGTCCCAGCAGAACACCTACAAGGTTGACCTGGACCGGGCACTACAGCTTTTCACCATGAGCTGTGCGGGATATTGTGTTGCTACGTACGTTCTGGGGATAGGGGACCGGCACAGCAGTAACATCATGGTCAAGAGGAATGGAGCCTACTTTCATATTGATTTCGGGCACTTTCTGGGGAATGTCAAGTATTTTGAGGTTTTGGGACTGAATATTAAGCGGGAGCGAGTACCTTTTGTCTTCACTTCTACCCTGGCGTTTGTAATGGGTGGACGGGATGGGGAACTGTTTAAACAGTTCGAAGGGATGGCTTGTAGAGCGTTCTCTGTGCTCCGGAAACATGCCCACCTTTTAGTAAACACCCTGTCTCTCCTCCTCAAAGCGGGCATGCCAGAGTTGAGGTCCAGCACGGATATTGAGTACCTTCATTCCACGCTGCTCCTTCATAAAAGTGAATCTCAGGCAGCCAACCATTTCCAGTCGTTGATCAACGATACTTTGAAAGATAAATCTACTGCCCTGAACTTTCTCGCTCATACTCTAAAACATTTGTAACAAACAACTGGAAACTAATTAAATAGTTAATTAACCGAGAGTTATTGATGATGATGAAATGATTTTGTTCCAATGTGTGTGCCGTGTGGTGAGATGAGACTTATTTGAAATTGAAATAATTGATTTGCTATATTTATTCTTTTAGAGTGAAAAACTGACTTATCGTGAGATGTGTGTGAGATGTGAGCCGTTTGAATTTTGCTGACACCCTTTTCTTCTTTTTACAACTGTTTTTTTTAATAAACTCACAAACAATATCGTTTTACTGATTGTATTTCTATCATTGGCTGGCCTTCTCTCCAGGCTCCAAAAACCGATGTCTCTAAAATCCCTCTTATTTTCTCTAGCAATAACGTAACCCAATGGCAGTTGAAGTGGTTGAATCGGAGACTGTCACTACCAGTACCACGGTATGTTTTTTTAGAACAAATGTTTAAATTTATAAAGGAGTAGTATTTAGTTTTATAAAGGAGTACGTCAAATCTTCAAACTTTCATTATTTCAGGAAGTGACGACAACACGAACCGGACGCTCAACTTCACGATCCCGATCTCGGTCACCCTCCCGCCGCAAATCACTCTCCAACCGATCACCTTCTCCCCACCGATATAACACCCGTCTGAACCGGGGTGAGGGCGGTGGTGATGGTGGTGATGTTGTCACCTCCACTACTGCTGGTGGGTGCTGTGTCACCACCTGTGTTCTGGGCAGTTTCAAGTCAGTGAAGGACTGTGTGGTGAGGCTGTGTCCTGTGGTGAAAGAGTTGGTGATAGTAAGTGTTTACCTGCTCCTGGCATACGTGTCTGTCACCATGTGTACTTACGGAAAATGTGATCTGAAAATACCTACGGTAAGTCATGAGGTCACTTGATTTAACAATAGTGATAGTGAAGAGCTTTAATTTGCTAAAATTGACTCAAGAGATTTGACCACAATAATGATTATATTTTCAGATACCAAGTTTGAGTATCATGTACAACGAGACTGTGACGGTTCAGGGCATTTCATCGGATATTATCTTGGCCCTTCTCTTCCTTATCCCCATTGGGGAGGTGAGTCCTTTATAAACAATATCTTGTCATATCTTGTTATGTTCTAACCCACTGTCTGGTCACAAGCATCCAATCGTAATTCTGTCGACGGATTAATTGTTGTGGTTTGTCGACATTTAATTGGTTGTGGTGATGTTTGACGTACACCACTGTACAAACAAGATATTTCATGTTTGTACAAAAATGTGCACACATTGTGCACACAGTGTACCTATACATAACAAACGTGTATTATACATCGACATGCAACATTATCCAGCACCACTCACAGCAGTGTATTTAATATGTGGTGATAGTCTGCTAGACTGTAATGTGTGCGTGTAACATCTGCACCTCTCTCTACAACACTTGGAGGTCTTCTATCTTTCTCTCTCTCTTTCTCTCTCTCTCTCTCTCTCTCTCTCTCTCTCTCTCTCTCACCCTCTCATTCACCACTGCTCAGTTTATAATATGAGTCATGACGTCTGTTACACACACTAGTTCATTCTCTGCAGTTACCATGTCTTTTTGCATATGATGAATTTTCTTACTCCAAACTCTTAGAACAGCCCACTGGTATCAGTTTCGCAATGTCCCAGCCTTTTTATAACAAATTAAGCTAGCCCCTAATTCCTTGTCTCACAAGACACAACTCACAACTGCCCTCTCCAAACTGGGCAATGATGCAGTCGACAACTAATCCCCCTTGTTTCAGGTCGCCAAGGGTATTCCAACAGAACACGGTACTCTCTCATACCGACTAAACGGTGAGTTACACACAAATAATTGGTGCTAATTACACCATCATATTACATCCAGTCGAACACACAATTATATTTCTCACTGCTGCACATTTCGCACTGCACAGCTACGTGATTTGATAGTATCTGAGGGGGAAAGTTATTTTGTATCACGATCCTTTCTAATGAAAAGTGCAAGTGCTATGAAATCTCCCTCCATCTTTTCCTGCTTGGAATGCCCAGTATGCCGCTATACACACACACTTCACTGAGTGTATATAATAGCTCTTCCTGGTACAGTATACAACTATACACACGCACACATATAAACTTTGTGAAACTCTGACTGTCATAACAGAGACATAACCCACGGGTAACCTGTCACTACTTTGATGTGCAAGTGTGCAGCAGAGCCAGGAGGGAACAAGCAGCAGGAGGTAAACGTTCCTCTCACGCTCTCTCTTTCCACAGTCCGCTTAATTCTGGACCAAACACTTAAATAACACGCCAATTCTGCTTTTTACGGACTGAATTAACGGCGGAAACATTTTGTCAAGTACTATTCCCGCAGATTCGCATTATGAAAATGGCGCGCACATTTTCCAGCTTCCTTAGTCGTTTCCTCGGAGGAATTAAAGGTTATGTAGGGTTTCGTGACAATCCCGATAAAATTTCCAAAGATTTTCATTAATTTTAGTAAAAAAACAGTTTTTAAAAAGTCAAATTTTTATGCAGGAAGTAGGTTTAGATCCACGACCTTGGGTTATTGGCCCTGCATTACTGCCACTCTCTAACTTCTATAGAAGCAGATATGACCCTTTTTCCAACATTTTGACAATTGCATAATTGTTCAAATCATAACTTTTTCCTAAGTTCCTATTCAACGTGTTCGGTATCAAGCTGCAGATTGTCGTTGATTCTACGACCAGAAATACCGTTGCATTGGGATGGCCAACTAGCCAGGGTTTACTTCATCTCATTTCCTGTATAATACCTGGTTTTTTGTCAGAGTTCGATCTGATTAACAAACGACTAAAAAACGAAATCTATTAGTTAGCTATTGCACCACATATTCTGACCAAGTTCATCAAAATCGGAGCTGTTCTCTCTCACTTTTATGACTTCGGTGTCTTCTCTACTCGTTTCATAAGATGATTTTGTGATATCGTCTAGGCTAGAAATATGTACATTTAAAAAAAGGTACCGCACCCACGTCCCACGCAAAAGCAAGCCCAATCACCACTGAACATTTATGAACATTCATTGGAATCGAAAGATGGGACATTGGCGGTAGAAATGTTTGGTAACACATTCTGAAATGGTTTTTGGAAGTTAAAATTTCTTGTCCTTTAATGTCCTTTAATGTCTTTTAATGTCCCAAATTACCCCGGGCAATTTAATGACCCAAAAATCGAGGGACATTAAAGGACATTTTAATACGCGGGCCCCCCCCTCCCAGTACCTCAGTACTGCCTACACTTTACCGCCCAAATTCTGTCTTTGTTCGGTATCGACGTAACGCGCGGAACATTTTGTACAGAGTACCCCGCGCAGATCTCGGATTTGAAAATGGCGCGCACATTTCCAGCTTCCATTACTCGTTTCCGGAGTTAATTAAAGGTAATTAGGGCGTGGTAATATCCATAATATATTTCCAAAAATTTTCAATTAATTTTAAAAAAATATTAGAAAAAGTCAAAAAGTTTATAGCAGGAAGTGGTTTCGATCCACCGACCTCTGGGTTATGGGCCCAGCACGCTTCCACTGCGCCACCCTGCTAACTGACAGAAGAAAAATTCACCCCTCTTTATACCCAACATCTGACAATTGCATAATCGTTCAACTCATTATCTCCTTTTTCAGCTCCTATTGCACTGTTCGGTACTCTCGCCTTGTATTTCGGTGGATGTTACTACGACAAGGAATACTGTCAGAATGGGGATGGCCAAGAGCTGCAGGGTTCATTTGCCTTCCTTACTTCTGTATCAATCCTGGCTGTTTACATGCAGTGGAGGTTCGCTAGTCTTGGATGTGCTTACAATGGTATGAATATTGGGAAAGTTCTATATTTCTATCCCATTTCCCTCTCGGATATTGATTATTCCCTGATGTATAATGAAAATACTGATTATTGAAACCCCTCTACTCTATAACGGCTACTAACCCCATCTCTATTTCAGTTGCTGTTGGGTGCCTGGTTGGGTTCCTCCTTGACAGACGCTTCTCCCTATTCAACATCCCCACCCACTGTTACTCCTCAACTGTTCTGGGCCTTGCAATGCTACTCACTTCATATGCAGCTTTCTCTACCTTACTGAAGGGAGCTCAGAAATGTGCAACCCAGTGTGGTGAGTCAAATAATCTTGATATGGTGATTGACCGGTGTCTCGCGAGAAATTCCGAATCATGTTCTCAAACATTGGATACAAGAGTTTCAAATAATATTATCTAACTAGTACTTTTTAAGTTATCTTATCTGATACTTCATGTGTGCCGAGATAACTAGTTTCCAATTAATTATCCCATTAATTAACCTCTCTCACCAGCATCCCGTGGGCTGCTCCTGATTGTATCAACCTGGTACCTGGCTGGCCAACATGTATACACTAAACCCGAACAAGACGACTTTATCAACACCTTCTCTCTTTGTTTCATTGCGGGTCTTGTCCTCCTTCAGATGATCCTAGTCTACAAACATCGCGAGTGTGCAAGTGAGTAATATTTGCGAAGTGTGTCCGGACAGAGTAATTAAATATGCGGTGTTCGTTACACGTTGGGGTCGTGGTCTATCATGTTAGTGGCCACCACCGACAACCCCTTTCCGGCGCACAAGGATTACTATTGCAACCAATGTTCGATGCGATTAGATGTAGGAAGGAAGTGGTATATCCGGGTTTAGTAATTACCGCAATCAGTAATTACCTGTATTACTGTTGACTTAATTTGGGGGGGTCCCGCGTTAAACGGGACCCAACTGGAAAAGTAAAAAGAAATCTGTGATCAGATAGCGTGCGTGAAATATCTCCACCTATTTGAAATTCGCTACAGAAACTTTCCTTGTGTTTTACTAAAACCTCACCTTTTCAGAGATGTGTAGTGTGGTAGTTGTCCTGTTGGCTGGTGTGACAGGTGTCCTAATCAAGCAGGGTGTCCTGTATATCCCTGCTAGTTGCCCCTGCAACTCGCTCTGGTGGACGTTCAATGTTGGATGTGCCCTGGATGCCCTCTTTGTGATTTGTGTCGCAGGAAAAACTGAGTTCTTCTCTGTTAAACCTGGTAGGTGGTGTGCTCTCTCTCAGCTCTTTGCTCTCTCTTTTTGGCAATTCAATTCGTTTTCCATTTATGTTGCCCTCCCCACCCCAACCCCCTTTTTTTTTCTTTTTTTTTTTCGTATCTTCTCCGCATCCATAGTTTTGCAAGGAGTTAACCTTAGTTTTTGTATCTCAAGGGCTGCCATACAAAACATGAATTCACCGCGCCCCATCTTGCCCTCTGTCTTCTCGACACGAACGCTGCACAGCCCTGCTCTCTCCGTCACATGAGTATAGACGCTAATTGAATAACAACATTGAGGGTTGCTCTTCAATCAAGAGTCGCACGGAGAGAGCAGCGTGGTTGTACAGCTAGACAACATAGTTTGGATAGCATTAGTTCCGACGGCACAACCTTATACTGCGCTTACCAGCGCGGGGTGAACCTGCCAGGGCCGTCCCGACCACTCTCTTTTTTCGGAAAGAGCCTAAATTTTACCAACCCCTTCACTTCCTGTACAGCTGCAGTAGTAGTACTGCTGGTAACTCGAGTAGCCATCCCCCCACAAATGAGCTTACCCCCCCCCCCCCGGTCTCAAATGATAGCTATGATAATTTACAATCCACCATCCATCTCAGTTGAAGTACTGCGGAACATAATGCAGGGAGACCGAAACCCGTCTGTAGCTGGACTTGACATTAAATTCTTTGTTATCAGGGCATCCAATATGTGTCCTCTGCTCTACACCATCATCACTAGTGAGTTTGTGTGTGTGTTTTCTCATTTGCCATTTTGTTGTTACCCCAGCATGAGATTATCCAAACTTAAGCCCCCAACTTATGAGAAATACAACAATAGTCTAGTGAAAACGTGTAAAAAAAGGGGTCGACCCCCGAAATTTTTGATGCATTTATAATTCCTTCACCAAAATGTCCTCAAAGGCCTTCTGGGTGAGATCCCAAAAGTCTACCAACCAACTCCTGGGGGAAGTACCCTTAATTGGCCCTAATTGGCTTGATGGTATAACTCGCCAATTTTGCTAACTCAGCTCTGGAGCGTCGTAGAGACCTTTCATTGGTCGCAATCGATCCGAAGTCGCTATCTCTAACCGTTTAGCCGCTAATTGGATTTAACTGATTGATTGGACTTAATTGGGACCCTCGTATCTCAGCTCAGGGACATCGTAGAGACTTTCATTGTCGGAAACTGACCGGAATGTGCAAGTTTATATTAGTGCTATGAAGGTCCAAAGTCGCTATCTCCAACCGTTTAGCCGGAAATCGAACTTCTTTAAAACCGTTTTGCGCATGGTTATTGGGTTTGTAAGATTTTCTGTTTCTCAGCTCAGGAGCGTCGTAGAGACTTGATTCCGGTTGCAAACGAACCGGAATACCCAAGTTTATATTGACGCTACTAGTAAACCCGTTCGCCCTACGGGCGAATTTCGGGGAAATGGTATTGGTAGCTGGAATAGGGAACACTGACATCATCAGTCTAACTAATGACATGCACTATCCCATCTTAAGTAACGGTACCTTAGAAGGAGCTCAGGCGGGATCGCTGCGAGTTTCTGGTTTCAGAACGTCAAATGATGATCCGGCGATCAAAGTTATAAAGAACTTACTATTTCGTCTGCTTGCAGTATTCATCTGCCTTAATCTCTGAGATTGATCATCGGTTCTGTTTAACCTCTAACGTCTTGTTCGTTTCTCTCGCACTTCTTTTGGTGATGCTCATTTGAACCCCTCAGTGTATGGAAAAGTAGAGAATAGCGGTGAGATCTTGCGTGAATAACTCCAATTGTCGCTGTCGTATATCAAGAGTTGTTGAAGAGAGGCATATATTAGCTGGAACAGTGAAACAACTAAAGCAAAGATCAAAGCACGTGGCACGTGCAGTATAACAGTAGCAACCATGCCATTGGCAACGGCTCCGACTCCTGCCCCACTCCAATAGTACTCCACAGTTCACCTCTAGGCTCTAAACCTGCACGTGCTAAATGCCATATAAGGTAAAAAACGTTACACTGGATTTCCCTATTTGCTTTAATAATAGTATGATGAAGGTCCGAAGTTGCTATCTCCAACCAATTAGCCGTAAATTGGACTTAATTGACCTTAATTGGGCGAAATAGCCAAATAGACCGCAAATTAGTGGCAAAATGTCTAACAAGCTAATTCCTTCACTAAGTGACCCTAATGGGTCCCCCGAATCACCAAAAAAAATCATGGCCGATCGGAGTTGCAGAAGACCCTTATTTCCGGGTGGGCGCGGCACCAGTATTTTCAGGCAGATGCCAAAAACGTAACTTTCCTTTGGGAAGGAGTAGAGACAAATCTAAGGACATTAAAATGTGTAGCGTCCTCGCATTAGTGGGGGTAGACGCCCATAAAAAGTTCCTATCTCATTTTGTTAATTGGTTAATTAGATAATTAGTTGTGCGCATAGCCATATTTCCGATATTATACGGTTTAAATGGCTCAGTCATGAATAAGGACCTGTTTTTGACCGCTGAACACGATTATTCAAGCAATATAATGGAACTCAGAGGTGTGAAAAGTGTCTTAATTAGGCAAAATTGGATTATGGATATAATTGGGTATAATTGGGTACGTTGACCATACATTATCTTACTAGATACACCCTAAAACCCACTTAAATATCTCCTAAAGCTCTCCCAGAACCCGGTCAGAGCCTCCTTAATACCCCTCAGACATTTCTAGATACCCTCAAAATCCACTAGATAGCCCTCAGAATTAACTAGATACTCCTCCGATCCTTCAGATACCCTCAGACGGGCCTCAGACTCTGAGGCTCAGAGGCCACTAGATACCCCCTCAGAATCACTAGTATGTGTCAACCACATCGTATTGACGTCACCCAGCGCCCTCAGAATCCACTAGATGCCACTCAGACCGTACTGGATACCCCTCAGACCCTACCTGATACATATCAGACCGTGCTAGATACCTGATACTCCTCTGATCCTCCCATTTAACTCTTAGACCATTCTAGTTATTTCTCTGACTCTACCTGAAATCCCTCAGGCAGTGCTAAATGGCCCTTTGACTCTACTAGACCCTAACTAGATACGTATTACCTCTCAGACCATAAAGATGCCCCTTAGACCATGCCAGATACTTCCAATATACGCCTTAGCTGCTTAGACCTGCTAATACTCACATATCCAACTAGCTACACCTTAGACCTTTCTAGATATCTCTTAGGCACTTCTAGACGCTCCAGACTCTATAGAAATCTCTCATACCCATCTAGAAACCCTGAGGGCCTCGCAAAAGCCTAAGCATATACTCCTCATACCCTTCTAAAAACCCTTTTGACCCTAACTAGTAGTAGAATTGTCTGGGGGTATTTAGTGGAGTCGATGGGTATCTAGTAGAGTCTGACGCCTTTTTAGTGGGATTTAGAATCTACTAGATGCCCCTCAGGCTGTGCTATATATTCCCTAAGACTCTACTAGATACTTTTAGAGCCAATTGGATACCCCTCATAATCAACTAGATGCCATTCAGATTTTGTTACTTTAGAGCCAAGAGTCGTTGTAGATACATCTGTGACCATGCTAGTTTTGGTAATAAGGGGGTTCTAGAAGTGTATGAGGGGTATTTAGGATGCCCTGATGGGTTCTTGAAGGGCATAAGAGATATCGAAAAGTGTTTGGGGACGTCTATAAGTACCTAAGAGATATCTAGAAAGGTCCAAGGTGTAGCTAGTTTGATCTGGGAGTATCTAGCAGGGGCTGTGGCGTATATTAGTAGTTTCTAGCAGGGTCTTAGGGGCATCTAGTATAGTAGGGTCTGAGGGGCGTCTAGTAGGGTAGAGGGGCATCTAAAATGGTCTATATGTTGTGTTGGAGGGTCAGAGGGGTATCAGGTGAGATATTAGGGTATCTAATAGGGTCTGAGGGGTATCCAGTACGGTCTGTGTGGCATCTAGTGGATTCTGAGGGCGCTGGGTGACGTCAATACGATGTGGTTGACACATACTAGTGATTCTAGGGGGTATCTAGTGGCCTCTGAGCCTCAGAGTCTGAGGCCCGTCTGAGGGTATCTGAAGGATCGGAGGAGTATCTAGTTAATTCTGAGGGCTATCTAGTGGATTTTGAGGGTATCTAGAAATGTCTGAGGGGTATTAAGGAGGCTCTGACCGGGTTCTGGGAGAGCTTTAGGAGATATTTAAGTGGGTTTTAGGGTGTATCTAGTAAGATAATGTATGGTCAACGTACCCAATTATACCCAATTATATCCATAATCCAATTTTGCCTAATTAAGACACTTTTCACACCTCTGAGTTCCATTATATTGCTTGAATAATCGTGTTCAGCGGTCAAAAACAGGTCCTTATTCATGACTGAGCCATTTAAACCGTATAATATCGGAAATATGGCTATGCGCACAACTAATTATCTAATTAACCAATTAACAAAATGAGATAGGAACTTTTTATGGGCGTCTACCCCCACTAATGCGAGGACGCTACACATTTTAATGTCCTTAGATTTGTCTCTACTCCTTCCCAAAGGAAAGTTACGTTTTTGGCATCTGCCTGAAAATACTGGTGCCGCGCCCACCCGGAAATAAGGGTCTTCTGCAACTCCGATCGGCCATGATTTTTTTTGGTGATTCGGGGGACCCATTAGGGTCACTTAGTGAAGGAATTAGCTTGTTAGACATTTTGCCACTAATTTGCGGTCTATTTGGCTATTTCGCCCAATTAAGGTCAATTAAGTCCAATTTACGGCTAATTGGTTGGAGATAGCGACTTCGGACCTTCATAGCGTCAATATAAACTTGGGTATTCCGGTTCGTTTGCAACCGGAATCAAGTCTCTACGACGCTCCTGAGCTGAGAAACAGAAAATCTTACAAACCCAATAACCATGCACAAAACGGTTTTAAAGAAGTTCGATTTCCGGCTAAACGGTTGGAGATAGCGACTTTGGACCTTCATAGCACTAATATAAACTTGCACATTCCGGTCAGTTTCCGACCAATGAAAAGTCTCTACGATGTCCCTGAGCTGAGATACGAGGGTCCCAATTAAGTCCAATCAATCAGTTAAATCCAATTAGCGGCTAAACGGTTAGAGATAGCGACTTCGGACCTTCATAGCACTAATATAAAATCATATATTCCGGATCGATTGCGACCAATGAAAGGTCTCTACGACGCTCCAGAGCTGAGTTAGCAAAATTGGCGAGTTATACCATCAAGCCAATTAGGGCCAATTAAGGGTACTTCCCCCAGGAGTTGGTTGGTAGACTTTTGGGATCTCACCCAGAAGGCCTTTGAGGACATTTTGGTGAAGGAATTATAAATGCATCAAAAATTTCGGGGGTCAAAACATGTTTTCACTAGACTAACAAGGAATAAAAGTTATACACAAAACTTAACAAATACAACAAGTTATATTCAGCGGATGAACTACTGCTGTGTCAACTCCAGCACACTAACAACAGCCCCCTCCCCTAGCTTACAACAAGTTCATGGGTGGTGACCTGTCCTGTCCGGCAGCTACACTTCTAGGCATGACCTTCCTCCTGGCTGCTACCAAGGTTATCTGCCTGGAAAAGGCCACCCTCTCTTCAGCAGGTTCGTCGGGGAAAAAGATATTTAGAATGATGTTTTGGTAACTATGCAATGGAGAAGGGTACTGCTGAACGGGTAAAGAGAAAGATTTAATTAGAAAACACAAAAAGGAAATTATTGGATACTAACTGAGCGAACTGAATCACAAAAGCTGGCCCTGCTTTAATGAACAGTTACGCCCATTGTCCAGCTAGCTAGACAAGATCCCCCAAAAACCTAACCAACTAACAAAAATTTTACTAAACCAAATTAACCCCGGACACAATTCAAATATAATAGTTTACCCACCGACACATTTAAGTGAAGACCAGGTCCTGTTTTCTGTACATTCGATGAAGCCGGTACTTTCTTTCCCCGTGCTTTTTATGCAACTAACTTTCATCACCGTCCCTATCGGCTGGATCTGGGTGATTCCATATCGGGGAAATTCAGGGCACGCAACAACTACAAAAAGGGGTGTAAATAGGGAGATATTGGGGGGGGGATCCAGTGCATCGCTAGTATTTGTAAATGTTACCATTCTAAACAATCTTACCTCGCATCATCTTTGTACCCTTATCTAGAGAGAGAATGATCTCCAGTTTCCCTTCTGATTCTCCTGACCAAAAGTCCACACAGCGTGTCCTAAATTCTTCATGGACAGGACTACTTTTGAAGATGTAGTCCAGTACTTTCAATCCATTAAAATGGATCTGAAGCCCGTCTGGACTCTTAGTAATCCTCCAAAGTCTCTCTGGTGTATCTGGGATTGCTTCTGGAAAAGATTCCCAGCCCCATATTTCTCCAGTACAACGCGATATCGAGTACACACTACTACCTTGTTCAATAGCAACCTGACGCCAGGTCTTGGTGTTCCAGTAGAAGTTGATAGAAACCTTTTCTGTCCCTGTAAGGAGCTCCACGGGAAAGGTGTCGCTGATATTTTCTTCGATAACCTTGGTGTCACTCCACTCTAAATAAAAGGGAAAATTACTATATATGGGAAGCTGATTATCGTATATTATAGACGTATTGTAAACCTTAACAGGAAGTCGCTTTCTTATCAGGGTCAAAAAAATTTCTGGGAGCCATTGCTAGCAACACTTATACACACCTGTAATTGGTATATCAGCAGACACCGTCAAAACTATTATAGCAATAACAATAATCCAAGGCTTTTCCATGTCTGTATGAATGGAATATTATATTTAGGATAATTATTTATGATACTAGAAACTGGGGCGATCGTACCGATCGCAAATAGAGAAAACTTCATTGACTGCCCCCGTGCTCTCTCTACTCGCTCCCTTTCCCCTCTCCCTTTCTGTGAGTTGCATACTGTAGTTGAGCACTGGGTTCTCTGTCTCTCTGAATAAACTATTGCGATGGAGAAATATAAAAAATAAAGATTGATCCTCAGCTAGGATAGGTGAGTGTTATAGCGGCTGATATGATAAGCGTAATGGTATTCATTGGGGAATGCTTTGCGAGAGAGTTAGATAGAGAAAGATAGAGGGAGAGAAGGGGGGATTATCCTGTTAAAGTTTGCCCTGGTTAGACTATATTAAATGTGGATAGGAGAGAGAGAGACTCGCTATATATTTGAAAAATGTGCATTGAGGAGAGACAAGTAAAGATCCAGACATACGCTTTGAGTGGATATTTTGAACCTTTGAGATGGGACAGGGGAAATATTAAAGTGAAACTAAAAGGGTTACAAAGGGCTACATACTCTTATAAAATATAACTATTTGCTAAAAATTACCGGCTAACTCCATAAATCTATTCCTATTTCAGAAATGGTTGACGGAAGGTGCAGTATGAGGTTCATGGTTTGGAACTTCGTCACCCAACCCGCCCTTACTCTCCTCCCTCTGCGTTACGTGCTCTCCGCTCCAGGTGGTATGTCAAACAGCAACAACTATCAATATCACTATTCACTGTTTAGTGTTTATTACTGATAAATTACTATTCTCACCCATTGTTTTATCAATTGTGTATGTTCAGGTGAAATTAAGGGCATGTCGTGTTGCTGGATGACCTATCTAATGTGTGGAGCATTCCTCGCTGGCCTCTTCCTCCACACTGCCTCCACCATTCAGGGACATTACCTTGTTTCTGGTACAGTACTCCTTCATAAAGATAAAATACTGCTCCTTTATAAAGATAAATACTGCTCCTTTATAAAGATATTTAATTTCTGATCCTTACTCATTTCCAGGTGAGAATCACTGGATGTTGGGCTGCCTGACGACCCTTGCAGCAAATGGAGATGAGAAGATCCCTGTATCGGGACTGTGGAAGTTTGTCCGGTATCCCTTTATTTCCGGGACACTCGTTCTTACTGCTGCCATGGTCCTTGTTACAGGTATATCTAGATGGGAGAGGTACAAAGGGGGTATAGATTAGGGAGTTCCAGAATAACAAACAAATCTAGTGAATTGTTCTCGGAACTAAATTCTCGCGTTTAGATTCTCGTGACAGAGAAAACCGTACTCTGTTGCAAGAATATTTCAAATTTCAAATTTACCCTATCTACAGGATTTGAAGGTAACCTGCTGTTCCTGCCCCTATTGGTTCAAGTGGTAATTGCAATTCACACCGTCTACAATTACAACAAGTTGTCCCCCGAGTTCTACGGAGCACGAGCATGGAAAGAATACCAGCAGGTACACAATAGCTAACTTGTATTGATCATGCTGGCAGATTTGGTAATGAAGTTACCCCTCCGCACAAGTTCACTGCGTATTAGGGGTTACTTCGTAACCAACTGTCAGACAACATTGATTTGTTCTTTGCATTGATTTGTTCTTGCCACTAGTAAACTAGTGTTCCACTCCATCCCACGTGGGGGTCTGCTGATATAATGCCGCTATTTTGGGACTAATACTCAACTTTATTTTCAGATGGTTCGGTATAACGTTATCCCTGGAATATGGTAACCATGGTAACCAGTTATTGGTACCGATATATCGACAACAAGCTCATTTTATTTGTGGGATTTCCTTGAATTATAGATCTAGCTGAACAATGATCCGTGATCATATATATTATCGAATATTGAGATTTGGACAAGTTGAAAGTAATTCGCATCAGTTCAGTGTGCGTGTGGTCCAGTATTTACTAGCTAAAGACTATTGATTGTTCGCCCTAAAATATGGGAATATATTTACCAGTATACTTTAGTATTTTCACCATTTATAGCGAAGTTAAAATAAAACAAACCGAAGATAATCTTGTTATCATTGTTATTATTACCCGCATTTATTATTTTTAGTTTATCGATCCGAATATACTCAGTTTAGGTCTGTTTGGCGGTGCTGACCCGATCTGAGAATCAAAACGGGGTCGGCACCGCCAGACAAGTTTAGTTACTACCTAAGTTTAGACAGAGAATTTATGCACATAATTCATACACTAATGGTCCTTGAATCCTATCAATATTACCGTTGTCTAATTCGATATAGAAATTGTGTATCGAATTGAATTAATAAATAATCATATCAATGTCAGTACAGAACTATATTGTGTCTCATTGGCTTTTATCAATGACATGAACTCTATCCGATTATTATAGTTTATAGTGGATTTGTGTCAGGTTTGAGACTAGGGTATTGAGTTTAGAATTAATGTAGCTTATAATTATACAGAGTTTGTTTGTACTTTCTCACCAGGTGTCCTTGAGATTAGGAATTACTAGGAATGTCTATCGACCGTCCATCTATGACTAGTACTATAGCTATTTTTGAGTTCAGTTTACTTTTAGCTGTCAGAGCATTGGCCTAACCCTATTCTCATTTCTCTCAAATAAGGAGAGCGCGCGAGAACTGTGGTCAGAGCATTGGCCTGACAGACTTTTAGCATATTTGTGTACCCCAATATTAGCGATACTTTATATCCCCGAAGTTTAATCATTTTATCTCATTTTAAAAAGCTGTTTATATAGTCTGCTACTGCAACTTGGATCCAAAAATTGAAAAAATTAAAATCCCACGCTGTGCAAAAATGGTGCGCGCAAATAAATTACGCGCATTGAAAACATTTCTAGCGCGCGCGATGAAAATGGTCAAAAGTTGAAATTTTAGAAAATAAAAAACAAACCCCAAAATTAAAAAACACGCTTCGAACTTCAAGATCATCCACACAATGATGGATAGTTACGGCCAGCGTCTCCTAGCTCTCAACAATGAACCAGGAGCATCCTCATGGCTAACAGCTCGGCCAATCGATAGTCTTGGTTACGAACTCACGAAGCAGGAATTCCATGACGCTATGCGCCTAAGATTCGGACTTCACTTCCCTGATCTTAACCTCCGATTGCATGCGGTAAGGACAACGATGTAACCACGCCCCAGTTGTGCCAAAGGAGGATACACTATCATGAGACACGACAAGATCCGAGACGCTACAGCTGAAATTCTCAGCTATGCAGGTGTGAAAGGAGTAGAGACTAGAGACTGAACGACTCCTGCAACCTTGTGATGGCTCCCACATTGGACAAATCAAGATAGGGATGCCCGTATGGACATTGTCGGAACCGGATTGTGGCAGCCTGAACAACTGAACTTCTTCGATGTCAGAGTTGTCCATGCCAATTCTGCATCATATCTCTCAACACCTCCAACATCTCTGTACAGAGACCATGAACAGAGGAAGAAGAGAAGCTACATGAGGAGAGTACAGATGGTGGAAGGGGGCTCATTCACCCCTCTGATAATGTCAACTACAGGAGGACTCGGAGACGAATTCATGAAAACCCTGAAGAAAGCCGCCTCAAGGATTGAGGAAAAACACGGAGAAAGATATCCAGAGGTAATGGCTACAATAAAGCAAAAGTTGAGATTCTCCATCCTTAGGTCAACTTTGAGGAGCTTGAGAGGTTGTAGGGTACCCATAAGAACACCAACACTGGACAATTTTTTGCCATGCTACGCAGTCTGTCTATCGGCTCGCGTAAGCTCGCACCGGGCCTTCGGCCCGGTGTGAGAGCTGACAGACAAGGAACATGTCAAACAATTTTGACTTCAACCTTTGAAATGTCATTAGTGATGAGAGACTATTTTTATATTATTTATCAATTTTTTAGTGTGTAGGCGTTTGATTAAGTTATTTTTCTGCACAACCCACACAGGGACCATATGATGACTTGATTCACACCTCACCGTGTCTAGTGGCTGCTCTGCACCGTTTCACCCCTGAGGTCCCTAGTGGGTTGTGTAGTATTACTTCGAATTTTTATTTTTTTTGAAGCTTGAAAATTTAAGAAGAGGTCAGAGCGTCTCACGCAGTAGCTGGTCACTGGTGTAGCGACTATGCACTTGAGTCTTGACTGAATTAAGCCCTACGGCAGGGAGCAGCAAAGTATAAACACACCGACTTTTTTAAAAACTCGTCACCCCGCGGTAGTGGCCAACATCTCAGTCTTACTCCCTGGTTCCCTGATAATAACCCCACCAGTAGTTTCAGAATGGCCGGTACCCAGTCGATGCCCCCTCCCATGGGAACACTAAAGAAGGAACCGCCACAGGTCCTTTACGGGAAACTGTCAAATTTCCTCGTAGACAAAAAGGTACTTTTTAGGAATCAGTCAAATCCTAGATCACAATTCACAGGGGTGCTCTGTCATATCGGCCACCTGCAATACGCCGCACACGGACCACGCTGTGCACCACGTTGTAGGCAGTGCTGTGCGGGTGGCTGATATGACGGAGCATCCTTGCCATCATGTTAGGTTCAGTAACGACATGGCATGACCAGAGTAACCAGAGTTTCTGCAATCTACGCTTTCTTAACAAGTTCCATGTCCCCAGGTTGGTAAGGGTCAGTTCAGTGAAGTCTACAAGGCCCGGTTACACATAGACAACTCTATAGTTGCTCTCAAGAAAGTCCAGATATATGAGATGATGGACGCCAAAGCAAGGAACGACTGCTTAAAAGAAATCGACTTGCTCAAGGTTTTATGTCTCAATATCATAACAATTCTTCTCTTACATTTGAGAAGGGGAAGATTATTCTGGCACTCTATTAAATCTGACATTTTCTATCTCCTGACATCTCTCTGTTTTTCAGCAACTGAATCATCCTAACGTAATAAAATACCTGGCTTCATTCATCGAGGATAACGAGGTAACGAGAGCTAGAGTTACGGTGTAGAATTCTCTAGAGCTTAGAGATAGAAACAACATAAATCAGCAGATACTAAATTTCATTCACTGTCGCGAATTTTAGAATTTTCGAGCCATGGAACAGACAGGATTAATATACCTTTTCAGTAATGATCGGTATCCTTTACTTCATTAGGACTTCAACCAAATTCCAAACCATGCTCTTTCTATTTCTCACAACTCCCCGCCTGTTTCTTACCAACTCTATCTTCCCTGTGCTCTCCCTCAGTTACATCATCTTTTATCTCTATCTTCCCTCTCAGTTGAATATTGTTCTGGAGCTGGCAGACGCTGGGGACCTATCTCGCATGATAAGGGTAAGATGATACTATTTAACTAGCGATTTTTTTTATTTCTCTGTCGTTCCGGCTTCATCCTTTGAATGTTTTTGTTTCACCACAGAGTCGTATTAATATTTCTGTTTTCATCAATGATATTTCTCTGTTTATATTTACCTATTACATCCTAAGGGCCCAGTTATAAATTTGGAAACTGGTATCAGTTTCCAGTTTCAAATCGAAATGATGATAATATCGCACAGCGCTGCTAACTTTCAATGCAATTCACATGGAAATTTGTGTCACGTGATTGTAGATGATGTGCACAGCGTGGTTCATCTGCAGGAGTCTCCTAGCTGGAACTGGCGTCAGTTTCCAATTTGTAACTGGAGCGTAATATTTTCTCTCTAGACCCCCCCCTCTCCCTATCGTTCTCTTTGTATCTCTATCTTTATTTCTCTTTCTCTCTCCCAGTCTGTCTCCTCTCTTTAGGGTATTTACTGTTTTTGATTGCTTCCCCTGTACTGTTGTATTGTGAGCAACTACTACCGGATCAGTGACACCAATCAACTGTCTGTTTATTCAACTCTCTTATATCCTTCTGTTGACCTGATTTCGGCACAATTTTGTTCAAAGTGGCCATCACCACTGACACAGCCATTTCTTTGTTTTTGTTATAAACGTTGGCTGTTTGTTTTGTCCTGGGACAATAAGTTGGAAGTCTGGTAGGACATTCAGTACCATATTGCATTACTACCCATGCTGAATAATATGATGGGGTTCGAGTTTCTCCAAATGTTATTTCATTGCCACCTGTTAGAGTGAGTCGCCAGCCTCCCTTGAGATGTTCCACTTGTGCCCTATTATATTTTTCTGTCCTCTTTATATTCTTTCACCAGCCTGACTTCTCATTAGTCATTTTTTCTCATTTTTATTCCCTCAATTCCGTTGTTTTTATTCCCTCTTTTTCTTTGTTTTTATTCCCTCTATTTCTTACGCTATCGGCTTTCCCTTTTCTTATTATTCATTTCTCGTTACCCGTCTGCAGCTGCAGTAGTGTCCAGTTACTGGCCAGCTGGTTGTTTTTCCTCAAAACACCGCGTCCTGCTGTTAGGCATACTCTTTTCTCACAACTTTGCCTGTCGGCAGCTGTTATTTCTTGTCTAGTCTTACTTAGACGGATTCTTGTCGAGAACTAGAACCTTATTTCCTATATTAGATTCCTGTATTAGTTCCTCTACTTTCCCGCAATCTATGACAATCAACAATTTTCATTCAATTTTTTCTAGGCACATCAGCAGTCAGCTTAGATCTTAGTTAAACACGTCTCTACGGATTGTAGCAAGTATAACAAATCCTCTTTCTAGTAGTGGTCACGATACAAAATGAACCGAAAAACGCTCATAATCGCGGGAGGAGGAATTGGTATATTCTCTGTCGCTCTGATTGTAATCCTTGTATGTATCTCGCTCTCTGGTGACAAGGATCCCTTCGTCAAGACTGGTGAAGTGTTCATCCAGGGGAAATTAGTGGATGACGTTGATGAGTTCTACAACATTCCCTACGCCTTTCCTGGACGATTTGAACGGTCAGAGTTTGTTCCGGATACGTACTTGGCAAAATTAATCAAGGATAAAACAACTTTGGTGGATGAGGAACATTGGCTGTATGCCGATCAAAATTTTGATGTTGGCTGTGTGCAGGGTGTTTACATGGGCTATAATTTTAACACCACCGAAGATTGTCTGGTACTGACAGTCCGTGCTCCCTCTGAGCGGACAGGCAAACTCCCAATTGTGGTTTGGTACCATGGAGGGGGACTGGTTACTGGATCTAACTCCCAAGCTGGGTACTTTCCCAACAACAAATTCGCCAAGAACCTGAATGCAGTGGTTATCAGTGCCAACTACCGGCTTGGTTTCCTTGGTTACGGGATGCTTTACGGTATTCCCCCTAACAACGGGCTAATGGATCAAATCAATGTGCTGAAGTGGGTCCAGGAGTACGGAGGAATGTTCGGTGGAGATATTTCCGACGTGACTGTGTTTGGAGAGAGTGCCGGTGCTTCATCAGTCCTAGCCCTCCTCTTCTCCTCCGAGGCGAAGGTCGATGAAACAGTGATTTTCAACAGGGTCGTCGCACTTAGTCCAGCAACTGAATGGGCCACTGCTGACAAAGTTGAAGCCATCCAGCGTGCATCTAACTGGATTAAGAAAACTGGATGCAATGAAGAAACAGATGCTGCCATGTTGACTTGTCTGAAAGAGGCCTCTGCTGATAACTTTACCCTTACATACGGGGTTGATGCTAATCCAGGGTACGGCTACTTTGATTTTCCTAACCGAGACAATAACACTCTTTTCGATGCAGTGGGTATGCTATACAAAGACGACGATGTGCTAGATATGGATACCCCACACTTTAGTGAGGAAGTCTATGTGTCCAATCTCAGGGAGGAGGTTGCTCTAATGGTTCCTTGGAACGCTCTAATCGAGGCCAACTGGAACGTTGCAGCTCCAAACATAAACAAGCTCATGCCCAAGCTTGATGAGAATATTGAAGTTACAGCAGACGACCTTGTTGTTACGCCCTACGCCGGGGTTGATCCCAACAGAATATGGAACCAGTTTGTTACGGATATGCGAAGTACTTGTCCCGCGAATAACTTTGCGACAAACTATAAATTCAAGCGAGTTGTCATTTCCCACCACCTAGTTACGAGTGGATTTACAGGGCAGTCCTGGCCTGCAACTCATGGTTATGATACCTACGCACTCTTTGGCTGGCCTCAAGACAGCTGGTCCGCTGGAATCCTCCCCCAGCCCGAGGGACCAGAGAGGGAGCTTGAACAGACCATGCTGAGCATGATTCTTGATCTGAAAACTAGTGCCATCTTCTCTCGTGGGGAGGACGGGTCAGTGGTTACTACAGCATTCGGGGATGATACCCGGCTATTTGCAGACACTTGTAAATGGTTAGAGGATAACGGCATTACCGGGCACTCATGGTTGAACTAAACCAAGGAGAGAAACAGAAACTGGCAGAGTTTAGATTCGTTCAACATATTTGGGTAATGTGGGTTACTTTGAGTTATTTATGCAGGGTTTAGATTCTTTGAAAAATTAACTTTGATTTTTAGGGACTTGAGTTGTGGGAAAAACAATAAATATTTTGTTATAAGTAGTTCGATTTTCCAATAGATTTCCTATACTACTTACTTAGTTTTATAAAAACATCTCAATTATTTTTCTTTGTCAACATTTAAATTCGTCGATCACTAAATGTACATACTCCTGTTTTCACACTACAATTCCTCGGCTCCTCTCCTCAGCCAGAGTCCAGACACACCAGTAATAATTCGCAATCTCAATATCGACCACAGTCACTCTTATCCTCCCCAACATCTATCTAATCACACACTCAAACAACTAAAATACACACACTTTTCAGCATTTCAAAAAAGGCAAAAAGTTAATTCCCGAGCGGACTATCTGGAAGTATTTTGTACAGTTGACTAGTGCAGTGGAACATATGCACTCCAGAAGAATCATGCACAGAGGTGAGAAAAAGAGAGAGAACAACTTCTGAGTCTGCCTTTATTGATCTTTTAACAAAGTTTGGCCGTTTATTTGACCATTATTTACCTCATTGATTGATAACTGAATATCTGGGCAATATATCAACCCCCATTCCTCAGATATCAAGCCATCTAACGTGTTTATAACTGCTGCGGGAGTGGTAAAACTGGGTGATCTTGGCCTGGGACGATATTTCAGCTCAAAGACTCAAGCAGCCCATTCACTCGGTACGTAGCGCGCGGCGACATTGCAACGCGCAAAGCAACAGTCGTTAATGGTGTGTACGGTAAAGTGTGGGCCTGTCTCGCTCGATAGGGGGTAGTTGCACGTGATACACGCGATCAGAGTGAGAGAGTGGAGAGAGATAGAACAGAGAAAAAGAGAAAAAAGAGAGAGATAATCGGGCATCAATCTGGTAATTGGTCCTGTCCAAGACGACTCATTACAGACAATGATGCTCTTATCTAGAGACTCTCCAGGAGAGAACATCGTTATTCTCTGAGATCAGAGCGATTCTGTCTCTCTGTGATCTCAACAATGTACTTTTACATCGATTTAAAAACAACACACCGATTAAATTGAACAAACACGACTTAAAAAACTCAGCCTGTAAGGTTCTAACTGTTCCAATTCCCTCAGTTGGTACGCCCTACTACATGTCACCTGAGCGAATACACGAGAATGGTTACAACTTTAAATCCGACACCTGGTCGCTTGGGTGTTTGTTATACGAAATGGCGGCCCTTCAATCACCTTTCTACGGGGACAAGATGAATCTTTATTCACTGTGCCAGAAGATAGAGCAATGTGAATACCCGCCCCTACCCGCTGAACACTATAGCAAGGAGGTATGTTATAGTTGGGGTAACATCTCGAGGGCCGAGGGAGGGGGAGAATCCCCTGAGGGGGGGGGGGGGGGGGTGATCAGGGTCAATGTACGATAGAAGTAGTTCAATTATTCCATTCTTACTAAAATATATCCTCCATTTTGTAGTTGCGTGATCTCGTCAATATCTGTATAAACCCGGATCCAGAAAAGAGGCCTGATATACAGTATGTACACGAGGTTGCCAAGAAAATGCACACTTCCTTCCTTCAATAAAATCAGGATCATTGATTTAAACTTTCTCTCGGGAGAATCTGACGAGAGATAGATGGTTGGAGCTTCCTGATAAGACATGCCACCAAAACTTTATTAAAAGTTTAACCCCATGAAAGATGTTTATTCGTTTATCAACTGAGTTAGGTTTTTACCCCTGTAAATATTTACTGTTTGGAAGATGTTAAGATGATGTTAAGATGTTGTTAAGATGATTAAACCAGAGTGGACCGAGGCATTATGTTGGATAAGTTTGAAACTACATAATATTCGACTGCTACAGTGTGTGACGTGCTTTTTAATGTCACAAAGAGAGATGGGAGAGAAAGCAAGACGAGGACCGAAGTTGTATATTTATGTACGTGTCTGTTTGTGTGTGTGTGTAAACATTCTGTGAAAATAATTGAGATCTCTCCGCTTCAGATAACCCCAAGATATGAAAATTTTCCTGTTTCTGCTACCCCCCCCCCCCCCCTTACCCCAAATTTCCTGTTTTTCCCACTTTAACTAACTCTAACATCTATCACAGCAATTCAATAACCTCACATGTCCTAAAGAAAGCCCACCACAAGATCTGTGTATCTCTCTCCCACACATGGCATGATGCTCAGTCCAGAGGATGAGGCGGATTTGAGGAGGTTAAGAAACCAGGGTCGTGACGTCATATCTGCTGCCAAGGATTTGTTCGAGGGTGCAGCACTGAATGATAACTATGTCTCCAATTCTACCGTCTGTGAAATTATTAAACAGGGTAATATACTGTTTGACAATGGGCACAGAAAAATCCCGACTAAGACAAACCCAAAAATTTGGGCCAAAATATACTACAAAAAAAGGCCAAAATACCACAAATATAATGTCATTGGCAATAGCAGATAGTCTTCCCTCCTCCCAAGACGTCACCCCCCTTGTGTAAACCTTCTTCCATCTCTCCAGGAGATATAGAGAAACTGGGGGAGGTGCTACCCTTGATCAATGTATCTCACTACGTCCAGGATAGTACGCCACCACTTCATCTAGCTGTTAGAGAGGACCAGGTTAGTTATACCTGTGTTGTTCTGTTCTGTCGTTGCGAGTCCTACACCCAGTATGTCTTCTTGGTTACGAAAAAACCCCTCTTCGCGACCTTCTTAGGGCGCATTTAGCGCCGGCAAGGGAGGGGTAACTTCGTTACCAATACGTCTTCCGACCTCAAACTCAACCATGGGAAGCATTACTAACCCTGTTATTATTTTACAGTGTGAGATAGTGGCGATGTTACTGGACCGAGGTAGTAATGTGAATCAGAGAGATGGAGATGGCAGATCACCTCTACACATCACTTGCAGGTACTCTATTTGAATCACTGCATGTACAGTGTACTTACATTCACTACTAAGTACTAGCTAGCTACGGTGTACTTACAACCACCTTTTTAGATTGGTTAAACTTGTTAGAAAAGCCCAGAAAAAGACACATACTCAGTCTTGATAAAATATCAGATAAATAATAAAACTACATGTACACTTACGTCCCAGTCTCGTTCTCAATATATACACATACCCACCCACTCCAGTTATTATAATACCTGTCTGGAGACGCCAGACAGAGTTATAAATACTACCCATCATTCATTATCCTTTTGAATACGGGGCTTTTTGCCCTCATAGTAAATGGAGTTGAATTGCTCCTCGTGATAGGATGGGTTTCTGATGGTTTTGGTACTGAATTGTGTCGATTTGGCGGTGTGGCTGGTCGAATTACAATGTGGGCTGATTGATTGTTAGATAACGAAGGTGAGCAAGTTGGCGAGGTTAGGGGATTCGTCATTCTCCTTGTTCCAATGACACCATGGCCCGGAGGAGAATTAATGCCAGAATTAGGAATTGGATCAGGAGTAGGACCATTTTCCATTCCCGGGGTTTCAGGATATTTTTCAACTTCAACAGGCCGCATAGGTGTTATCACAGGTATTTCCTTCCTCCCTTCAATCGGGCTGGGTTTTACAGGAACCAACTTCCTCTCCATATTTGGACTGGCACCACGTTTTATAGGAACCAACGACCGCTCCATATTTGGACTGGTACCAGGTTTTATAGGAACCAACGACCGCCCCATATTTGGACTAGTACCAGGACTCAATGTGATGGGTGGTACCCTCATACTACCTCCTCCCAGCCTCCTCCCCATGCCTGGACTGGGTGTTTGTGTCCCCCTCCTCCCCACCCCTGGTGTTCCACCGGCTGGTGACCCTCTCCGACACCCACTCGGACTCTCCATCACCGCTTTATTGGACAGTTTACCATTGAACCTGTTTAGTACAAACAGTTTACTGGGTACCCTGACTAGATGCTAGATAGCTAATCTTGTTTCCGTTTGTTGCAGTAGAATTCCAGAACAAACGCTCTGAAACTCTTGATAGAGTAAAAGTAGATGAAGAAGTTGTAGGAACAATTGATAAAGAGCGTCTGAGCGGCAAACTTAAAGAAGTCAACATAGAAGAACCCGAACATTTTGTCCGGTGTGAGAGACACCTCATAGCAGTAGTAGACCCCAATTGGTAATGTAGGATATAAAGTACATTAGAGCTATCAGTAGTACAGGCGTGGCACCCCTGACATTAACCGCCTTGTTCAGTTTCCTCCGCAGGTATATTAGAATTCCAACACACGTGACCGAGGTAACGAGGTTGGGTAACAGGATCGCAAATATGGAAACTACCGGTGTCAGCCAGCTCCATAGTTCCTTTTTCCTGAACCCAAACAGGGTCTTATAGGCCCGGAAATCAAAGAACACATCAGTGGGGTCGACACACAGGAATATGATCTGCATTGTGGATGCGAGGAGCCACATCACACCTGCTATGACGTGCCCCTGGGCCGTGGTGAGTGTCCTAATCCGGAGAGGGTTTCTCATAAAGTAAAACTTGTTTATTGTTATCGAACAGACAAGGAGCGTGCTGGCCTGGGCAAAGAAGTAGAGGAGATACGCAAAGAGGTAACATAGGAACTCCCCATAAACCCATCGGTTGTAAATCAATGCCACAAGGGTCGGGTGAATTGAGCTGATGGTATATCCGAAATCTGCAACTGCAATGTGCTGGATCAGGACGGTGGTAATCTTGTCGAGGTGTATAGCACCGTATCTAACTGTGGCTAGGAGGATAGTTGTGTTTCCAAGGATGGAACAGATGAGAGAGATAAGGGCCCAGGCAATGTAGGGAGCCCTGGATTGTGCTGAGTGGATCCCATAGATTGTATAGTTGTTCGTCGTATACATGATGTGTATTCCTGTGTGGGGAGAAATAGTTTTGTGTTAGCTGTACAATGTATGGCTGACAACAGAAAACTATTCTAGCACCTCCCCTTAGACAACAAGAAAATTAAATTACAGCAAAATTTGAAATAACTTGAATAACTAATGTTATTGGAAGTAAATGGGTATAGAATATCAAATGCGCATTCTGGAGCAATAATATCAAGTTTTTAGCTGCGGTAAAACAGTTGCATTTTGCTACCGTTGAGCTAAAATACCATGTTAATAACGATAATGGTAGTTGGTTGCCATGGGAGGTGTATACACGTAACCGTTATATTTAGATTTGGAAGAAGGATTTAGTTATAAGCGTCTCAGTGTGCTTGTACATATTCAGAAGGCACGGGCTAAATGTTGAAGTCTGTGACCTCTCTCATATCATCAAACACATAATGATTGTTGAGGGTCTAAATCAATTCGATGCTTTCCAGTGTCCTTTCTGCTGCTGCAGTAGCCACATGTGGGAACTAAGAGTGCTCTGTAATGCTACTGAGACAGACATATACGAGTCTTTCGTATTGAATAATTCTAATAACGGCGCTAGAATTATTCTATGCGGCCTAAAACAGGCACTAAAAAGTATATTTTACAATTTTAGAACCTGAAATTGGACTGATAATTATATGTAGTATGTACATATAATGATCTATCTAACTTTCTAAGACGCCTGTGCCGGTGTGTCCGGCGTTGGTATTAAAGGCAAACTCATTATATATGGGGATTGTACTAGTAAAATCCTTAGGCCCGGTAGTCATTCACTGAATACCAGCATGCACCTGCCTGAATGATTCAGGCAGGTGCTGGTATTATCAGGTGGGTATATACCATGTCTACTTTAATTTACTTCTTATCCGTATTTAACCACTAAATTTATAGAATTATGAAGTTATGCCAAATTATTAATACTGACAGCCACCTGCCACATCTATATAAAATGCTAGTCTAGACATACAATTATCTCCTGTCAGTAAATACTCTCTGTGACATATTATTGTCTTTTCACCACTGCAGGCATTGTAAAAAGCTAACAATTTCATGTTCCCCCACCAACCAATGATCCCTCTCTTTCCTCTCAGTAATGGCTTGTTATCGCGTGGACGGCAGCTTCTGGAGACGGGCCGGTGCGAGGTAAACACCGCGGACAATTTTGGGCAGTATCCTCTGCATAATGCAGTGGACAACGAGGATTTAAAAGTTGTGGAACTTCTTCTCGAATACAAGTGGTGAGTGAGAGAGAGAGGTTGAGTGAGTGAGAGACTGAGAGAGAGAGAGAGAGAGAGAGAGAGAGATAGGGATGGGGCTTGGGCAATACAGTCGTTACTCTCTTGGGGAGAGTCCGGAAGAAAAATGATCAAATAAGATGCAGTAAGGCCCGTTGCATTAAAATTTGATGAATATATTGAAGCAGATCTTGATCTCTCTCCTTCCTCAAATCATATAGTGACAGTACTGGGATAGTTAATCGATACCAAAAGGCATCGGTGATCGGCCGTGCAGTGATTATCTGATTATAATAGTCCTTAGTTTCCTGGAATCCGGGCACACACCTAGCCTGTTGGTGGATATATTTGAAAAACAAATGCACTGCACTCTCTTAAAATTAGAATTGCCTTGACTGTAGAATAAACTGAGGAGAAACGAGAATATATAGAACTTAAAAAATGGAAATGGAGAACCCCACTTATGCTACCAAACATTGAAAGATAATTGTCCATTTCGTTGTTCAACCATGTTTATATGACCAATGGCCAGAACTAGCAAAGTTACAATATAATTATACGCTATAGCAATATTATTATATTGACTAGAGACTCTAGTAGAGAGCCCAGGCAAAAGAACAAAAAACTCTCACACCCTATTGACTCCTCTCAATCCCGATCCCTGGCTCATGCCTACTTTGCTCCCTACGGCGCCGCTTCGCGGCACCTCCGGTCGCGAGATCATAATCCACGCCCCCTTCCCCCTGTTGACTCCCCTCAGTCCTCACCCCTCTTATCCCTATTGACTCGCCTCGGCCCCTATTGAATCATATCGTCCCCTATTCACTCCATCTCACCCTCTATTCACTCCCCTATAATGCCATAATGAATACTCCCCTCACCCCTCTCTCAATCTGTGATCTGAAGCAGTTCAGAACCCCACATTTTCCCTCATTTTTCACCATTTCCCTCAAAACTCGGTCGTTTCTCAGCCAATTTCGAAAATCTTGGGCTCATTAGAAAGATAATCTCAAGCTCTTTCCAAAGAGCTATTATCCCCCAAATTTATAAAACCTTTACATTCGCACGTGCACTCCCCAAACCCCACCAACTACCCCTAACAACACGTCAATTTTCCACGTGCAAGCCCTAAAACCCCCTCCCCCAAATTTTGTCTTGCAAGGTTCTCTGCTTTATAATATAGACTAGAGAGCCCAGGCAAAAGAACAAAAAACTCTCACACCCTATTGACTCCTCTCAATCCCGATCCCTGGCTCATGCCTACTTTGCTCCCTACGGCGCCGCTTCGCGGCACCTCCGGTCGCGAGATTATACTCCACGCCCCCTTCCCCCTGTTGACTCCCCTCAGTCCTCACCCCTCTTATCCCCCTCGGCCCTCTTACTCCCCTCGGCCCCTATTGAATCATATCGTCCCTTATTCACTCCATCTCTCTCAATCTGTGATCTGAAGCAGTTCAGAACCCCACATTTTCCCTAATTTTTCACCATTTTCGCGATAACTCAGTCATTTCTCAGCCAATTTCGAAAATCTTGGGCTCATTAGAAAGATAATCTCAAGCTCTTTCCAAAGAGCTATTATCCCCCAAGATTAGAAAAGATTTAAATTCGCACGTGCACTCCCCAAACCCCACCAACTACCCCTAACAACATGTCAATTTTCCACGTGCAACACTTAAAAACCCCCAAAAACCAATTGTCTTGCAAGGTTCTCTGCTTTATAATATAGACTAGAGAGCCCAGGCAAAAGAACAAAAAACTCTCACACCCTATTGACTCCTCTCAATCCCGATCCCTGGCGCATGCCTACTTTGCTCCCTACGGCGCCGCTTCGCGGCACCTCCGGTCGCGAGATCATAATCCACCCCCCCTTCCCCCTGTTGACTCCCCTCAGTCCCCACCCCAGACCCCTCTTATCCCTATTGACTCCCCTCGGCCCCTATTGAATCATATCGTTCCCTATTCACTCCATCTCACCCTCTATTCACTCCCCTATAACGCCATAATGAACACTCCCCTCACCCCTCTCTCAATCTGTGATCTGAAGCAGTTTAGAACCCCACATTTTCCCTCATTTTTCACCATTTTCGCCATAACTCAGTCATTTCTCAACCGATTTCAAAATACCAAGGCTCATTAGAAAGATAATCTCAAGCTCTTTCCAAAAAGCTATTATCCCCCAAACTTATAAAACCTTTACACACGCACGTGCACTCCCCAAACCCCACCAAACACCCCTAACAACACGTCAATTTTGCACGTGCAAGCCCCAAAAACCCCCCAAAAACCAATTGTCTTGCAAGGTTCTCTGCTTTATAATATAGACTAGTCAAACACAACTTGCGATGTCAAAAAATTGATAGTTTTTAACTGCACGCCTATATTGAACTAGATTCAAGTCAATAGCTCTCCCTTTTTCTCTCCGGCATCTCTCTCTCTCTCGCTCTCTCTCTCTCTCTCTCTCTCTCTCTCTCTCTCTCTCTCTCTCTCTCTCTCTCTCTCTCTCTCTCTCTCTCTCTCTCTCTCTCTCTCTCTCTCTCTCTCTCTCTCTCTCTCTCTCTCTCTCTCTCTCTCTCTCTCTCTCTCCGGCATCTCTCTCTCCCTCTCTCTCCGGCATCTCTCTGATCCTTACCTCCAAATATTTCTCTCTATTCTCTCTCTCTATGTTTCTCACTTGGGTGTGCCAAAGCTAATGGTGTTGTTATCTACCCACGTCAGACACGTTCTCCTCCCTAGAGGCTAGATACGATATATACTATATAGACTGCACCAACACCCACAGCTACCCACGTACTAACATTGGAAAAGGCCCACGGATTATTGGTCATGGTTAGCGAGGTTTGGCGTCAAAACGGTGATAGTTGTGAGGATAAAACTTATGGGAACACTCTGGATTAATTCCTTGGTAACTTTTTCCATATTTTTTTGTCGAAAATTCGAAAATTCATTTTTCATTCCTTCATTCATTTCTCGTTCATTTATGATATGAGCATCCTAATTTTCCATCCTTATCCTATTTTTCTTTGGGTTGAATTTATCTTTCCAATGAGCACCATAAAAATTAAAAACGAAATTTAAGCACCAGGTCACATGGCAGTTGAGAAAATACACATGCATGATTTTTGCTCTTCCTGCAACTTTCAATCAGCTGTATCACGGCTATCTTAATTTAGTTCACGGCTATCTTAATTTTTCTCAATCTTTTTTAAATTTTGGTTGAACATTGGATAAACAAAGATCTTTGCTGACAAGAAAAATCAAGGTCAAAACTCAAAGTTCATTTTTCATTGTTGGTACAGTCGGACCCCGATTTACCGGGATCCTCGGGGGAAAGGGTTTTGCCCGGCAAATCGGGGCCCGGTAAATCGGGGTCCGACTGTACTCCAATCCAAAGCAAAGTTGCTATTTTTGGTCAAGGCTGAAAATACAGGTAAAAGAACGCCCCCGGGCGTGGTCATTTTGGGCACTTTCTTCACCTCAGCACATCCATCTCACCCTCTATTCACTCCCCTATAATGAATACTCCCCCATAATGAATACTCCCCTCACCCCTCTCTCAATCTGTGATCTGAAGCAGTTCAGAACCCCACATTTTCCCTCATTTTTCACCATTTCCCTCATAACTCGGTCGTTTCTCAGCCAATTTCGAAAATCTTGGGCTCATTAGAAAGATAATCTCAAGCTCTTTCAAATCAGCTATTATCCCCCAAATTTATAAAACCTTTACATTCGCACGTGCACTCCCCAAACCCCACCAACTACCCCTAACAACACGTCAATTTTCCACGTGCAAGCCCTGAAAGCCCCCAAAAAACCAATTGTCTTGCAAGGTTCTCTGCTTTATGATATAGACTAGAGAGCCCAGGCAAAAGAACAAAAAACTATCACACCCTATATATTGACTCCTCTCAATCCCGATCCCTGGCTCATGCCTACTTTGCTCCCTACGGCGCCGCTTCGCGGCACCTTCGGTTGCGAGATCATACTCCACCCCCTTCCCCCTGTTGACTTCCCTCAGTCCTCACCACTCTTATCCCTATTGACTCCCCTCGGCCCCTATTGAATCATATCGTCCCCTATTCCCTCCATCTCACCCTCTATTCACTCCCCTAACGCTATAATAATGAATACTCCCCTCACCCCTCTCTCAATCTGTGATCTGAAGCAGTTCAGGACCCCACATTTTTCACCATTTTCGCCATAAATCCGTCATTTCGCAACCAATTCCAAAATACCAAGGCTCATTGGAAAGATAATCTCAAGCTCTTTCAAATCAGCTATTATCCCCCAAATTTATAAAAGCTTTACACACGCACGTGCACTCCCCAAACCCCACCAAACACCCCTAACAACACGTCAATTTTGCACGTGCAAGCCCCAAAAACCCCCAAAAAACCAATTGTCTTGCAAGGTTCTCTGCTTTATAATATGTCTTTTTAAACGTGAGAGAAATTTAATAATGAATGGCTTTCTTGACTATAAATATAATTATATTAAGTCCAAAAACCAATTAAATAAATTAGTTTGTATGCCCGGGCCCATGTGGTGTCACGGGGGTAACACCTTTAGGCTACTGTCATAATTAACGGCATATCTCGTTCATTGTTAATTGTTATCCTTCAATCTGTCTATCTCTATCTATCTCTCTCACTCTCTCTCTCTCACTCTCTCACACTATTTCTCTCTCTCTCTTTCTTTCTCTCTCACTGTTTCTTTCACTATATCTCTCTCTTTTTTTCTCTCTCCTCTTATTTATCTCTCCGTCTTTCTTGATTATATCGCACTCTTTCTATCCTAATTTCCTTTGCATTTATCTCTCTCGATATCCATCATTTATGATAGTAGCCTAAAGGTGTTACCCCCGTGACACCACATGGGCCCGGGCATCCAAACTAATTTATTTAATTGGTTTTTGGACTTAATTTCTGTTCTTTTTGGTGTAAAATAGAAAAAGCTATTTTTTCTGATTTCTGCATATTTTCGAATTTGAATAAATCATAAATATGCGAATAACGACTAAATGGTGAGAGATACGACTTTTTGTCAGGGGGACGACCCCCCATAAATCGACTATTCTGCGCCGGAATATGTCCATGAAAAGGTTCTAGGACCAGCCGAACTGGAAATATTTAGAATATGCATTAAATCATGAATCGGTGCATAAATATGCAAATAACGGCTTAACGGTGCGAGATACGACTTTTTGGCCGGGGACGACCCCCATAAATCGACTATTTTACGTCGAAATATGTCCATGAAAACGTTCTAGGACCAGCCGAACTGGAAATATTCAGAATATGCATTAAATCATGAATAGGTGCATAAATATGCAAATAACGGCTAAACGGTGCGAGATACGACTTTTTGTTCGGGGGACGACCCCCCATAAATCGACTATTTTACGTCGAAATATGTCCATGAAAACGTTTTAGGACCAGCCGAAGTGAAAATATTGAAAATATGCATAAAATCGTGAATAGGTGCATAAATATGCAAATAACGGCTTAACGGTGCGAGATAGAGATTTTTGTCCCGAGTAAGACCCCCCATAAATCGACCATTCCGCGTCGACTAAGACCGGTTTCAAGTCTTTATGACCTTCGACTCGTGTCATATCGCAACAATGGTTAAAATGAATATTTAATGACTAATTAATGAATAATTAATGAACTATGGCGATTTCGAAGTTCTCACACAGCTATTACCGAGCGCAATGATGTAAGGAACCACTGTTCCAAACGGCAAGTCTCTACTATTTGTGGTTTAGGAGAACACTCAAAGATAAAAAAGCGTCCTCCCCCTCCTCCCCTCGCATCCTTACATTTTTGCATTTTGGGACCCCTCTGGCAAATTTTTACCTTACATCCGATCGTTCTGAAAATTTGCATGCCTCTTCTCCTATAAGAGGGCCCTCAGAGTACAAAATTTCAGCTCTCTGCTTCATTTGGAACATGCTTTTTTAAAGCATCAAAAACCTCGAAATCTGCAATGGTATATAGTAGCACTGGCAGGTTTTCACGCGCTTGTGTGTAGAAGTGTTGCGTGTGCTTTTTCTTTTGTTTTTGGAGTAAGAGGGTATTTCTAAGGTGGGGGCTCTGCCCCCACACCCCCGTTTATGGTGGGGGCTGTGCCCCCACACCCCCCTTTTTGGCCCGGGGCACTTGCCAGTGCTATGACTACAGGAATTAGTTGAAGCCTTCTCTACGGTGAGACTTTGAATCTGTGCATAATATGCGCTAGTAACCAAGCTAGTAATACCGCTAGTAACCAAGCAGTAAATCGCTACAATGTGACTGAAGAATGAGTTTTAATTAGAAGCAATCAACACTTTATTACAATTCTAATAAGAAGTATTTTAGATCTCGAGAGTCAGTATTGTGATGAAAATATTGTGATAGTGAAAAGATAACAAAATACAGCTCCGGTAGATAAGCTATAGTATCACTTTCTATGATTTGTAGTTGCTGGTAACATATCATCAGTCATCATCAGTCGATTACTATAGCGGAGCCATGACCCCTGTTTTGGTTACGAAGTTACCCCTTGCCAGCGCGCACGAAGGTCGCCCGTGTGTGAGGTGTCTTCGATACCAAACCCCTGTTATAATGCATTACATTAATACGTAATCATACTATTATTAAAGCAAATAGGGAAATCCCATGTCCCGTTTTTTTAACCAAATATGGCACAAAATTCCTGGAAATGGCCTTTTGCACGTGTTGTCCCTAGAGGGACCCTGACAACCTGCCAGCTTGAGCCTTAAACTGCACGTGCATCCTTGATTCATCTCTCTGCCGGTTATGTGATTGATCGTTTGCTCGATTTGATCTGTTCACCACGTTTCGTGAACATGACTACTCAACTTCAACACAATCGCCAGCGAGTTTGGAGGAGCCATATATGTCCCAAACTGGCGCTGACGCCTATAGACTACGTGATAGAATCCTACAAAAGAGGTGATTATTATTCAAAAGAAGTTGTCAACAAACGTAATAACAAAGTATCAATGGCACTAATAAGAAATGACAGTAATACGTGAAAGTATTTTTTTTTGGGCTTTAGAAAAGATAGAACAAATTTACAATTATTGTATTTTGCCAATGTACTCCTTCATAAAATACTTCAGGACCTGGCAAAAGAGGACCCGTGGCTTTTCTGTCGAAAGAATCCCTGTGGTTAATTTACCTGATAAATTTACTGATTTAAAAAATTCCAAATGATACTACACTATTTGCTTAGTTTACTTTATGACCATCCCTGACATTCGCCCGTAGGGCGAGCGGGCTTACTAGTGCAGAGAAAATAACGAGGAAGTTGTGATCTAGTGTTGTCCAAAAGTTTTCAAAAAAGGCTTACTAAAAAGGCCAAAGGGCAGTAAATGATATGCTCATGTTATAGTCATATTGATTACCATGGCCTGTAATAGTGACCTGTCATTGATATAGCGAGGCTACCGCGGGGAAGAGGCGATGCTACACACAGGTGTCAATGTCATTAGCTGCACTATTCCTAACCTTGGTATCTCTAGTAGAAACTAACAGGTGCAGTGGTACCTAGGTGGGACTAATATAAAAGTTGTAACTTGCACTACTGCTGCAGGCAAAGTTGTAAAATCGCGGTAATACCACTATCGTAATTGCTCCAGATGGTTTGACCAGATCATGGTGTGACAGCTGCTACTTAATAATCCCTTCTGGATCAAATACCAATTGGTATTTGATCCAGAAGGGATAAAGACATGATATTTCAAAGAGCTGGGGCTCTTCGACGAAACTTTAAACACACTTAATAAATAAGCTCTCTTTAGAGTTACACAAGGAAAATTTTTCAGACTTGTCTCGAGAGGGGTGTCGTCGAACGCTTTCCAAAACCTCACTTTAGGTCCTTGGTGTGAACCACGTGTATACCACGTGAATCCCCGGATCACCCCTCGTGTATGGGTGTAGAAAACCAATCAGGGGATCGAAAATGGACACGTGATAGGATTTCCATTACATGGGTTTACACAGGCGTCAATTTGGTCACGTGTAGGGTTCACCAGCCAATAGTGTTAGCGAGATATCACACCAGATTGGGCGTGAAGAAGAAGTTTGACTTCCATTTCTCAAGATTCAAGAAATTTCAAATCTTCAAAACTCTGTGTACTCTTACAGTAGCTGGCAATGAATGTTATAGCGGACAAATAGAGATCTAACATTGATTGTTCATTATGAAAAATCAATAAACCTATACACTAATAACTTGCAATATTATTTAGGCCGGGTGAGATGAATATATATGCTGCTAGATGAAGAGATAAACAGTGAAAGTATAGTAGTAGTTCACTGTTCATCTTGTCCTGCCAGAAGAAAAACAACTGAATTCATCCACATCTTATCTGACTGTGAGAGTCTAATACAGATGGTGTATGCAGTATGGGCTTGGCTGAAACCCCAAACTAGTGCCTCAATATTGTGGTTGAGTAGAGATAGCTAACTGGGGGACAAGGAGTGCCATTTTATCTTTTTTCTACATGCGAGAAGCAAAATATACACTGTTTTGTTGCATCTTTTACTTGCCAGCGCTGTCTTGTCTACCATTAAGTCTCCTCTGGAGGAGACTTAACAAATCTCACTTTTCTCGATATTTGAGTGAGATATTGCGTGAACTATGACGTCATTGTCGCTTCAATTTGGCCCAAATCACGTGATTTTACCACGTGATTAGAGGGTTACGCAAGGTTTGGAGAGCTTGTGTAAAACTTCACTTACTACCCCTCAATTTTCACTAAGCAAGATTTCTAAAAAGTTTCGTCGACACAAACCATGCTTAAGGGGTGTGAAAATCAATTAGAAGGTGTGAAAGGAGAGTTACGCAACGTTTTTAAGTGTGCTTAAAGTTTCGTCGAAGAGCCCCTGATCTTTCCAAATTATGTCATTGTCCTTTCAAATTATGTTCAAGGCAGAATACCGCTTTGAAGTAACCGAATGACTAGCTGGAAATAATTTTTATGGACAGCGCAACTAGTAGAGAGTATAGTATGCTAATTACACGAGTCTCCAGCCATGATTACTCTTTCAATAATTAAAATAACACCTCTAATAACCCTCTCTCCATTTCAGTGATCCCAACGCCCAGAACATGTATGGTAAGACGTCCCTGCACCTAGCTATCAAGCAGCGCAACATGAACTTGATATCTCTCATCCTAGAAGCGGGTTCAAGGTGTGATGTGAGGGACCACAACGGACAAACAGCGACTCACATTGCGGCAAAGACAAACTGTTTAGAGGTATGTTGAGTCGTTTAGTATTATGTGGATATTTTCTCTCTCTTATGTGTATTATTCAACATATATTGTAAACCAACCTATACAAAATAACATTAACACTTTTGGTACTAAAGTGTAGCAGGTTGGTTTACAATATGTGCTGGAAGAGAATAAATGGGCATAGAACTAGAAGCTCAGCGGCAGTTCGGAGTGTGGCAGCTATATTGTTGTGGGATTGTTGTACACGTGCTATTGTGCTAACGTGCCTGTATACACATGTCAATGATCGAGATGAGAAAGAGAGAGAGTCTGAACAATTGAGATAGAAATAAAACAACTGAGGCAAGTTGCAAATGTGTTTTCTATTGGTGAAAGGAAAGAGAGCAAATATGGTACCAGAGTTGGATTTCCCGTACACCTGGATTTGAGATTTCCCAATTTCACCTGCCACCTAGATTTCCCATTCATCTGCAAATTAGAGATAGAATTAGAGGAGAGAGTGGAGACTGGAGTGGTATGGGTTCATTTACAAAGCCTACCAAAAAATGAAAGATTGGTCATTAGCAGGACAACTGTTTCTCTACTGAGCATTAATTTGACACCTGTCCCTTATTATTACAGGTGTTGCAGTTGTTATCAACAAGAGTGGAAACAGACTTTAACGAGCCAGATAAACTTAGTAAGTTACAATTCCATGATATCATCTTTTCGGTTCATTTACATCTGATATGACAGTCATATAGTACCTCATGGCGTGCCTGGTGAACACGTAACCAGAAACCAGTAACCACCACTTGTACGTGGTACGTGAGGATCACCAGGCACGACATGACCTACTCAGAGGTCCAATTCCCTATACATCTTGTAACAACATGTGTTTTGCCAGACAGAACGCCCCTCCTGTGGAGTGTTAACAATCTAAGTACTGGGATGGTGGACTTCCTCTGTCAATTACAAGTAGACCTGACCGTTCAGAACTACTTCCGGGAGACAGTACTGTTCACAGCTGCACAGATGTACTGTAAAGAGGACGCGGAGAGGGAGACTTTGGTACGTTGAATTCAAATAAATTTGCATTATTCCCCTTAAATATGGAAATAATGTGACGTTTTTAGGCTACATGCCCCCCCCCTCCCATAATATGTTGACAACAGATGCAGAGGTCTGTCTTTCGAAAGAGACTACCTTGTCATTTGTATGTGGCTGGAAGATTACTACAAAAAGTTGGGATAATAGATTAGTACGTTTCATAAAACGAGAAATGGGGTAGATAGAGTTAGTATAGTGAGAGAGAACTTTAGAAAACTAGAAAACAGACAGGGACTCGTTAAGTTTTCCAGCCTCGTATTTAGGTGTGAGTCCCAGCTGGTGCAATATTTTTGAGGACGACCCATTCGATAAATTGCAATACGTCACGGACAGCTGGCCTATCCGATGAGCAATAAACAAAATCAATAAAATCATCTCATTGAACAACCTCACTATACTTCTCTTTGAACCTATGAATCACTAGATAATACCTCCCTTCAGCGTGAGATTTTCCTGTTGCTAATGGAGAAGAGTCATGGTATTATCCTGGATACCCCTAACAACCAAGGTGTGACACCCCTACAGCTCTTTGTAACTCATGGTTTCATACAACTAGCCCATCTGTGTCTGCTAAATGGGGCCAATGTTGACCAACTCAACCCAAAAGGTTCGTAATCAGTTTACACGGCTGTTTGACATGGCTCACAGAATTGATACACACCTGGTTACTAAGCAACACAAAGTTTAATATCGCTGACAGAAAAACTTGACAGTGTGATACGTAACTCGAAAGTGTGACAGTGTGAGCTATCATTTAACTGACAGTGTGACAGTATGACAGTGTGAACAATCATTTGACTGACAGTGTGACTGAAGCTATAATTTGACTGACAGTGTGATATTAGTCTCCCAGGACGATCTCTGGTGTACCTGGCCGTGGAACAAAGTGATCTAGCTATGGTGGAACTACTGCTCACCTTTACCCCAGACCTTGAGTTGGAACAGGCATCACTTCTACATCTGGCAGCATTCAACGGTATGTTATGTCATGTGCTGTGTTGATTCAATTCATTATTGAGTCGCCTGACACTGTGTCCGTACTCATAAAGTATGAGCAATTCAAGTGCTATGATGCACTTTACGATTTAACTATCTCACACCCTTTTATTCTCGGTGAATTTCTCCATGCTAAAAAGCCTAGCTCCGAATAGATATTATATGCACATATTGCATACAAAATAGGAAGTAGATCATTCCTTATTCATTTAGAAGACCATAACTAGCAAGGATCATTTCTATCCTGAATACAGGATATAAATAGTGGAAAGAATTAGAGTATCTGTCGGTCTCAGTATGGCAGTGTACAGCATGCGAGGTTGGGAATGATGGGGATCACCATTCTGCCACACAGAATGGTGATACGATTAAATAATTGCGGCTCACACCAATCACAATAATAATCGAGTCGCAATATATCGTTTCATTCCTCAGCCTCGTGTCTTGTACATTCCCTGGCCAGGCGCTATACTGGACCGGCCAAGGTTCCCTGTGTACATGCTAGTGGAGAATTCTCCGCACCCCTTTTTGCTTGTTCTGTATAATACTTGTGACAGGCTTTATCTTGTATTTCTACAACCTCTCACGTTACAAACCTGCAAGGAATTTTTTTAAAGATGGGTATAAAAAGGGGAATGCTTTCATGTTATTGCGGTACGGTGGTGTAATGTGGTATTCAAGGTTTGCCTGGACTTGCTCTAAGTTTGCAAGTACTTGGCCCTTGGGCTTGCGTCCGGTCCCCTGCGTGGTGTTCGCGCAAATGTTGTGTAGTGGACCAGTCTTTGAGTTGAGATGGTGCTAGATTGGGGCGTTTAGGAGTGAGGTTTCAGGTGAACCTTGGATGTCGCTATCTGGCCAGATCCCATGTCAGTACCGGCCAAGTTTCCCAGCGTGCACGCTAGTGGAGAATTCTCCACACCCTTTTTGAGCTTTTTCCTTCGATACTATGTTTGTTGTATTTGGCAAACTTCAACTGTGGGCAGATGGCAGTTTGTACATTAAGTAGAAAATTACATTGCTAATTGTTTGTTTAGCAGACAACAGTTGCAAACCTCAAAGGAAAGTTTCTATTCTGAATGAAGGGTATAAAAGGGGTCATGCCATGTTTGTATTGTCGGTACAGTGGTGTGGTAAACATTGGCTCCATTGCAACCTATTCTCGCTCCGCGAAGAATAGATGTGAGATCGATCTCGGTCGCTGCGCGACCTCGATCTCACTCAGGCATCAATGTGGCCAATGGTAAACAGTAGCAACGCACATATCTAGGCCCACGTGTCTCTAAGCCCCCTGCTGACTGTAGCAGGGCCAGACATAGGTTATAGGCGCTGCTGCTTTCAGCAGGGGGCTTGAGGCCACGCCTTGAGCCCATGTGTGTGTCAATTACTGATGCCAGGCCAAACACCACGCTTCTACCGGCCAAGGTTCCCAGTGTACACACTAGTGGAGAATTCTCCATACCAATTTTTGCTTGTTCTGTATAATACTTGTGACAGGCTTTATCTTGTATTTGTGCTAAATCTCTCATGTTACAAACCTCCAAAGAATGTTTCTATTCAGAATGAGGGGTATAAAAAGGGGAGTGATTCAGTAGGTGTGTCGGTATCAGCATGGTGTTGTACTGCACACACGTTAGTAGAGAACCGTTGTAACTGCGGGGCTCGTCGAAGATGCTCAAATGATGCCCTCACGCGATACTTACAAAGTTCTTCAAGTTAAAGTAAAACTGATAACGTTTGCAGATTGATTGACTGAAGAAATTTACAATATATTAAGTTGTTGACTGCGTAACCGTACTGAGACCTCAGAATTTGTCCGCATCCAGACTGCGATGTGGTTATAATGCTATCACTAACGTGTGTTGCAGGTACTGGCCAAACACCATACTAGCTGGACCGGCCAAGTCCCAGTGTATACACTAGTGGAGAATTCTCCACACCCTTTTGTTCTCCCTGTCTGTCCCACACTCAGAGTAAAGCAGAAAAATAGGGTCGGGGTCTGGCAACGCCAGACAGGGTTTTTCCGGGGTTTTTCCAGCTTGGAACTCTGCATCTCTGAGCTCTGACCCACATTGCTAAACACACCTCTCCACAATTCCCCCTGTGGCCCTGTATTGGTTTAGTATCATTATATTGTTGTTTATTAACACAATTCTCCCAAGGTAATGACGGGTTGCTGGAGCTCTTGCTAAAGAATGGAATGGATACAGAGGCTAGAATGAATGGCCACACTGCCCTGCATGTGAGCGCCGCCCAGCAACATGTGAGTATGTGTACGTCATAACACGTTGTAGTTGTGACGTCATAGTTAGACTAGTTGACTTAGTTGACTCCCTTTTTCGAGTCAGCAAGGAGTGAATTTGAAACCCAGGGAGTTGTTAACCTAACCATTCTATCCTGACTGTTGATTGTTGAACCAATAAAATTACATTTCAGGGGACCACCTCGGCACTTCTCATTGCGTATGGTGCAGATATTAACTGCCCTGATGATAAGGGAAACACTCCCCTACACTACCTTGTCTCCAAAACATCTGCCTTTGATGTGTACCTGTGTATGAGGAATAGCAGGCACAGTGTCAAACTGTGATACAGGTTAGTCACAATCCTCTAGTCTTCCCTGTCATTATCATGAGGTAGTTGTTCCCCAATCCCCCAACTTTTAATGAGAGTTAAACACGTAAAATTAAAAAGTTCAACATGAAGCTTCAGATATAATATAGCAGCTGTTAGTCATACACAAATGTAAAAACAATCAAAATAATACCCACCATAAGCTACACTTCCCTCGTGGGGTATGGGCTGAAAAGGGGGCTGTCATGGAGTCTCAAATCTGTAGCCGTAGTTATCATCACTCTTTGCTTCTACTGGAGAATCAAATCGGGGTCTGGCGCCGCCAGAAAGTGCTTCAATAACCCTCAATGATAGTATGATTGTTCCGGAAAGTGTTACAACTACCCCAAGTCCTTCTTGTATGTGTTAATTGAGAGCGATACAAATATGGCGGCATACATCCAGAAAGGTACAGCGAGAACAATAACCAGCCATGAAGTAGCAGTCTGACAATCTCGCTGCTTCGTCTTGAGAGTCCGTGTCAGGTGTTGGTATCTGTAGTAATGAGATAGTGTGATTAGGGGATGGAAGTCCTGTGTTACCATGGTTACCAATTAGTAACAGCCCTAGTTACCTGTTAGTAACAGCCCTAGTTACCTGTTAGTAACAGCCCTAATTACCTGTTAGTAAGAGCCCTAGTTACCTGTTAGTAACAGCCCTAGTTACCTGTTAGTAACAGCCCTAGTTACCTGTTAGTAACAGACCTAGTTACATATTAGTTACCTGTTAGTTACAGCCCGAATGTTACTATTTACTGCATCCTGAGCGTTTGTCAGTTCCTCCTCCATGGTCAGGTACTCCTCCAAAGCGTACGTCTCATCGTGAACTTCCTTTTCTTTTGCTCGTTTTGCCTGAAATTTGGAAGGATTTAGCATAGGAGTTGAAGGGAGTTTCATAAACACTAGGGTGATCAATGTTCATTCATGATGAACTTATTAGAGCATGTAAAGTCGGATTTTTTGAAGTTGTCACCCCCCTTTTCGTGCACGGAATGTTTTTGCGCGTCACATCACATGTTAACGTGTGGTGTGCGCGTCAAAATTGATAAATTTCACATGCGCGGTCATTTTGGGGTGACAACTTCAAAAAATCCGACTTTAATTAACAGTGTTAACAGTGTCGAGTGAGCATCATTTCGTGCTCCGGAGTTAAAACAAATATTCCAACTTCATCATGACATGCATCATGAGACCTGAACAGCAAGAGTAAAGTCCTCCGACCAAAATTCCTTCTTTCGCCTTCTTATAACAGCGACATTCCTAGTATGCTCAGCCGGTGCTGTAGTAGCGGTCCCTGACGATTCTTCCGGTGAAGTTGGAGACTGAGTGAAACTGGCAATCTCTCTAATCGATCGCAAATCCATGGTGTCAAAAACCCGGAAATCTTGTAGGCCAGGAAGTTCAAAGAATATTTCAGCGGCTCCAATGTATAGCAGGTGCAACACAAGCTAAAGAACAACAGGAGGTGTAGATCAGAGGGGTAGTAATTCACAATGCACACGTAGTGCCACTATTGTGTTGTTGTATGAATTGAATTGACACAATTGTCTTTCCACCACTTCCTGCTGATCCTGTATAGACGTCCTTCAAATACGGGCTTTAAAACCTTCTATCCTCTCAATTGCAGTAGGTGCAACACAGCAGAACATGGATTTAGATCTACAGGGCCGGGTATAGAGTAGTCCAACTCCGAAGTTTCATGACCTAATTTTATCACCTCTCTTCTGGGTGAAGCCCAACGCTTGTAAAGATCCAAAATGAACAGATACTGAAGAATATAAACTGTGCTTGAACCACTGGTTCTTGAAACTGTGATTCTTGGTGTAGTTCTTGGAAAATGGAAGATATATATCGAGTTGTGCATGTACCTTGGAGGCGATGGGGGTAACATAGTTCTCCACACACTGCTGCTGTCTCTTTCTCTCCTTCCTGGCGGTCTGGTAATGAACGTCCATGATATCTCCTGACACTCTGAAATACCTGTCAATGCTCTGACAATACCTCTCACACTCAATGACACCTCTCTAATACCGCAACTCTGTCAAGATCCAAACTGTAGGTTCGCAGCTTGTACTGCACGTAGTGAGTCAATTGGTACGACGGCAACAACAGCTGCACAATATGGTGCAATAAGAAATGTAGTAATTGCAGGAAGCTCTCGATCGATTAAGCAAAACTTAGAAAGTGTCCAAATTGTTCTCGAACGAATCAGTAATTGTTCTGCCTAATATACTATGCTGAGGAGTGACCAGTGACCACTGACCAATCACTATATAGCAAGTTGTATTAACTAAGAGAGATCACAGAATCGCTAAGTTGTGCAGTTAACATGATTAATATACCGGCGAGACAAGTTACGTTAGTTAAAGTTTAACTATTACCTCAAGATCCAAATCAAATCCGTCTCCTCCTCCTCCTCCTCTTCCGAAGATTGGAAGTGCGGGTGATCCTTTTCCCTTCTTGTATCTCATCAGGGGAGGGGTTGTTCAGGTGGTATACTTTGGTGTGGATCTCTGCAGCACGGTACAGGGATATCACAGCGCTGACAAGCTCCCTGTGGCCAATCAGGATAGCTTCTCTATTTGACTCTGAAAGCTAGGTGAGTCTTCAGGCTAGGGTTCGTCTCCTATTGATGTTGTGTGGCGCCGTGGAGGGTTGGTCTGGCTCCTTTCGTTGTTCAATTCGAATTCGATGATAAACTTTCTCAACAAATGAAACTGCAATTACCACTATGGAGCTACACCGGAACCCATTATCGATGTCTCAGCTCCAGCCCTCCACGGGTTGAACTGCTAGGAAATTGGCACGTGGACCATGCTACTGTACATACTGCACGTGTAGAGGCAAGTTGAATGTATCGAGGTTTTTTAGACGTGTTGGAATTATGACACCGAATCAGAGAGAACTGTGTGGCGTGTGCGCGACACTTACACAGTCGTGTAGTACGACAACTATAACTGCAGTTAAAGTATGACAATTCCAGCAGTCTTGTCTGTGAGTACCAGACTAGGTGGGAAGTGTAAGATGTCAGAGGAAAGGGTGGAAAAACTGAATCGTCCTAAAGTGGTAACAATTTTAATAATTTACCTTTTGTGTCAGTGGATCGTTATTAGACGCTGCTTTCCCCTTCCTAATAGCTCCCCCTGCTGCTGGTTTCTGGTCTTGCTGCATACCTGGCCTACTGGGTACTGTAAAGGTGGGGTTAATTTGGGCACAACATGCAGTCCCCTGTACAATTAAATTGAGGTTGCTGTCTTGTTGAGCTCTGAGCGCATTTTCAGAATCAAAACGGGCGGCACTAGAAAATACAAAGTTAAATAATTAATGTTGTAAAAACATTTGCTTGCAATTGAGAATCAAATTCACAAGGAATGACCATTGAACAAGCAATATATGTACAACTACAACGTAGTAAGCTCTACTAGGAGTTGTATCATATGGCTATAGTACAGCACTACACACACGAGCTAACCACAATCTCGAGGTAATTGTTTCCACTAAGTACTAAATAGAGGAGGGGGAGAGGGATTTCTATAGGCCGGGGAAGATACAATTACAAGCTTATGTAACTTCATCTTATTGTATAATAGTTGGTACACATGTCAAGAACTGATTTTAATTGAAACATTGCTGGGCTACAACCCCGGCCCCGCTAAATTAGTTTGGAATGGGAACAACAATTAGCAAGAATTGTACATGGTTCATTCCACTGTTCATAGCTCAGATGGCCCACAAAGATACACTAACTTACTATAAGTAACTATAAGTAATCAATAAAAACAGAATTTGTCAAAGCTTTTCAAGAAACATCTCGGGCCCAGACAGTTGTGTGTGGAGGTCGCGAGATGATCCAGACGCAGTTTGACATGTACCCGATGTTAGATGCAGTCATTTAAGGTTCGGCCTTGAAATCAGTGCATTTCGCAATCATACAGTCCACGACAGAGGACTAATACTAGATGCTCCTTGATTTCAGATGTAACCCCTCTTCTCCGGAGGAAAAGATTCAGAGAAAGCAGTTAAATATAAATGCCTGACAGATTAGTTGAGGGGTAGCAGCTCCCCCTTATACTAATTCTCTCTCTCTGCACCTGTCAAGTCTTGATAGAATTTATCTCTGTTAAATAGGGGAATTTAAACAGTCGTATGAGGGGGATGGTACTGTTAAACTGGGGGGGGGGGGGCCAACGAATTTTTTATATATTAGTTTGTCCCATAAATATTGTCCCTCGGTGATTTTTTCAAGAAAATGATGATTTGAAAGAAAATAAACGGTCCTACGGTATTCCTAGCATCCTTGGCTCCATTCCTATAGGTTGGGGATGTATCAAGGTAGTATAGTTCAGGAATTATGGGCCAATCTTTACACGTATGTCTTACTACGATCTTCAAAATTTCGATCATGAAATTGTTTCTTCTCATTAAATCGAATCCTGTGCTAAAATAAGGATATGGACTGCTCATTTTACCCGGTGGGGACTTAGGGGGCATCCTCTGGGAGCTCCAGGGACCTTTAACTTTTGAATAGAACCCTTCGTTTTAGGGCCATCACTCCTTAAACAGAGTTCACTCAAAACGGCCGCTGCAGACATTTTTGACAGAAACCAATGACCGTGAGAAGAAGCCAATGAAGGACAGTCTTGAAATCGGCCTAAGAACTCTAGAATAGACCTTTCTCTACCACATAGGACCATCAATCGCATCCAGGTGGCCCATCTGGGGCCGAGAAACATAATTTTGCGAGGTAGCCACTTTTTGCGCTGAAAATCAATGCTAATTTGTCGATTTGGCGTGCACATAAGTTGTCATAGGGATGTCTGAGCATCATTCCGATGCGTGTAACTCACCACACTACCTCAAAAGGGATCAGAGATGACTCTCCTGAGGTTAGATGGTGCCGAGATGGTTTTGGCTAGGTACAAAATGGGTCAAAGTCAGTTTTAAGATCGTTACAAGACTGGCCTACCAAATTCACCTACAGCTACCCTTCTGTATGGGCACGTAGAATCCCTGACCTATAAGAATGGAGCCAAGGATGTCAAAAATACCGTAGGACCGTTTATTTTCTTTCAAATCGTTATTTTCTTGGAAAAATCACCGAGGGACAATATTTATGGGACAACCTAATATTTCCTTAATTTTGGAATTTTTTATATACAGTCGGACCCCGATTTAGGGACCCCCGATTTAGGGACACCCCGATTTAGGGACAGGATTTTTTCCCCCCAAAAATTTTTGAATTTTTTGGGAAATTTTTTGTGAAATTTTTCAAAAAGATTCCAGCCATGTCCGAATCGTGTTTCGAATCGGTGCATCTTATCGCATGTCCTTCTGCTAATTAGACGGTTCGGAACGAACCGATACGTGATCCCCATGGTGCCCATTGAATCACAAGTTCACCAAGGTCCAAGCGTCAAAATTTCGATTCGATGGGGATCACGTTTCGATTCGTTCCGTCTAATTAGCAGCAGGACATGCGATAAGATGCACCGATTCGAAACACGATTCGGACGTGGCTGGTATACCTTTTTTTAAACTTTTTTGCAAAATTTTACAGTACGATTGTCAATGCTTTGATCGGTGCTCCCCATAAATTTTGAGAGAAAAAGTTATTTTGAAATTTTTATACTTCCTCACCCGCTTAGGGTGCCCCGATTCGGTATGGTATCACGTATCGGTTCGTTTTGAACCTGCTAATTAGACAGGATATATCCAGTAAGTTGCGCCGATTCGAAATACAAACCGGACGGGCTGGTATAACTTGGAAAATTTTCCACATTTTTTTGAAAAATAATTATTTTATATTTTTCTTTTTCTAATCAAAAATGATCATGTCATCAATACATGAATATTCCATATAACAGTTAGAGGTGTCTTTAGTCTTAATAATATAGCATTTTGGGCAATAAAATATGTTTTTATGGGCCAAATATGGCTCACCCCGATTTAGTGGACACCCCGATTTAGTGGACAAGACCCTTTCCCCCGAGGGTGTCCCTAAATCGGGGTCCGACTGTATATATAAAAATATATAAAAATATATAAAAATATATAAAAATATATAAAGTTATATAAATAACATATAAAAATATATAAAAATATATAAAAATATATAAAATAAACCCTTTTTTCACCCCTTTTACTTTCAAAAAAGGGGATTATTTCCATCTATTGTTCACTTGAATATGTTTCATAGAGTTAATTTAAGTGTTTGAGAGTGTGATAGCTCTTTTACATAATTGAGAATGTGTTCAAAAGTGAATTATGCACTGTCAAAAGTAGAACTGGTGAAGAGAGGTTCCGGCCTAATAATATCTACCAGTTTTGGTGTGATTTCAATCATTTTTTGTATGTTGATCCGTGCAGATGTACTAGAACTGGTGAAGAGAGGTTGGGATCGCGAAACTAAAAAAACAAATCATTTTTGACGTCATTTTGACGTCATGACGTTATTGACGCGACGTCACGATGTTACAAACGTCACATTGATGACGGAAAATCATCAGGATTATCTAGATGAAGATGCTGACCAAGTTTGAGATCAATTGAATGATATTTGATCCCGCTATGGCGAAAAACAGCTTTCTGTTTTCACACTTTCGGCACAATTTTTTATATATTTTTATATATTTTTTATATATTTTTATATATTTTTATATATTCATATGTATTTTTATATATTTTTATATATTTTATATATATATAAAAAATTATGTTTTTTTTTTCCAAAAAAAAGGTATATAAAATATATAAAAATATATAAAAAATGAGCGTTGCCCCCCCCCCCCCCCCCCCCCCCCCCCCCGTTAAACTACTTAATCGAGTAATGTGAAGGCTTCGTAGAGTTATTTAACGAAGAGGAGCATAAGACAGTATAGTAGTACAGCTGCAGTACTGAGTCAGTTCTGAGCTGAGGTAAAGTAGGTGGCCAGCAGCAGTCCCCCCCCCCCTGCAGTACGCGTGGTAGTACGTGTTACACTACATGAACAGGAGCTAATTAGCTGCTGGAAATGAACACGTGCACACATATATATCTATATCCAATGGATATTATCCATGCCTTATTTGATAACATACCCTTCCTGTCCCCCCATGCATCATGCAGTGCATGGGACTCTTGAATCATATACCCCCTCCCCCCGACCATCACACACTACTGCATACACAATTTCTCTCTTCTAACCCCGCTCTATATTCTCTAAGTCTAAGCTCTCTCACACAAGCAATCAAATAAAATGCAGTCCTCTCCTCCTCACAGGTACGGCTGTTGGAGATCAATTGGAAGTAGCGACGAGATTGTGTGACACACGTGATGATCCAGAAGATTAAACACAGCATTCTTTGGAGATGTCGATAACGGGTTATACTCGATATGTCATAGCGCTGGCAAGGGGAGCGGGGTAATTCCTAGGACAAGGTGTCTCGACATCGATACACGTGTCTCGCTGGGTGACATTTGGACTATCCTCAAGACACTAATTTCGGCCTTTAAAATGTTTGTGTGACACTGCGTGACATTCATATGTACAATTACATACAAACACTTGAATCGAAATATATTACATATGTATACTGAATATACTACGATATTGTATCAGATATATGTACAGATATTTATGTTCACATCAATAGCGTTATGGCGAAGAGAAAGAGAAAAGATCAATGAAACTGAAAGCGCTATATTCGTGCAGGTGTGTTGTTTGTGATTAACTCTATTCAGATTTGTGATATGTGCCTTTTATACTTTGTTGCCAATATGGAAGTACTCATAGGAAGGGGGGGGTTAGGAAAGAGTTAATCGTGGACTCATCACTTCCTGATGTCAGTAATGTAGGATTTTATTATGCCTATAAGTTGTACCTGAAAACTTATAACACGAGACCGAAGGTCGAGTGTTATAAGTGCAACAATAATGATCCGAGACCACAGGTCGAGGCAGATTCTTGTACTTTAGTGCACGAGCCTGCGAGTGCCACTAAGTTTGACTACCTCACGAGCCTGCGAGTGATGTAGTTTTACTTTTTGACCGAGCCTGCGAGGTCTAAAAGTGTACGAATCTGGGACATTATTGTTGACGTCAGGTACAACGAAAACAGGCATAATAAAATTGCATTGTAAAATTTTTTAAACAAGAGTGAGAGACACTTTAGCATAGGGCGTAACAATAGAACAAATTCATGATAAGGTAGCAGGCAGAGAAATCAGTATAAGATAAGATAACGCCTGAGATAGGTAAAGAGAGTGAGAGATTAGTGAGAGTGAGAGATAAAGAATGTGTGGGTCCGGGAGTTCGTAACCGTTATCTTGATTTCGATGCTGCAACGGCGTGAGAGTGTGACATAAAGAAAGAGAGAGAGGGAGTTCGTACACGTTTATCTTTCTAACGGTTTTTAAACGTGACAGAAACAGTGGAGTTCGAAGTGCAGCAGTGTTATAAGTTTTCATGTATAACTGGGCAGTGTTATAAGTTTTCACTTATAACACTGCCCAGTGTTATAAGTTGTACAAGCAGTGCTACCTAAAGAATTATATTATATCTCAAAATTTTACAATGACCCATAGATGGTCATTGGTCCACCAATTATAACCAACCATGTGCAGCAGCCACCAGCAAAGAAAAAGAAATATCTGCGGAAAAGTATAAAATAGTTCATGCAATTCAATGTATCAACAAATTGTAAAAAACGCTACTTTATAACACTGCAGGCGCAGCTCTAAACTCCGGGGTGGGGAGAGAGTGTCAAACAAGGCAACTCATGACACTACATATTATTCTTATTAATTAATATTATTCTCTCTGATCATCTCGAGATAGAGACAGAGATCTCTGTCTGAGTCTCTCGTCATTTCCACAAGTGATTCTCCCAAAATAATGAATCTAAAAGTGTCTATGAATATTAAAAAGAGTCACTCAGTTGCCAAACATATCGTCTATTGCTTCGTTAAAATCGTTCAGGTCAAAGTCATCATCCATGCTTCTAGCACTTCCCTGAAATGAATGTGTTGATTTCTTGACACATAATTGAAATGAACATGAATCAGAATTCGACTATGAACAGTACAAGTTCCAGATACTATCTATAATATTAGATACTATCTATTAGATACTATCTATTGACTAGTAGATAGTATCTGGAACTTGTATCTATACCTCTCACAACACAACAGCCAATGTTGGGTGCCCTAGTACATACTACTAATAAAACTTACTAGGAAGACCGTTAATGAACATGTCTCTCTGAAACTCTCTGTCGACACTGTTAGAGAGACTGACACAAAGACCGTCCCCCTGTTGTTCTGTGTTGGGCTGTTTTGTTGAGGCACTACTGACCTTTCATGATGTATCTGGGGGGGAGGTAGTTTTTAGAAGATTTTACCCCTTATTGACCCCAGTTTCAAACATGAATTATTCTCAGATACCTTGCCTTGCTCGACCCTGTTTCCCGCGCCCCGGAGGGTAAGAAGTAAGAACATAACAACAGTTGTTATGTTCTATCCCTCTAGACTACAGCTATTCATCGGTCGGAGCTCGCAATCAACATTACAGACCTCAATACAGAGAGGGAGCTGGTTGATTGCCCGTGTTGGTAGCCACTCAGTTCCTATGGAGATGATAGTTCGGGAGGTCGGCTGGTCAGATGGGTTCGCTACTAGCCCCTTCTCTATCATATACTGGTACTGAGAAATCATGGGACCATGTTAGATCATGTTAGATCATGTTAGATCATGCAACTACGAGTTTTGATTTTCGTTTATTGAGTAGCTAGCTGCTAACACAAAACTCGAAATAAACAAACAACCAGGTTAAAAGTCAAAACCACACCAGATGTCTCAGTGAGACACATGTCATAGCGCTGGCAAGCGCCCGGGGCCCAATCCTCCCTTCCCCCAACCATCATTTCCCCCAAATTGTCCCTCTAAAAAGCATCTTTCCTCCAGTAAACAGAAAATCGAAACGAAAAAAAAATTGAAAATTTTCGTAGCTCTATATACTTATTGTCTGAAATCGGCAAATTCAACTTTGTTTTAGACAAACCTTCCCGTTGTACTACGAACATGCCGCTTGGTAGTTCGTGTTGCCTTGACACCTAGATAGTCTAGTGAAAACGTGTAAAAAAAGGGGTCGACCCCCGAAATTTTTGATGCATTTATAATTCCTTCACCAAAATGTCCTCAAAGGCCTTCTGGGTGAGATCCCAAAAGTTCTACCAACCAATCCTGGGGGAAGTACCTTAATTGGCCCTAATTGGCTTGATGGTATAACTCGCCAATTTTGCTAACTCAGCTCTGGAGCGTCGTAGAGACCTTTCATTGGTCGCAATCGATCCGGAATATATGATTTTTATTAGTGTATGAAGGTCCGAAGTCGCTATCTCTAACTCGTTTAGCCGCTAATTGGATTTAAACTGATTGATGGACTTAATTGGGACCCTCGTATCTCAGCTCAGGGACATCGTAGAGACTTTTCATTGGTCGGAAACTGACCGGAATGTGCAAGTTTATATTAGTGCTATGAAGGTCCAAATCGCTATCTCCAACCGTTTAGCCGGAAATCGAACTTCTTTAAAAACCGTTTTGCGCATGGTTATTGGGTTTGTAAGATTTTCTGTTTCTGCATCACAGGAGCGTCGTAGAGACTTGATTCCGGTTGCAAACGAACCGGAATACCCAAGTTATATTGACGCTATGAAGGTCGAAGTCGCTATCTCCAACCAATTAGTCGTAAATTGGACTTAATTGACCTTATTGGGCCGAAATAGCCAAATAGACCGCAAATTAGTGGCAAAATGTCTAACAAGCTAATTCCTTCACTAAAGTGACCCTAATGGGTCCCCCGATCACCAAAAAAAATCATGGCCGAGTCGGAGTGCAGAAGACTATTTCGGGTGGGCGCGGCACCAGAGATTTTCAGGCAGATGCCAAAAAACGTAACTTTCCTTTGGGAAGGAGTAGAGACAAATCTAAGGACATTAAAATTGTAGCGTCCTCGCATTAGTGGGGTAGACGCCCATAAAAAGTTCCTATCTCATTTTGTTAATTGGGTAATTAGATAATTAGTTGTGCGCCTAGCCATATTTCCGATATTATACGGTTTAAATGGCTCAGTCATGAATAAGGACCTGTTTTGTGACCGCTGAACACGATTATTCAGCAATTATATGGAACTCAGAGGTGTGAAAGTGTTATTAATTAGGCAAAATTGGATATAATTGGGTATAATTGGGTACGTTGACCATACATTATCTTCTAGATATACACCTAAAACCCACTTAAATATCTCCTAAAACTCTCCCAGAACCCGTCAGAGCCTCCTTAATACCCCTCAGACATTTCTAGATCCCTCAAAATCCACTAGAGAGCCCTCAGAATTAACAGAGAACTCCTCCGATCCTTCAGATACCCTCAGACGGGCCTAAGATCTGAGGCTCAGAGGCCACTAGATACCCCCTAGAATCACTAGTATGTGTCAAAACTCACAGTATTGACGTCACCCCAGCGCCCTCAGAATCACTAGATGCCACTCAGACCGTACTGGATACCCTCAAACCTACCTGATACATATCAGACCGTGCTAGATACCTGATACCCCTCGATCCTCCCATTTAACTCTTTAGACCATTCTAGTTATTTCTCTGACTCTACTGAAATCCCTCAGGCAGTGCTAAATGGCCCTTTTTGACTCTACTAGACCCCTAATAAGCTAGTATTACCTCTCAGACCAATAAAAGATGCCCTTAGACCATGCCAGATACTACCAATATACGCCTTAGCGCTTAGAACCTGGCTAGATACCACATATCCAATAGCTAACACTTAGGACCTTTCTAGAATCTCTTAGGCACTTCTAGACGCTCCAGACTCTATTGAAATCTCTCATACCCATCTAGAAACCCTGAGGGCCTCGCAAAAGCCTAAGCATATACTCCTCATACCCTTCTAAAAACCCTTTTGACCCTAACTAGTAGAAGAAGTGTCTGGGGTATTTAGTGGAGTCGGATGGGTATCTAGTAGAGTCTGACGCCTTTTTAGTGGGATTTAGAATCTACTAGATGCCCCTCAGGCTGTGCTATATATTTTCCACTAAGACTCTACTAGATACTTTTAGAGCCCATTGGATACCCCTCATAATCAACTAGATGCCATTCAGATTATGTTATTTTAGAGCCAAGAGTCGTGTAGATACATCTGTGACCATGCTAGTTTGGTATAAGGGGTTCTAGAAGTGTATGAGGGGTTTTAGGATGCCCTGATGGGTTCTGAAGGGCATAAGAGATATCGAAAAGTGGTTTGGGGACGTCTATAAGTACCTAAGAGATATCTAGAAAGGTCCAAGGTGTAGATAGTTTGATCGGGAGTATCTAGCAGGGTCTGTGGCGTATATTAGTAGTTTCTAGCAGGGTCTTAGGGGCATCTAGTAAGTAGGTCTGAGGGGCGGCTAGTAGGGTAGAGGGGCATCTAAAAGGTCTATATGTGTATTGGAGGGTCAGAGGGGTATCAGGTGAGATATTAGGGTATCTAATAGGGTCTGGGGGTATCCAGTACGGTCTGTGTGGGCATCTAGTGGATTCTGAGGGCGCTGGGTGACGTCAATACGATGTGGTTGACACATACTAGTGTTTATGGGGGTATTAGTGGCCTCTGAGCCTCAGAGTCTGAGGCCCGTCTGAGGGTATCTGAAGGATCGGAGGAGTATCTAGTTAATTCTGAGGGCTATCTAGTGGATTTTGAGGTATCTAGAAATGTCTGAGGGGTATTAAGGAGGCTCTGACCGGGTTCTGGGAGAGCTTTAGGAGATATTTAGTGGGTTTTAGGGTGTATCTAGTAAGATAATGTATGGTCAACGTACCCAATTATACCCAATTATATCCAATTTTGCCTAATTAAGACACTTTTCACACTCTGAGTTCCATTATATTGCTTGAATAATCGTGTTCAGCGGTCAAAAACAGGTCCTTATTCATGACTGAGCCATTTAAACCGTACACATATCGGAAATATGGCTATGCGCAAACAATTATCTAATTAACCAATTAACAAAAATGAGATAGGAACTTTTTATGGGCGTCTACCCCCACTAATGCGAGGACGCTACCACATTTTAATGTCCTTAGATTTGTCTCTACTCCTTCCCAAAGGAAAGTTACGTTTTTGGCATCTGCCTGAAAATACTGGTGCCCGCCCACCCGGAAATAAGGGTCTTCTGCAACTCCGATCGGCCATGATTTTTTTGGTGATTCGGGGGACCCATTAGGGTCACTTAGTGAAGGAATTAGTTGTTAGACATTTGCCACTAATTTGCGGTCTTATTGGCTATTTCGCCCAATTAAGGTCAATTAAGTCCAATTTACGACTAATTGGTTGGAGATAGCGACTTCGGACCTTCATAGCGTCAATATAAACTTGGGTATTCCGGTTCGTTTGCAACCGGAATCAAGTCTCTACGACGCTCCTGAGCTGAGAAACAGAAAAAATCTTACAAACCCAATAACCATGCGCAAAACGGTTTTAAAGAAGTTCGATTTCCGGCTAAACGGTTGGGATAGCGACTTTGGACCTTCATAGCACTAATATAAACTTGCACATTCCGGTCAGTTTCGACCAATGAAAAGTCTTTACGATGTCCCTGAGTGAGATACGAGGGTCCCAATTAAGTCCAATCAATCAGTTAAATCCAATTAGCGGATAAACGGTTGAGAGAGATAGCGACTTCGGACCTCATAGCACTAATATAAAATCATATATCCGGATCGATTGCGACCAATGAAAGGTCTCTACGACGCTCCAGAGCTGAGTTAGCAAAATTGGCGAGTTATACCATCAAGCCAATTAGGGCCAATTAAGGGTACTTCCCCCAGGAGTTGGTTGGTAGTAGACTTTTGGGATCTCACCCGAAGGCCTTTGAGGACATTTTGGTGAAGGAATTATAAATGCATCAAAAATTTCGGGGGTCAAAACATGTTTTCACTAGACTATAGAGCACACGTTTAAAATTTTATGCAAATCGGAGTTACGGTTTTTACGTTACAGAGGGTCGTATTTTAGACAAAATGTCCGTTTTTAGGGTCCCGAACGACCTTGATTGTACGACCTTTTTGCGTACATAATAGAGGCCACAGTTTTAAAGCTATCACCATGAAACTTTGGGAGTCGGTAGGTCTAGTGGTGTACCTTGTATTAAAGCTTGGACAGAGAAAACGGACAGTCATAACAAAAGTTATGACTGTCTTAAGTTTTCTGGCGTTTGTTTAGACGGCCTTCCCGTCGTTCTACAAATACGCCGCTTGGTACGCGGTGTTGCCTTGACATCTTGAACACACGTTCAAAATTTCAAGCAAATCCGAGTTGCGGTTCGTCAGTTATGGGCATCTGACTGTATTAAGATTTAAGACGATTTTCAAAAAAAATTAGAAAAGAGCAAAATTAAACTATAAATCATGATTTTATCATACATGTTTTTCCAACGTGGGTTAACTGCTGTATTTTCAGATATAATTGGTAGTCATATCTATATTTATGACTGTCTTAAATTTAAGACGATTTTAAAAACACCTACAAAGAAGCGATTCAGAGTCTAAATTAACATTGAATCAGATTTAATTTATAAAGCTAGCCTTACTGCGCATTTTCAGTGTAATTGGTAGTCATATCTAGAGTTATGACTGTCTTAAATATAAGACGATTTTAAAAACCACCGAGAAAAGAGCGAATTGCATCTAGAACCTGATTTTATCAGATATAGATTATTAATGCTTATCCGTGATCATTATCCGTGACTATAATAATCAAATCATAGATTTAATCGCGGAGAACCAATTGCGGATAACTAACCACGATAACGTGTCGCGAAATAAGTAATATAATAGTAACCAATCGCGGATAGCTAATCGCAGATAGCTAATCGCGATAGCTAATCGTGATAGCTAATCGCGATAACTAATCGCGATAACTTATAACGGATTGATAACTGATAAGTTATCCGCAATTGGTTGTCTGCGATTACTATGATATTAGTTATTCGCGATTGATATCCGAGATTGGATATCTGCGATTATTATGAGGCTACCTAGTACCTACGATTTAAAAAGTCTGCGAATCCTCAATCCGCGTTTATTAAATTAAGCTAGTATTACAAAATGCATGCAGCATGTCATAGTATAACAAAATGCCTGATACTAGATCCAAAAACCAAACAAGTTTGGTGGATAGCCGGGGCCGCAGAAATTAAAAAACGTGCGAAAGTTTTGATATATGAACTTTCGGGGCCTGGGGTGCTGTTAAATTCGCGTTTCCATGATAGTCAGCCGTTCTTTCGAAACACACTATTATTATCATAATAATATTATTCTGTAAAACAGACTCTGAAACGACCCACTGTGCACAGTAAATATATGTGACATGTGTGGATGTGACATGTGATAATGTGGAATAAATTAATGGTTTGATCATTGCACTAGTTTTCCTGGCGTATAGTTTGAAAATGTTAAATTGGTTATAATCATGGAAACGCGAATTTAACAGCACCCCAGGCCCCGAAAGTTCTTGTATCAAAACTTTCGCACGTTTTTTAATTTCTGCGGCCCCGGCTATCCACCAAACTTGTTTGGTTTTTGGATCTAGTAGTGACATACACAAAACAAACAATTTTAACTTACAGACCCGGCCATTTCAATGAACCCTATGTAGCTGAATATGGGCATAGGTTTGTCTGACCGTGGCATCTGTTTGCAGAGTCCACTATTACTGTGTCCCACATACGTCTGAAATAGCAGTTAAATTAACACTGAGTTAGGTCATCTTGGATTTATACATTTTTTGTACTCTCGGAAAGTACAATGTACATTATGGCGCGCACGGTAGTTTTACACATGCGCGCTACCAACATCATGGGATACAAAGCCAATGACAACTGTGTACTTTCATTATTATGAGATAATCGCGCGCGACGCGGTCATCCTGACATTCAACCATTTGTACACAGATCCAGAAAACAGATCGCCCTAGATGTTACTTTTGGGTACTTTTGGGTAGTCAGCCTAATTCATTTTGCAAATATTTAATGAATGATCGCATACAGCATGCTAGAAACAGAAGATAAAAGGCATAACAAGAGCCTATTGACCAATAATAAAACCCAGAAGACGAAACCTACTCTGATTTTGGAGTTCCTCTGTGCTAGAATATTCAAACTACTATCAGTGGAGAGAAGAATGCCTCTCTGAAAGTAGTCCAACGCCTTTCTAGCCTCTGAACAGGCAGTGTTCCACTGAAATGAGAAAGTTGTTAAATCCCTGGTACTATGACGATATAGACGACACTATTATTGAATCAACACCGTATTGAAATATGATGGATAACTAACCAGAGGAATAAAGAAGTTTTCAGCATTATTCGCCCCTCGGCCATAATTCTTTTGAACTGTTTCAGCAGTCATAGTTGAAATATCGACTTCCTCACCGCTAAAATAGTATCTGATTACACTTTTTCTCACTTATTATTCTGGGATTGGGTATGATATCCCCTCTTTCTTCTATCCTCCTGCGCTGTCTCTCTCAGTCTCATGTTATCGCGCGCGCTACGTTTAGTTCGGGATGGGGGAGAACTCCTACCCCCTTCCCAAAAAGAGAGGGTGCACCGTACCCAAATTCTGGGATGGGTCTATGGTCATCAACTCCTATAAACATCGCAAGGGCTCCCACCCACGGGGGGTGGAAGGTTAGATTTTAAGTCTGGGGGCCAGCTGTTCAATTGGTGAGTGATATACTGCATGGTTCAAAACACTGCAAGTCTGTAGTTTTGAATACCCACAATTGTTTATCTTGGCGTGGCTCCCAAATTGCAAAATGGTGGACAAACCTCTTGTCTTGTTCGACCCTCCCTGTTTGAACAAACCTTGCTAGCTCTGTATAAAATACTATATGCAGATCATGGCCGTGTCGAAATATAGTCACAACTATTTGTAGATGGCTGCTATAATAATAAGAACACTCTGCTTGAGCTACAACACGTTCATTGAGTAGAACTGTAATACACACATAATACCTACATATATTCGAAAGAATTGTATCTTTCTGCTCGGAGTATTCTTAGATAACAGATAAAAGGGAGCATATGTGCAAGACAGACAACTGTTTTATAGTTTCTAGGGCAGAGTGGGATCATTTCAACAAAAAGAAATAACAGTAAAGTAAACAACCAATCAGAACTCGTTATTTAGGTCACGTGACTGGTTATCAGCCAATCAGGGACTAGTATTTCCTGATTCGGTCGGTTCCTAGACCTTATACTCGGTCAGACACTAGGTAACACCAACCTCGTAATGAGAAGGGGTTGTTTTGCAAGATCTGTGTACTTGTGTCCTAGTACCATGCCCAGGGAAAATACTACAACGTGAACTGAAAAAAAGAAGTTTTAATAATATCATGTGTCGACTACTAATTTGAAATTTGTTTTGTATTATCTCTAACTTGGGCATGAAGTATTCTCTGTTTCCCTGTTGAGGATCCCCCTTGCCCAAGTGGGGGTACTGGTGGACGGTGATGGCGGGTTGGAGTCCATGGAACCACCGCGGCGTTTCACTATGTCCATACTACTAGATCTCTTCCTGGCCTCCATGTCTGAGTGGAAGATGGGATATATCGCGGTAAACACTCGAACACTTCTTTACATTGTTTTTGGAAGTTTATGGCCATAACTCCGGCATTTCATTCAAAATTTGTCAAAAAGTGGTCGAGAATTTATATATATGGCAGAATTATGTTGCTGCTTTTTGATCATCAGACCGGCCCATTTTAATTCTCAGTACGTACTAACTTGTAGCTAATCGATTAGCTAATTGGCTAGATTATAATCTAACCTATTTGAATCCTGATAACATGTTCCTCCTTTGAATCATATATCTTTGTCATTTCTTTCCTTGAATTTGTGATGGCTCGGAAAATTCCTGAAGGTGACGGAAAAGTGAATACCATGCTGACCAAGCAAATATTTAAGGATCGCATTATGCGGCAAGGCCAAGGCCCTCAAAACGGACTTAGCAACAGGGAGAGTTTGTTACTTTAACTAAGAAAACAACGAATAGCAATGTTGGATGGTGGATATCGGCCTTGGGTTACAGAAATTTATGTAAGATAAGATTGGTAAAATTTGTAGGAAATAAGTATAAGGTACCTAGATGGTCACTGATTAAATTCACGTGTACCCAAATGCTGTTATGCGTCGACACTGGACACTGACTGACCTTTGATGATAGAGGGTGATTTATTTTGATCTGCCGTTCCTGCATAACGGAATTTATGCCAGCAATAAATAACACCCAAATCTTCCAGATCCATACTGTCTGAAACAATGCACACAGGAGTCACAAAATTCATACACTTCAAGGAAGCCTCCTTGAAGTGTATGAATTTTATGAGGGCCGAGGGGGGGCTGAGTTCAACAGTTTTACAGTCCTTATATAATAGAGTGTGTAATATTATACCTGTAGCCCTGGGCCATGGGATCTGTATGATGTTTGCAGGTCTATCATACCAGATTAAACCTTCGTGATGTTTCTCTTCTACCTGAGGAATGAAGTTGTCATCGAATAAACAAAGTTTTAATGCCAGATGTGATTTTGGGTCGAACCTTGGGAAGATGAAATTATCCTACAGATGGTGCTCACCTCTCTTATGAGCCAGGGTATAAAAGTAAGCTGGTTGGTCGACATTACAGTTTAGCAGCTAAATCTGACAAAAATGATCATCATTAAAATAACTTCAAGTCCTTGGATATGCCCAGCAAAGTTTTTACAGTGCGGCTCAGATGGGGTCCGTGGCGCCAGATTGGGTTTCCCCAAATTACATGTACCAGAACATTTACCGCTTACCTTTTGAGACCGGGAAAAACAAAAGACTACAATTACCTAAAACAATCTTATCCTATTGGCGGGAGACACACTGAAGTTGGGCGCGCTCGTTCAAATCTCAACCTCGCGACACACACTGAAGTTCGAAGTTCGAAGTTTTGCGAAACCCCATCTAGTATGAGCGCACTGTAAAATCAGGGTCCCAACCTTCAAAATCGAAGAATTGGAAAGTTTGACGATGCCGGATCGCAGGGACGTCGCTGGGCCTTCGGCCCAGCGCGTACCTGTGCGTCCAGGGGCCTTGGGCGGTGCAAGCAGGGTCCAGGGGCTGCAAGCCCCGGTGGGGGTCGAGGGTGATTTTTGGTGGGGGTGATTTTTCGTCGAGGGTGATTTTTCGGTGGGGGTCGAGGGTGATTTTAACAATCGGAGAGCGCTTGAAATATGGAAACCAAAAAGCGACACAGAAGAAGATCGTAAATTTAAAGTCGGATTTCAAGCACTGCATTTTATTTGTTTCACCGCAATGCGCGAACTTTTTCTTTTAAGCGCCGCATTTTACGCCGCGCAAGCTGAAGCTAAGAAGTAAAATATTCCTTAAAATTTTTTTAAACTTTTAAAAACTTTTGAAAACTTTGCTTTGAAAGATTTCAAACACTCAAAACGCTCGTTTTTTCTCTGAAAAAGCGCTACTTTTTCCTGGGATTGGGTGTGTATCATATGCCAAGTTTTTTCTCTCGATAACTTGAAAATTGCTGCATTATTATGAACCCTTTGTGGGCAGTGCACAAAATTGCACAGTTTATTAAGCCCCAGATGGTAATGACCTCCCTCTACAGACCTCGTTGGCATGCACTGCAGTCTCCTAGTGCGTGCTACTAGTTACTACTGCAGAAAAGGGGACTGGAGTGTAGGCAAACAGACCTTGCCAACTCAAATTCGATGACAAAATACTGAGTCCTGATCCCAAGAAGATTTTCAGTGTCGCCCAGGTGAACAGTTGAGCCAATTAGTTCGAGAAATGGATATTAATTATTCCCTTCACTAGGCCCTGACCATGTCCCGGACTGCTCTTTTGTCGCAGTTCAAACGGACGATCCAAACTGCTGCCCAAACAAGCTCTAAACCATTCGACAAGGTAAATTAAAGGACATATAATCCGAATAGCTATATTGAGGAAACACACCAACAATTCATCATAATTCAGGTACTGATTGCTAACCGTGGGGAGATAGCATGTCGTGTGATGAAAACCTGTCAATCTCTTGGTATTAAAACGGTGGCAGTTCATAGTGATGTAGACGATAGAGCGGTCCATGTTCGGATGGCTGATGAGGCTGTGTGTGTGGGTCCCGCACCAAGCTCGGAGAGCTACCTGGACATGGAGGTATGTCCCTCCAAACCCAATTCCTCTTGTTCAAGTTTTATTACTTTTATTGTTATCACTGTTTGTTACAACAATCTTAGCAGTTTTCCTGAAACAACAACAAACCACATTCCTGGGTCCCAGCTTTCACAAAAAGGGTGTTGTTACTAATAATCATTACCCTTCTAGGCGATTGTACAAGCAGCTATTACCACTGGAGCCCAGGCAGTACACCCCGGGTACGGGTTCCTTAGTGAGAACTGCAAGTTTGCTGAACTTCTAGAACGTAATGGCATCGCCTTTATCGGACCAAAAGAAAAGGCAATCCAGGTTTGTGAACTATCACCAGATATAAAGAATATAAACCTTTAAATAACTTTATCTAAACCCCCCTTCACTAACTTTATCTAAACTCCTTTCACTAACTTTATCTAAACCCTCCCAGGCGATGGGTGATAAGATTGAAAGTAAGATCATTGCCCGACAAGCTGGTATCAACTGTATCCCTGGGTTTGATGGTGTTGTTGAGGATGATGCCAGGGCTGTAGAGATTGCTAATGAAATCGGGTAAATAACAGACCTGTGTAGTGTTATATTGGTACTCATATATTATATCTGGGTACGAGGTCGAGCCATTAATGAACAAGTACCACAGTTGAAGTGTTGTTTCGTAAACAACAATTATATCACAAGTCTCACCCAGGTACCCAGTGATGATAAAGGCATCAGCGGGAGGTGGAGGGAAGGGAATGAGGATTGCGTGGAATGATGCAGAGGTAGTGGAGGGGTTTAAATTGAGTTCTGAGGAAGCGGCTGCTAGTTTCGGTGACGATCGACTCCTTATTGAGCGGTATGTGTTGTTTACCTTCTAGCCCTTCTTGTTATGTTCTAACCCTCCCTGGGAGCTAGGCAAAGTCGTGACTCGTGTAATTCTTTTTTTTGTTTATCTGTTAAAATGATATATCCTGCCAGCTTCATTGGAACACTACTTTGCTATTGGAACACTGATTCTACTAAACATGTCTCTCTGATTCTACTGTTCATGTCTCTCTCTGACAGGTTTATTGATAATCCCCGACATATCGAGATACAAGTGTTGGCAGACAGTCACGGGAACTGTATCTATCTGAATGAGAGGGAGTGTAGTATCCAGCGACGAAACCAAAAGGTTGAAACATATTATGTATCTCTAAATCTCTCTTTCTATCTCTTCTTCTATCTTTCTATATTTTCTATATTTTCTCTTTTTCTATCTATCTCTCTGTGATTTCTAATGATCTCTCTCCCCACCAGGTGATTGAGGAAGCCCCGTCCTCTTTCATTACGCCTGATGTTAGGAAGGCCATGGGAGAGCAAGCAGTTCAGTTGGCCCGGGCTGTCAACTATCAGGTTAGTAAATATGAATATGCCTTGCTCGACCCTCTCTCTCTCTCTTCGCACCCCGCGACAAATTGAAAGGATAATTATAACTGATAACATGACAACCTAAAGGGTCCAGTATAAAGACTCCCACCCCCAACCACTCCCCCGAGTTCCCCGTGATTATCCATATAGGGCGTATAAATTGTAAGGCTCCCACCATATTTATTCCCCACTCCTCGTGGTGATTATACATGGTATATTATACATGGTATATCTTTATTCAGAGTGCGGGTACTGTTGAGTTCCTGGTGGATAGTCAGATGAACTTCTACTTCCTTGAGATGAACACCCGGCTACAGGTACAATGAGTAGAATTATACAATACAACGAAATAATAAAACTGTATTATTCAATAAGATAATTATACATGTTTATGCTGGTATGGTGAAGGCGTAACATGCTTCACTCTGTCTGTACTTGATTGTCAGGTATACCACAGTGTAGTCCAGTGTAGTGTTGTTTCTAGGACTGCTCTCCAGTCCATGATGATACACAAACACCCACACATAATCACACACACACATAATGATGATACCCACATACATGCCACACACATAATCATACCCACTTTCTCTCTCGCTATGTAGAAGGGTGATTCCCAATAATATGATAGCTTCCCCAATAGCTTCCTATTATTAGTTCCTACAGTATTGCTGTTAGCCTCTCTATCTCTATTTCTCTCTATTTTTATTAATCCCCTTTCTGTACACACTGTTCATATATGTATATCTCCATAAATCCGATCATTTCTAATGCTGCAATTACACTGTCTAAAGTTCCCCCCCCCCCCTATTTCAGGTAGAGCACCCAATTACAGAGTGCATCACTGGAGTGGACATTGTGGAGGAGATGCTCAGGGTAAGAACACTTGAGGCCCAGTTCCCAATTTGAGGGAGGGTCGTGGGGGACTGTTGAGAGAGTAAAATATGACGTGGGTCCAGCGCTTGAGAGGTGGGGTGGGAGTTAGGTAGTCAGTGTAAAACAGGGGGTGGAGGGCTCTTTTCCCGAAGAGTTCTCCTTCTTCTTCGAGGCTGGGATGTAGGGATGTAGCTAGAGAAAGAGAGTTCACCGCACTGACACACAACCCCCCCCCTAGGTAGCTGCTGGTAAGGCCCTGTCCTACACCCAGGCTGATATTGGAATTAAGGGGTGGGCGGTGGAGTGTAGGGTCTACGCAGAGGACCCTGTCAGGTGAGTTGTTAGGGAGTTGTTGGGGAGTTGTTGGGGAGTTGTTAAGGGGTGGGCGGTGGAGTGCAGGGTCTACGCAGAGGACCCTGTCAGGTGAGTTGTTAGGGAGTTGTTGGGGAGTTGTTGGGGAGTTGTTAAGGGGTGGGCGGTGGAGTGTAGGGTCTACGCAGAGGACCCCGTCAGGTGAGTGGTACTGATTGGACACGGCGTGCCTGGTGAAATTTTAACACGACCTAGCATGCAACGGGAAACCACCACTTGTACGTGGTAGCTGAGGGTCTACAGAATGGCGCTACGGTGCGGGAAAAAACATTCCATTCCCTAAAATCGTTTTTTTTACTTTTATTTGATTTGGGTCAAAATTGGCTATATTAAACGTGGTCCCGAAAAATCCATAATGACTTAGCACACGAAATATGTCACCCCTACCTATTTTTGCACGTAGAATCGATTGCCGTTGAAGTCGAATCTCTAAAATGACTGTAAAATGGTCAAAAGTTGATTTTTTACCATTTTTTGGAGGTTTTTAGCCCCTAAACCATTGAAAACGTTAAGATAGGAATTTGAAACTAGTGCCAATCGTTAAAATGGTCATTTTTCTACCGAGAACCAAGTTTTCGTGTATATCCGATTTATGGTTAGATTTGGGCAAATTGTTGAAATCTGCCAACTAGGAGAACCGTAACTTGATTTTCTTGTTTTTTGGATTTTGGCATTTTCGACAAACTTCTGATTGAAATGGTCAATCGGGACCATGCTTAAGTTGTTTATGGGACAATTTTCGACTAAAATCCAAGATTTCATACCAATCCAATAACAGATCGTTGATTTATAGAAAATTTAAGTAGGCAAAACGGTGAAAATAAGCAAGAAAAGTTGTCATTTTGACCGTTTTGCCTACTTAAATTTTCTATAAACCAACGATCTGTTATTGGATTGGTATGAAATCTTGGATTTTAGTCGAAAATTGTCCCATAAACAACTTAAGCATGGTCCCGATTGACCATTTCAATCAGAAGTTTGTCGAAAATGCCAAAATCCAAAAAACAAGAAAATCAAGTTACGGTTCTCCTAGTTGGCAGATTTCAACAATTTGCCCAAATCTAACCATAAATCGGATATACACGAAAACTTGGTTCTTGGTAGAAAAATGACCATTTTAACGATTGGCACTAGTTTCAAATTCCTATCTCAACGTTTTCAATGGTTTAGGGGCTAAAAACCTCCAAAAAATGGTAAAAAATCAACTTTTGACCATTTTACAGTCATTTTAGAGATTCGACTTCAACGGCAATCGATTCTACGTGCAAAAATAGGTAGGGGTGACATATTTCGTGTGCTAAGTCATTATGGATTTTTCGGGACCAGGTTTAATATAGCCAATTTTGACCCAAATCAAATAAAAGTAAAAAACAAGATTTTAGGGAATGGAATGTTTTTTCCCGCACCGTAGCGCCATTCTGTAGACCCTCAGCTACCACGTACAAGTGGTGGTTTCCCGTTGCATGCTAGGTCGTGTTAAAATTTCACCAGGCACGCCGTGTGGAGTCAGGAGTGGTACTGACAAATTAAAATTAAAAGTCAGACTGACTTCTTGTTTCTCTTTGTAATCGCTGATCTCGCTCTGTTGATTGAGCACTCTCGGTATTTGGTGCCATCGCACTGTGTCTGTGGGGTGGTACTGACTACTGACCACTATAGTTTTTCTTGCACTTCTTACTTACGGGAGGTGGGGAAGCTGTAAGGGAAATTGTGACTACTACTTTCTAGTTGACCTACTATATCATTTGTATTGAACCCCTTTATCTTCCAGGTACCTGCCCAGTATTGGACTACTGACCAAGTACATAGAACCATCCGTTGCAGAGAACACACCAGATAATGGTAAGTCCCGTGTTAAAGCTTGCAGAGAACACACCAGATAATGGTAAGTCCCGTGTTAAAGCTTGCAGAGAACACACCAGATAATGGTAAGTCCCGTGTTAAAGCTTGCAGAGAACACACCAGATAATGGTAAGTCCCGTGTTAAAGCATCATCAAACGGGAAGTTTGTTACCTGATCGGATCAGGCTGATTCTATCACTCCAGATGACTTGTAACACAACAACACAGTCACATTAGAGTCCCTCCCCCAGGTGTGCGGTGTGATAGTGGAATATTGGAGGGGAGCTGTATCTCTATCCACTATGACCCCATGATCTGCAAATTGGTAACATTTGCACCTACTAGGAGAGAGGCCATTTCCAAGATGGAGGGGGCATTAGATGATTATGTAATTGATGGGATAACACATAATACACCCCTACTGAGAGAAATACTAAGCAACGAGGCGTGAGTAATATACTGGGATGATTACTATTGTTTCAACTTGTTGTCATACTAAATGACTGTAATATTGTGACTCGAGCGCACGCTGTAATTCGCAGTCATTTGTGACTTGTGAGACAATGCTAGGGGGGGGGGGGGGCGTCACCTTTTTTTGCCCATTGCCCATAATCCCAGCGGAAAATGGGCAAAATGGGCAAAAGTGGGCAAAAATGGGCAAAATGAAATGTTTAGTGTTTTTTGTTGTTTTTTCAACTCTATAACTTGATTTTAATTCTTTAAAGTGAGAGAGAACAGCCCTGATTATGATAAAACTCGGTCAGAATGGTCTTTGGTGTCACATTAGAAGTCAAAAATTGTTTAGTGGTCAAATCGTAAATTTAGGATTTTTAAAATTTTTTTAAAGGTTTTAGGCTTTTATGGGTTTATTTTGTTCTAGGACGTTTCTGAAACCCATGAAAGCCAAAAAACCTAAAAACCTAAAAAATCCTAAACTTAGGATTTGAGCACTAAAATTTTTTTGACTTCTAATATGACACCAAATACCATTCTGACCGAGTTACATATATCAAAATCAGGGCTGTTCACTTTCACTTTGAATAAGTTAAATCAAGTTATAGAGTTGAAAAAACGACATATAACACTAAAAATTTCATTTTGCCCATTTTTTCCCACGTTTGCCCATTTTTGCCCAAAGTCCCACGATTTTTGAAAATTCAGTTTTGCCCATATGGGCAAATATGGGCAAAAAAAGGTGACGCCCCCCCCCCCAATGCTACTGGTGTTGTGGTTGAGATGGGGACTGATTTGCAACCAATTCTTATCCCCCTCAAATACTCCCATAACTCTCCTAATCCACTCCCCCATCAGCTTCTTGACAGGTGATGTGAGCACTAAGTTCCTAGAGGAGGAGTACCCCCAGGGATTTAGTGGTACAGAGCTGAGTTCTAGCCAGCGCAGTGAGCTGTTCCCTGCCCTTGCTGTACTCCATCATAGTAAAGCTAACCGATCCGGCGCTAGTGTGAGTAATTAACTTTCTAATTACCCTTTTGATTAGACATTTTTTAAGCTTTCTTCGACTTTGGATCCCTCGCTAAGATTGAATCAATGTGTTCAGGGAAGTTTCAAGTATATAATTTCTGGCGAGGGGGAGGAGAGGGGTGAGGTGACAGTTAACGTTGGGAAGGATGGTAGCTACACAGTGACAATGGACGGGGGAACTGTCCCTGTCACACCCACAGGTAATTAATTAATTAATAATTACTGATTATACAGGTGGTATCTGTAGCAGGACGAACTAGAAACAATGGCCCTGTGGATATTTTCTCCCCATCGTATGCCCTAAAAACCTAGAAAATCCATTTAAAAATACCCCCTCCCACCTTGGCTGTGTGACTGTTTACAGTCTCAGATGAGCAACGCAACCCAAACCAAACCAAACCAAACCAAACCCCCTCATCAGAAAGTCTCTACGAGCCACTTCAAAAGTTTACTCTTGACAATGGAAGGAGCGTGACTGTGCAACAACTAGATTTCAACGGTAATCAGTAACGTGATCTAGTAGTGTCATAAAGTGATAAGAAATGTGATTGCATCCTTTGCTGAGTTACGTTTGGTTTGCTTTCTGTAATATATCTAAGTTGCTGTTTTTTTGACATTTTAATGACTAATGACCCCCTTTCTATAATAATGTAGGTGTGACCCACTCAATTCGGTATCGTTGTTGTAAGAAGGAGCTGACGATTCTGAGTCCTCTTCAGCAACAATTCATGGACATGATGCCCGAGAAACCTGTTCTTGATACATCCAATCTTATCCTATCTCCCATGCCCGGTTAGTACTCTGTTAGTACTCTGTTCTCCAGTGATTCACATACAGCTGGTGCATGTTATAGTGATAATATAGAATTATTTGCACTAATTATCTGAATTATCAAGCTACAACTCATCATCCCCTAATTCTCCTACCCATCTATTACTATTACCCATACTAGTAAGCCCGCTCGCCCTACGGGCGAATGTCGGGGATGGTCAATGGTCATTGGTCATACAGTAAACTAAGCAAATAGTGTAGTATCATTTGAAATTTTTAAAATCAGTAAATTTATCAGGTAAATTAACCACAGCGATTCTTTCGACAGAAAAACCACGGGTCCTCTTTTGCCAGGTCCTGAAGTATTTTATGAAGGAGCACATTTGCAAAATACTTTCACGTATTACTGCCATTTCTTATTAGTGCCATTGATACTTTGTCATTACGTGTGTTGACAACATTTTTTGAATAATAATCACCTCTTTTGTAGGATTCTATCACGTAGTCTATAGGCGTCAGCGCCAGTTTGGGACATATGGCTCCTCCAAACTCGCTGGCGATTGTGTTGAAGTTGAGTAGTCATGTTCACGAAACGTAGTCATGTTCACGAAAGCTGGCAGGTTGCCAGGGTCCCTCTAGGGACAACACGTGCAAAAGGCCATTTCCAGGAATTTTGTGCCATATTTGGTAAAAAAACCATCACCCATCATTTCCCTATTTGCTTTAATAATAGTATGATACTACCAATCCTACTACCCACGATGATGTCCTCTCTGCAGGAAGTCTCCTAATGATCTCTGTTGAGGAAGGGGATGAGGTGTTGGAGGGAACAGAGGTTGCCGTTATTGTAGCCATGAAGATGAACAACAGTCTCAAGGTGGGAATCTTTTAGATATACTTTTTCAAATCCCCCCTTTTTAACCTCTCGATCTCACTCCTTCTCTATACTGCACTACCTCTTAGAATCTTCACCCCCTTTCTTCCACCAGGCACCCAAGAGTGGAAAGATCAAGAAAATATGGGCCAAACCGGGTGATGTAGTTGATGGGGATCAAAAGATTATCGAGTTTGAATAATCGATGGGTTTCTTTTTCCCCACGGAGTCAGGAGATTGAAAATGTATTTTAAATCGTCATTTTGTTTCTAAGAAAGATAAGATTTAAATTATTATTACCTCTCATATTATAGTGTGTCTGTGTAGTTGGATATTACGTGTTTTCTCTCTTTTTTAACAGTTTTTGTACGGTTATTCTTAGTGTCAATAAAACTGGGTGTTTTATTTTTGAGTAGTACGGAAAAACAACAATTCTCTCGAACTCAATCGGTCTCATTCCTTCATTTCTTTCACCCTCTTTTCAACTAAATCCATATTTTATTAGCAGTAAAATGTCAGTGATAGGGCAGAACCCCGTTGTTTTCTTTGACATCAGTATCGGGGGCCACTCGGCAGGCCGGATAAAAATGGAACTGTTTGCAGATAGTGTCCCTAAGACAAGTGAGAACTTCAGACAACTTTGTACTGGAGAGTTTAAAAGGGACAGCGTACCTACTGGGTTAGTGTTCATTGGACTCACATTATATCGTTTAGAGGAAATTGATTAGCCATATTTTATATGAAGGTAGCGTTCCCAACTATCCATATGTCCAACCTCAAAGGCTAAATCCTCTCACTTTTTATTAAAATCATCTACCCCTCCAGGTTTAAAGGGTGTCAGTTTCACAGGGTGATCAAGGACTTCATGATCCAAGGTGGGGACTTCCTTAACAATGACGGGACGGGTAGTCTCAGTATCTACGGGCGGCAGTTTGATAATGAGTCTTTTGAAAATAAGGTACTTGTCTTTCAACTTGTAATATATTGTGCCCGCCTGAAACACAGCTCTGTATCATGGGGCATTAAACATTGATTTTATTCAGTTTCTTTCATGTTTCTTTACCCCGGCTCCCTCCCACCTAAACCCCTCTATTCCCCAGCTAAAACCCTCTATTCCCCCCAGCCTAATATCCTCTATTCCCCCAGCACACTGGTCCTGGTATCCTCTCCCCCCACCCCACCTAAAACCCTCTATCCCCCCCCCCTAATATCCTCCCTATTCCCCCAGCACACTGGTCCAGGTATCCTCTCTATGGCGAACAGTGGACCCGACACTAACGGCTGCCAGTTCTTCATCACCTGCTCAAAGTGCGACTTCTTGGACAACAAACATGTGGCATTCGGGAAGGTGATAGACGGGATGTTGGTGGTGCGGAAGGTGGAAAATGTTCCCGTGGGACCTAACAATCGGCCAAAGTTTCCCGTGATAATTGATCAGTGTGGGGAAATGTGAGGAATTATTCAACAGGGTTGACATGAATTGAAAAGAGGGACACTCTTGGGAGTGACTAGAAGTTATATATGACCGGGATATACAGGGTGTTCATTTTGAATCTTTACAAGCGTTGGGCTTCACCCAGAAAAAAGTTGACAAGATTAGGTCATGAAACTTCATACTTGGACTATTCTATACCCTCATTCAAGGTTCCTGGGGGTTTTGGAGCTTTAGGTCCCCGGGAAGTGTGTTTTTAGCATCAAAACTACCAGAAGGAATTTTTTGCTGGTGCTAAGACTTTGCTAAAATGTTTTTTGGGTATTTTCTATGTCAATCCTAAAGTTTCATAGAGATTGGATGAGTTTTTCAGACTCAAAATTTCGATAAAAGTGGCTGGAAAGACTCAATTTTAGCCGTTTTTGAGCCGTTTTCGAGCCTTTCCAGCCACTTTTATCGAAATTTTGAGTCTGAAAAACTCATCCAATCTCTATGAAACTTTAGGATTGACATAGAAAATACCCAAAAAACATTTTAGCAAAGTCTCAGCACCAGCAAAAAAATTCCTTCTGGTAGTTTTGATGCCAAAAACACACTTCCCGGGGTGCTAGAGCTCTGAAAACACCAGGAACCTTGAATGAGGGTATAGAATAGTCCAAGTATGAAGTTTCATGACCTAATCTTGTCAACTTTTTTCTGGGTGAAGCCCAACGCTTGTAAAGATCCAAAAAGAACACCCAGTATATCCCTGATTTTGGGATCAGATACGAGAAAGAGTGAGAGATAGACAAGCTGTTTTCCGATGGTTGTGGCAACTGGTCGTTTTTATCTGTTTGATAATTTCAACATGATTTTATTATTTATTTATGTTACCAAACAGTACTGTTTCGCCCATCCTTTTTTATCCATTTCCAACTAACCCAACCAATATAATATTAGCTAGTCCTCCCCTAACTAATCCAACGATTCTCATATAGTCCTCCCCTCCTGCACACAAATGACTATGGCTGGCATTGAAGAGGACACCGAACTGAGAGATCTGGTAACACAGTCCCTGGAGAATAACGGACTTCTGGGAAAGATCCAGGCTGAGCTGAGAGCTGGGGTTTTCCTTGCACTAGAGGATACTGACAAAAAGGTTGGAATTATATAGGCCGGGACACGGGTGGGGGTAGTAACTGCGGCCTGAGGTGAGGATATTCCATTTTCTAAGTAAAGATCTACCATTCACTCCATATCTAACTGATTTCACCCGTTTCAGAACAGGAAAGTACATCACAACAAACGGCTACAAAACTTCTTACAAACAAACGAAGGTAACATTAATACCATCATCCTACAATCAAATTATATCAAATTTCTCACTTAATAGATTATAAAACTATACTTTGCATTCAGGGCGTTTAGCAGCCGGGATTGTACAAGAATTCCTCGAGTTTTTCCAACTGGACTACACAGCAGCTGTGTTTGAGCCTGAGAGCGGCCTGGTAAGTGTGTGAGGAATGAGAGAAAAAGAGAGAGACAGGGTATCAGTTATCCATTAGTAGCCAGTAGAGCGGGAATTTGCAACCTCTGAATTATTGTGTGCCACCAAGTTGACCCAGTTTTATCACTGCATGTTGGTAACGCGCAGTGTTTCGCAAATGTCAAAAGTTGTTTTTCAGCGGTCCTAATGCGCGGCTCTCCCTCCCAATTCCCACCCGCGACCCAACGGAATCTTGACCATGGGATTGGGTGTCACCCAAGAACACCCCCTGTCTTAGGTTCCTATACCGTGTCTTCTATTGTAGTTTGTACTCGAACTTGAATGGGAGTTGTGGTACCTAATCTCGACATGTGATCCAACCAACATAACTCGACCATTTCTATCATGTAGACAGTTGGGTGATCGGATAACTGTTTTAGCCTCATGTTTGCAGTTTGATTGTCAGAGTTTTTATTATTCTCTCTGGGCTGTACAAATGAACCAGACGGGGATTTGAAACTTTCAAACTTTTCAACACTACTTTAAACAAATTAATTTGAGCCTGATGAAGAGGTAGATCCTCGAAACTTGTTGCGATAATAAATCCCCGTCTGGTTCATTTGTACAGCCCAGAGATAATAATAAAAACTCTGACAATTTCTATCATGTATATGGGACTGTCTATGGGACTGCCTAATTGGTTTGTGCCATAGACAGTACTGCTGAACAGTGAACTCAGCAGTTGACCAGGTGCATCTCAAGACCTAAATACACATTCCCCCAAGATTCATTGGTATTGTTAAGTTTTACTTTGAATTTCCTCTGCTTGTACGACATGTGATCTTTATAAGGTCACATTGTTTTACCCACGTGGGCTCCTAGAAGAAGAAGAAGAAGAAGATGGTCACATTGTTTCTTTGTTCGACCCTCTCCCTCTCCACGCCCCGCAGCAGCGACAGAGCCAATGCAAAGGGGGTTATAACAAGTCACATTGGTAGTTTGGGAGATATGAAGTTCACCCTAAACCCCACAGTCAGATATCCTCTTAAAAATCCATATTGATGCTCAGTTGGTAGCGCGGGTTCCCAATGTATTTAACGGAAAAGAAAGAATTATCAAGTTTTCAGTGACCTAAATTATAAATAAACCTAGATAAAATCTGATTAGATGTGAGTAGAGATAGGGTAACCCAAGATAGCCCATATTTTGAGAATATAGGCCTATATCAGCCTTCGATCAGGATATGTTCATGGCCGGCCCACACCGTAATCAAAGAGTTTTATAAAATTCAGAGAAGCCTATATTTTCCTAGAAAAACCTATCATATATGTGCATAATATATTATTTAATAACATAATTGTGTTATATAGTCGAGCATCGACGGTCGTAACGTATAAATACAATATGGGTGCACCGTCCTAACTTTTTATGTAGAGTTAAAAGGTAACTATGGGGCCAATTATTATAGGCCATACCAAAGGGACTTTAGGTCCGCAATCTCAATCTTTGTCGTGGACCCTGATGCAAGAACAGGTTCATGACATTCTGAAATTCACATTTGAGAAGAGGTAAATGAAAATTGGGCGATTGTATATAAACAATAATACCAAAATCTATTGAAATTAGTAGGCCGGAAAGGATTGCCCTATTATTTGAGGCTACCTTTGCCAACTTTACATATGTTTCGTCTGTGTTCAAACTGTCAGAGCATTGGCCTGACCCATTCTCGTTTCTCTCAAGAGAACTGTGGTCAGAGCATTGGCCTGACCCATTCTCGTTTCTCTCAAGAGAACTGTGGTCAGAGCATTGGCCTGACAGTGTTCAAAAGTGAATGTAATACTGTCAAGGTAGCTCTCAAATAATAGAGCCTACTAATTTCAATGGTTTTCGTTTTTTATTAGAATCCGTCTTCAGGGTGTAAATTGAGCTCAAAGTATTATTTTTTTGAGACCTCCCCGTGCTAACATTTGTCACTCCCTGTATTACATAACATGTACCTGTGTCCACGGTTTGACAGATGTTAAACTCTGCAGCCACATGATTGACCCCGGTAGTAGGGCCGGAAGACTGCCTTTGGGTACCCAATCACTGGTACACTACCTAATCAAGCGGGTAGTATAGTTACTTATCTGGCGACGTAATTTGGTCGAGTATTTAAAATGGCAACTGAGGATGAAAAGGGAACCCACCCCGCTAATAACACCATAATTGAATAGATCTACCAGCCAGTGAAAACGAGAAGTCTCTATCTCTTTTCGTTTGGTCAGAACTTGGATCAGAAAAAGTGTCTCCTACGCGTGGGGAGGGGGTTGAGGGTGCAAAAAAGAGATAGTAAGAAAACCCATATTTTGAGAATTTAGGCCTATGTTCATGGCCGGCCCACGCCGTAATCAAAGAGTTTTTTAAATTCAGAGAAGCCTATATTTTCCTAGAAAACCCATCATGTGATAATATAGTTATTGATAACATTACATTGCCATCCTGTTTAACCCTTTGAGACCCATAGTGTTTGGCTGAACGAAATTTTCTAATTCTTTCTGGAATTACCCAGGATGATAATCTAAGATTATAGGAAAAATGATCTTTCAAATCGGTCGGTTACTTTTTCTAATATGGCATGGGTCATATATGACCCTCTGGGTCGTTTGGGAAGTTAAGAATTTCAAACGGCCTGGGAGTCCTCCGTATGCTTTCAGAGTCTCAAAAACTGGTTAATCAGTGCCTTAGTGATAATACAAGTCGACAGGAACCGTTTCATGAACCGTATTGACCGATTTCTACGATTTAGTCTAGGTTTAGGGTCATATATGACCCTCTGGGTGGTGCATGTCAAACTACCAAACAGGTATAACTCGGGCTATGAAGGCCGCTGATGATCAAATAAGGTGTCAAACCCGCAGTTAATCATCACATTAGTTTGGGTAGAGCATATAATCAAGTCCCTATCTCAATCCCTTATCGTGATAATTGGATAATTAGTTCATTAGCATCCTGCGCGCACCTAAAACTGAAACCTTTCCTAGCAAAGTGGTGCAGCCTTCAATGAGCAAATTATCCAATTATATCAATTAGAAATGGGAATAGAGACTTAAATTTGTGCTCTACCCCCACTAATGGGATGATTCTACACATTTTAGTGCCCTCATTTGCCGCATAACTTCTTCCTAGGAAAGGTTTCAGTTTTAGGTACACGCAGGATGCTAATGAACTAATTATCCAATTATCACGATAAGGGATTGAGATAGGGACTTGATTATATGCTCTACCCCAACTAATGCGATGATTAACTGCGGGTTTGACACCTTATTTGATCATCAACGGCCTTCATAGCCCGAGTTATACCTGTTTGGTAGTTTGACATGCACCACCCAGAGGGTCATATATGACCCTAAACCTAGACTAAATCGTAGAAATCGGTCAATACGGTTCATGAAACGGTTCCTGTCGACTTGTATTATCACTAGGGCACTGATTAACCAGTTTTTGAGACTCTGAAAGCATACGGAGGACTCCCAGGCCGTTTGAAATTCTTAACTTCCCAAACGACCCAGAGGGTCATATATGACCCGAAACCAAGAATTGAGTTTTCTCAGTCAAAAATGAATAATTTTTGACGCCGTTTGTTCTAGCAGCTCCATTTTATCTCCTAGTATATAGTAGAGTCGATAACTACATCGACCTCTCCCAATTGTTCCAGTTTTTGTCACATCTGTTTGGAGCCTCGACACGACCTCTAAACAGGTGTTACTTTTTCACAAACTGTTTTCATCTTGGTGTAATCAGCATTTGAAATGTTGCTGATCATAACAAAAACCTAACTATTTTTTTTCAACTTGGGGTAAAACCATGGGTGTCAAAAGTTAGCTCTAGGTCCCCTGAGTAACCATCCGGAGACTCTAAGAGATATTTCCAGCCGTTCTCCTGTAATCATTAATCCCGGTAGAGCACATATTTGAGTATGGACGTACGTGCAATTGCCTACAACCTCAACTTTAATGTATAACGTTAATGTGCGTCTCTCTCTTTTCTCCCCCTAAAGAAAGAGTTATCTCGCGCGGCGCAACCGCACGTGCGGTTTTTCCAGAGAGAGTGAGAGACATACAATAACATGTAAACAGCCTGCCAGCGCTCACGTACGTCCGCATTGTATTTTTTTCTCCACCGGGATTAATGATTACGGGAGAACAGCTTGAAATATCTCTTAGAGTCTCCGGATGGTTACTCAGGGGACCTAGAGCTAACTTTTGACACCCATGGTTTTACCCCAAGTTGAAAAAAAATAGTTAGGTTTTTGTTATGATCAGCAACATTTCAAATGCTGATTACACCAAGATGAAAACAGTTTGTGAAAAAGTAACACCTGTTTAGAGGTCGTGTCGAGGCTCCAAACAGATGTGACAAAAACTGGAACAATTGGGAGAGGTCGATGTAGTTATCGACTCTACTAATACTATTCTAGAAGGAAATTAGTGTAGAACAATTCATCAGGAAATGAGACCTAATTAGAAAAAATGACCGAAGTGGGGTTCATTTAGTCCTAATTAGGAACTTCCTCATACGACTTGGCATGAAAATGTCCCGATTTTTAGATAGGGAATCGTTCAAGCTATCATCTGGCATTTTATTTTATGCCAAAACTTTATCAGGCTTGACGCTACGAAGCCTCAAACTTTTGGACATATATATGAGTTATACCTGTTTGGTAGTTTGACATGCACCACCCAGAGGGTCATATATGACCCTAAACCTAGACTAAATCGTAGAAATCGGTCAATACGGTTCATGAAACGGTTCCTGTCGACTTGTATTATCACTAGGGCACTGATTAACCAGTTTTTGAGACTCTGAAAGCATACGGAGGACTCCCAGGCCGTTTGAAATTCTTAACTTCCCAAACGACCCAGAGGGTCATATATGACCCGAAACCAAGAATTGAGTTTTCTCAGTCAAAAATGAATAATTTTTGACGCCGTTTGTTCTAGCAGCTCCATTTTATCTCCTAGTATACTATTCTAGAAGGAAATTAGTGTAGAACAATTCATCAGGAAATGAGACCTAATTAGAAAAAATGACCGAAGTGGGGTTCATTTAGTCCTAATTAGGAACTTCCTCATACGACTTGGCATGAAAATGTCCCGATTTTTAGATAGGGAATCGTTCAAGCTATCATCTGGCATTTTATTTTATGCCAAAACTTTATCAGGCTTGACGCTACGAAGCCTCAAACTTTTGGACATATATGACCCTCTGGGCCTCAAAGGGTTAAGTGCTCAATGTGGCAATTCAGCTCCGTTTAAAACATTTTTAGGCCGGTTAGCAGGTTTTAACTTGTGTGGCACACAAGTTCGGTAGATCAAGTTTTAACCGGTTATGAACCCGTTTAGGACCTCTAAGGAATAATTAATGTTGCACTGCTTTTCATTCATGTCGCACGTCATCCATGTCTAGTCGACCAACTTGACTCATGTCTAAACCAGCCGCTTGTAGTGGAGAAATCGGTTTTCCATTGCAGTTCGCAGACGCACCGTTTCTGTAACGTGCGGGTGTAAAGCACACTTCTTCAGCTAGATCAAGCTGAACATGTGTTTATTACCTCCACTACAAGCAGCACTGTAACCTTGGTAATATGAAATTACCCATCAACACGAGCGCGGCCCGGATGTACAGCGTAGTAGCTGGGTGACTTCGTAACCAATGTCTAACCTAACCATGATTATCAATCAAGTCAATAGGCAGAAGGGTACCTTAGCATACCTTTATGTCCACTGACCAAATCAGGTAGTGGTAACATCTATCAAACCGTGGCACATTACATGGCCATGATGCATGGTGTGTAACAGGGAGTGACAAATGTTAGCACGGGGACGATCCAAAAAAACCTAGCCTAATGATTATCCTTTGCAGAGTGGTGGTTACGAGGGACGCGTGGCCCTTGAGAAACAAGTGGACTGTGATGTATCAGATGATCTACCATTGTTGTCAACCATACTAAAGCAGGTACACTTCTATCTCTCTTTCTTACTCCATCTCTCACTGTCTGTCTGTTTGTCTGTTTGTCTGTTTGTCTGTCTGTCTGTCTGTCTGTCTGCCTGTCTCTGTCTCTCTCTCTGTCTCTCTCTCTGTCTCTCTCTCTCTGTCTCTCTGTCTCTCTCTCTCTCTCTCTCTCTCTCTCTCTCTCTCTCTCTCCCTCTCTTTTTCTCTCTCATAGCTATCTCTATCTCATTTTAGATTGAGATTAAAAGTAATAAGAGGGGAAACTACAACTAGAAATGATGGAAACGAAATTAGAGGGTACTGAGAATTTCACAACTATTTTTGTCAATGTCTCTCTCCCATTACTCATGCCCCTCTGCTGTTGTTTGGCACAAGCCGACACACCGCGCTTCACTTCCGTCATAATTCAGTTAGCTAATCGGCTAGATAGGGTGGGAAAAGGGGGGTGGGTAGAAATAGAGGATAAGGGAGAGAGGAGAGGGTATAAAATTAGTTCGGTGGAAGTATTTTAAAAGCTTGTTCTGGAGTATAGATTTCAAAGAAGAAGAGACGAATTCTACGGAATTTATCTGGTCCCGTACCGGAGATAAAGAGGCACTCGTGACAGAATTTTTTAAGGGCCTGATAAACCAAATAGTACTTGACTAGGGTAAAACACAATTAAACAATTTAATTTCAATTAATACCAAAATAAATTGGTGTTACGATATGTTAGTGAATACCACTCTGTATTTAGGGTAGCGACTGGCTATTTGAAATGGCGGCTAATTTTAAACACCCCCTCTACAAGCCAGCAGGTGCACCAGATTTGGATTTTTAGACATCAGTGGGCTTGTCAGAACTCATGCCAAGCCCACCGATGTCTAAAAATCCAAATCTGGGACACCTGCTGGCCTGTAGAGGGGGTGTTTCAAATTAGCCGCCATTTCAAATAGCCAGTCGCTACCCTACCATCTCATATAAGGGTCTGACACATCGGTCGCGGGTTTGGTGTAAAACTGAGAAATTCATCTCCTCTATCTTGCTCCCTATCACAGATTAGGGGCTTATCAATTATAATCTGATTTACATGTAATATATTGCTTGCAAATATTAGTGTCCACCCACATCTCTCTTGCAAATATTAGTGTCCACCCACATTGTTCAGTCCATCTCATCTCACCAACCTACTGTCTCTTGCATCTCTTGTTCCACCGTTCAACGAGATCGTATCTCTCTCAGTTGGAGTTATGGAGTTATATCGAGCATAGTGACCCTACACATCCAGCTTCCATCACGTATGCCTCTTTCTCTTCCAGATGGGTTTCTTCAACGCAGTGCCGTCCTGTTTCCTGAAGCTATCCTGGTGATTCAGGTAGTCTGCCTTGGGTTTCGTCCTCTCGCTCTGAGGAGGGGAGAAATGTGTTAAAATGGGGTTGTGAAGAGGAGAGGTGATTATAAAATAGGGCTCTGAGGGGGAAATTAAAATAGGGTTATAAAATGGGACTTGATATCGGGTTAACTGTACGTGCCATAGTTGGGAGCCCGGGTGGTATAATGACATAATATACTGAACCCCGGCGATGGGGGTGGTTCTCTTGTTATCTCACGCGATAGGACGGCCGGTGGCAGAGAGAGTGAGAAAGAGAGGGACTATGTAATCGAGTTGCACTGCGCTGGCCGTACTACATATCACGGATGGCCGCGTATCACATGCCATTGTTGATTACATTAGATCAGAACTTATCAGATAAGTCTGCAGAATGCCGGGAGAAAATGTGGCAATAAGGAGGGGCTGGGATAGGTCGAATTTTTTGAAGTTGCCACCCGATATCATGTGATAACTTATAGGCACGCAAAAAAAACGAGCACAAGAGAAGAGTGACTTCAAAAACATCCGACTTTATATGGGGCCACAGGGTAGAACTATTGGAACACGATTTGTAGAACCGTTAGAAAAGGAAAATGCAAGGAGATAATGCAAGTGGGAAAAGGGTTAAATGTGGGTAAAAGGGGATAAGAAGGTCTTTGAAGTGGTTCCCCCAGTTAGATATCTCCCATAATTTACCTTTGTTGCCTCATTCATGACATGTCGAAGTAGTTCGCTCTCGCTCAATCGATCACCGTTTTTTCTCAGAATATCGTCAGCCAGTTTCTCGGAATACCCCAGCCTCCGAATATAGTTGATTTTATCCTGTCTGCTCTTGGATGCCATAACAATTCCTTGCTGCACAAGACTTCTCATTGTTTAGAGCTTGGGGGAATGATGATAATGAAACACAAGTAGACTACCGGGATATATTATAATCTATGTGTATATAATGGAGTCCGAGTAACAAACTAAATTATTGTATTACAGAAGCATATCAAATATTTAAAAAACTAAACTAAAGGTGGGAGCTTGGCTAGATAAAGGCACATGTACAATTGACATTACATAGGTTTATCTTAGCAGTATAGGCTCTCGACCTACATGTATAATAACAGGGGGGACCGATACATCGAGTAATGTGACAAAGTTACAGAAGAGAGCATTTTTAATGGACATGGTATGTGGTGATCATCGTGTTGTGTTCTTCAGAAGACTCAGATCCACCATGCCCCCCGTGGGAGAGAGAAAGGTAATTTAAAATCGGAGTGAAAAAGCTGGGAGTGACGACATCAGCAAACCGGGAAAAACAACAAGTTAAGATGGCCACGCAAGGATGGTTGCTGCTGGCGTGGGGATTCACGCGACCACTATGAGTGGGTATTAAATCGGTCATGTGCTCAGCAAGAGAGAGAGAGAAAGAGAGATAGAGAGAGAGAGAGGGAGAGAGAGTTGGGAATGGCAGTGCAGTTGGTTCTTTAGAATTGATGAAATGTGAGCCGTCCAACAGGGATGGAAGCACAAGGTAGCGGCTGGTAGAGTAGCTCTGTCTCTCTCTTCTCTCTCTCTCTCTCTCTCTCTCTCTCTCTTCCCCCCCCCTCTCTCTCTCTCTCTCTCTTTCTCCTCTCTCTCTCTCTCTCCCTCTCTCATCTCTCTCTCTCTCTCTCTCTCTCTTCTCTTCCTCTCTCTCTCTCTCTCATCTCTCTCTCTCTCTCTCCTCTCTGCTCTCTCTCTCTTTCTCTCTCTCTCTCTCTCTCTCTCTCTCTCTCTCTCTCTCTCTCTCTATCTCTCTCTCTCCCATCTCTCTACTGCACTCAGAAGATAGGTTACAATAACAGTGGATATTATCTAAACAGGCTATACGGTATTGTTCTACGGATTATTCTACGGATTGTTCTAGAATCGATAACTGGCACAAGATAAGCTAATGAATTTTAGTCCCATTTTAGTACAACCTATTAGTAATACTGTTCTATGTTCGACGCTACAAAGTACAAGTTTCTAACTTTTATACTGCCCGAGTGCCCCAAGCCTATATATCCCTTTACTGGGTATAAATTGCAGTTTCTTGGAAATAGTAAAAAAGGGTATGCCTAGAAAACTGTGTTCTCCATTAATTATTTTACCAACATCGTCCCTCTTCCAGCTCCTCTGAATATAAAGAAGAACTCGTCAGTCACGGCTTCAAACTGTTAATGAGGGGAGGAAGGGCCGAAGGGGGGGGGGGGGCTTTATACCTGCATTGCACCTGCAATCGTCATATAGACCCCCCCCCTCCTTTTCCTCTGTCCCCCTCATTTTTAACAGTTTTTAAATTTTAAAAGACAAAACGATACAATTTAGGCAAGTTGCAAAATTGTTTTTTAATAGACAAGTTCATCTAGGGACTAGAGCTGCAATTTTTATTAATCTTTATAATTACTACGTTTACGGTAGTCATCCCCAAAGACCTGAATACTGCAAGCCGCAAGGACTATGACGCTCGAATAGTAGTCCCAAATAGGGTGTGGCTAATAATAATACTATAAGAACCCCCTGATGGACCGGGGGAAAATTTAAGGAGACTGGCATGTTGAAAAAAAAGAGGGGGGGAGAAGAGGAAAAAGAGAAAGAGGTATGGAGAAGGGGAAAAGGGGGGGAAAGGGGGAGTGCACTCTTTGGGGCCCCTTTTTAAAAAAAAGGGGGGGCCCCCCAAAAATTGGGGGATTCTACGAAAAAGTCGAGGGGGGGTTTTTTAAAAAAAAAAAAAAAAAAAAAAGGGAAAAAAAGGAGGAGAGAAGAAAAAAAGAAAAGGGGGGAGAGGAGAGGAAAAGAGGGGGAGGAGGAAAGGGGGGAGAGGGGGGAAAAAAGGGGAGAGAGAAGGGGGGAGAGCGGGAAGAGAGAGAAGGAAAAGGGGAAAAGGGAGAAGGGAAAGGAGCAAGAGGAAGGGAGGAAAGGGGGGGGGAGAAGGGAAAAAAATTTTTACTAAAAAGGGTTTAAAAAAGCCAAAGGGGGTTTAAAACCCTTTTAAAAAAAAATTAGGGTCCCCTCCCGTCTTGATTGGGAAAAAAAAAAGGACCGTAAAATAGAAAAAGTTGGGAAAACTAGCCATTTTCCGGGGTTCCCCCAAAACCGGGTCCCCTAAAAAAAACCCCCGCAATTGAAAAATTTAAAAATTTAAAATTTTTACCCCTTTAAAAAAATTTTTTTTAAAAAACCTTGAGGGGGGTTTAAAAAAGGATCAGTAAATTAGAATTGGTTCGCCACGCGAAAAACTTTTTTAAAAAAATTGGCACAAAAAAATTTTTTTTTCCTACTTTTAAAAGTTCTTTTATCGGGTAATTTTAAACAAATTTTTTTGTTTTTCCCCAAAAAACCTCCCCCTTTTTTTCCCTTTTTTTCCCCCCCCTTTTCCCCCCCATTTTCCCCTTAAAAAAAGGGGGGAAAGGGGGAAAAAAACTAAACCCCTTTCCCCAAAAAAACCCCCAAATTTTAAGGGGGGGGTTTTTTCCCCCAAAAAAGGGTTTAAAAAAGAAAAAAAAGGTTTTGGGAAGCTAAAAAATTTTTAAAACCCCGGTTTTGTTCATTAGATTCAAAAAGGTCCCCCCCTTTTAAAAAAAACAAATCGGGAAAACGAAACAAAAGGGGAAAAAAGGGGGAAAAAAACTTTTTTTGGGGAAGGTATTAGTACCAGCAAAGAAAAAGCGGAAAAGAAAGGGAAATGGGAAAAATTTTTTTAAAAAAAAAAAAAAAACCCCAAACCCCGGGAAAGAGAGGAACCCCCCAGCGACTCAGAAAAACTGAAAACTAATCGGGGACCAAAGCAAGGTAAAATCTTAAACCCAAAAATAAATCCCCCAAAATTTATGCCCTCCCCCTTCCCCGTAAAAACTTTTTTTTTTCTAAATTTCCCTTTTAGAGGACGGGAGAGGGGGAGAGAGAAGCAGAAAGAGAAGGAAGACAGAGAGAAAGGGAGAGAAAAGGAGAGAGCAGAAGAGGAGACGAGAGAAACGGGAGAGCGAGGACGAAGAGAACGAGACTGAGAGAGAGAGAGAGCAAGACGCGAGTAAGGGGTATGACGCAGAGATGCAAGTCAGATCCTCCGCTTCTACTCTCTCTCTCTCTCTCTCTCTCTCTCTCTCTCTCTCTCTCTTCCTCTCTCCCTCACTCTCTCCCCCTTCATCAGCGGGTAACGGGACACAACGTCCACCTCCGATCAGCCTCCCCAACAAGTATCCAGGACGATGTGATAGCTCCTGCAGGTGTCAACGACAGCATGGACTTCCTCAGCAACAGAAAACCCATTGATGAGATGCTAAACAAATACACTGCACAGGTAATTTAGTTACACCTGTTACTTTCTGTTGGGTACGATGTCCCCTCTCTTTTTGGGAACTAACTAAATGTAGCGTGTGCAACATCGTGAGAGGACAGCACAGGAGGGAGAAAACGAGGGGATATCATACCCAACTTTCTGATCGTGCGAAGGTTATGAGTAGTACACAGCTAAATGCAAAACAGGTCGTGTACCAAAGATTTTAATTGCACCAACTTTTTCTCAGAAATCCTCTCGTAACTTTGATCTCATCTACTCAATTTTAAATTTCTTTCAAACACAATTTCAGCCGCAAAGAGAGGATTCCCCAATTTCTGAGCAGATCTCAGAACACATTACTGAGAATCTATCGGAGGATCTTCCAACTGACAAGGTAACTGATTCTTGGATCTTTAAAATCAGGAAAATGAAATCACATTATACGATGTGATCCGCACAACTCCCCCTTACCTGTAAAAACTTAAAATCCTGATACGTTTCTGAAATTATCGCTGCAATGAGGTATAATAATAAGCCTCTAACCAATTATGTATAACCAGTTGCATTATATAATGGTATTCATGTCTCGCAGCTGCAGGCAGGGTCAACAGGTTGGATTTTATTTTTAGTTATACTTGCAGCTTCTGAATTCATTCCTGTTTCACTAGTTTTTCATCTCCCTTGGGTTTTTTTATCAAATTCACAATGCCCCTCCCCACTGATAGTCCCCTCAACTGGGACTCTACTGTAAGAGTTGTCCTCGTCCTTTTCCCCGACTACCCCTACAGAATTTTCGCACCCCAGAGATGATCTAGATCTACTTGATATTTCATTCTAAGTGGTTGTTTCAAATTGTTTTGAATGGGGCTACCCCTACCTTTAAAAACCTGATCTTGTTCTATAACTCTATCCACACTATCCACTATAACCCAGTTCATTGCTTGTTGTTAAGTTCAACAATTGCAGGATGGGGGAATGTCAACGAAAGAGTGGGAGGATGAATGCAAGGATCTCAGCAAGAAACTGGACAACATTGGAATAAGTAAGTTATAAAAGCTTGTTTTGTTCCCCGGGGCGGGGGAAGGAGGGTCGAATAAGTAAGTTATAAAAGCTTGCCTAGCTCTTTTCGGTCGAGCGTTATAAAGGAAGGGTTAGGACATAACAAGTTAAAGCATACAGGGGGGGACGACATGTTAATTGTTAATAAATCACCTCTTTTTTCGATTTTGTTAATTAACGTTAATTAACAAAATTAACAAAGTTAACAAATGCTAAAAGACTGTTCTTATTGGTTGAGAGTACTTCTTTAACTGGTTTAATTTTATAGTTTAATGACTTATCTAACACAAATATACCCAAACAAGGCCTCTTCCGATAACCAAAGTCCGGCATACATGTTTTTTGGCTCAAAATCGATAAAAATCCAAAGTCACAATGATTTCAATTTAGCGTACAAAATCTCACTTTAACGTAATTTTTCATTGATAATCGATTCTTTGGACGAAAGAAGATGATGCACAACGTTTCTGTTGGAAAAAGAAAGAAAATATTTCCAAAATCAATTTTTTGGTCAAAGATTGAAAATTTGCTTCGCTACAAATCCTTGTGTTTTTTTAGAAAATTGATTTTTGGGATATTTTTTGTTTCAAGGTAAAATCATGAGTCTTATTTAGTTTTTAGGGTTGAAAAATGTGGATTAGGACCCTATAGGGTCAATTGACTTCAATTGCGGTTTAGTTTTGCTAGTTTTTATTAAAATTTACATAATGAACCAAATCGCTGTAGAAAAGCCGTAGTAGAGGTAGTAGGGGTGTGCAAATCGTGCAGAAGGAACAACTTTGCTCGCAGAACAATTGTTTAATACCAAAAACACGCGCTAAAGGTGATTTAGATGGCATAAATGGCATTTGTTAACGTTTGTTAACGTTTTGTTAATCTTGTTAATAAATCACCTATTTTCGCGATGTTAATATTAACAAAGTTAACAAAATTAACATGTCGCACCCCCCAGCATACAGTACTGCAGTCGTTATATACTACCCGGATTGATTTATTATATTGATAACTACTTAGTAGTAAAGAGAGCGTTGCAACATAATTATTAAACCGGGGCATGGTACTACAGTCGATTTACCGGGATGCTCGGGGGAAGCCATTTTGCCCGGTACATTGGCAATCGGGGTTGCAGCTGGTATATCGGGGTGATACATTTTTGACCCAATATAGACCTAATTTTCACGCTCATAAGCAGTTGTAATCACACACTTATATGATATAATATGTAATTCTCTACCTCTATCACCCCGATTAGTCGCCACATATCCATTCATGATAGAGATGATAGGACATGGCTGATTGGAAAATTCGAAAATCTGAAATATTTCAGCTTTACTTGTTTATTGTTTGGGTGCAAATGGGGTAGGGTCCGTATACTTTGAGTTATACTTAGAGATTTTACCCCCTTCGGGGACACACCAACACACTGAATCAACGGCCATCACTTCGACCTCCATTACCTTTTTTCCTAATGGCGTGAACCTACTCCTCCAGTTCCACCCCTGCAAATCCAATATCACTTTCTACGGGCTTTCTACCGAATTTTCCACAAACCGTCCCTCAACTTTTCTTACTAACTCCATATTTTCTTTTAAGTTCTAACTAACTCAGTGGGGCATTTTCGGGTTTTAACCTCATTAGTGGGTTAGATTCTAAATAACTTTTTGGGAAGGATGTTATACTTACCTAGAACATTTTCCCAACAAGTTAGTTGGAAATATGATGGACCTTTGTGGCGGGGCGTGGTGGGAGAGAGCAACATTGACACATGTTAAGCCATGGGGGAGGGGGAGGGAGGGGCCAAACGGGCTGAAGTGTTTCTTAGATACCGTAAAACGAAAATGTTTAGCAAGAATTGGGGTTTGATAAAACAAAATGCACGAAATGACCACGATATGGGCCACGAGCAACATGACAGCAATAGCATCATATCCAGTCTAGTCTCCACCACAAGTGGCCACGATCAGGGGGTGATACAGTAACTGTACACGTGAAAATATTTGCAAACCGAGTTATATCTCAGGACTATTTGAGTGTGAGGGCCAATCATGTTAAAATTGAATAATCTCCTCAATTTTGCTCTCTCGTATTCGTTTTTCGCAATCCCACTCTCTCTCTCTCCATCTGTATAACCCCCTACAGCTGCTCATCTATAACCCCTCTCCAGAAACCCCTACAGATGCTCATCTATAACCCCTCTCCAGAAACCCCTACAGATGCTCATCTATAACCCCTCTCCTAGAAACCCCTACAACTGCTCATCTATAACCCCTCTCCAGAAACCCCTACAGCTGCTCATCTATAACCCCTCTCTAGAAACCCCTACAACTGCTCATCTATAACCCCTCTCTAGAAACCCCTACAGCTGCTCATCTATAACCCCTCTCCAGAAACCCCTACAGCTGCTCATCTATAACCCCTCTCTAGAAACCCCTACAGTTGCTCATCTATAACCCCTCTCTAGAAACCCCTACAGCTGCTCATCTATAACCCCTCTCCAGAAACCCCTACAGCTGCTCATCTATAACCCCTCTCCTAGAAACCCCTACAAGCTGCTCATCTATAACCCCTCTCCTAGAAACCCCTACAGCTGCTCATCTATAACCCCTCTCCAGAAACCCCTACAGCTGCTCATCTATAACCCCTCTCCAGAAACCCCTACAGATGCTCATCTATAACCCCTCTCCAGAAACCCCTACAGCTGCTCATCTATAACCCCTCTCCAGAAACCCCTACAGCTGCTCATCTATAACCCCTCTCCAGAAACCCCTACAGCTGCTCATCTATAACCCCTCTCTAGAAACCCCTACAGCTGCTCATCTATAACCCCTCTCTAGAAACCCCTACAGCTGCTCATCTATAACCCCTCTCTAGCTTTGGTACAGTCGGACCCCGATTTACCGGGATGCTCGGGGGAAAGGGTTTTGCCCGGTAAATCGGGCTGCCCGGTATATCGGGGTCAAATACTGTTAAATTCCTATTTCGGGGGAAGATTATGCTCCCGGTAAATCGGGGTTCCGGTAAATCGGGGTCCGACTGTAATGAAATTACCCCTCCACACAAGCTAACCCCTCTCTAGCTACAGCTCGTACAGCTGATGATACTCAACAATATCTAACCCCATCTTTCTTTATAGAAACTCCAACCGATAAGATGTATGATGAGGATGATTTTGAGGCAAGTGTAGCTACTGAAGATGTAACATCTGATATTGATGATCTCCTACAGACCTCTGGAAAGATTACCACAGACAAGGTATACAGTTGCCTTGCTCGGCCCTATTTCACCGCGCCCCGCACGGCAAAACAACCCTCTTTTACAAATGTAATGGAGGGTTAGAACATAACAAGAATATAGTACTACGTAGCTATAATAGAACGGGTAACTACTCCGGTAACTACTCGGCTAGCTAGTGTTCAGCACACGTTGGGCATAACTCAGTGAACGTCCAGTAGAATAACATGGCTTTAACAACTATATTTATAGGGGTCACAACACGAAATCAAAATTCAAAATCAAAACCAGCATAGATCGCGGTTCTGTTATTCGGATACGAGTTTCCAAGAACAGTTACCATATCAAGGTGCATATACGGTGAAATTTCTCTAGTTGCCTTCTAGTATTTCGAACTATTCTCTGCATAAGGATAAAATCTCGATCAAAACGCGGAGTTTTTACGTTATCCGACCCGAAACCGGCTTAAATTTGGTTAATATCCTAGGGGCTAGGCCCATGCCCGAATATGTGTGCAAATAAACATATATCAGTAATAATCTACTTAGGTTATTATGCATGTCGTAATATGGTCTGCGGAAGAAATTCCATGTTCACTAGATTTGGGATATATTAATTCACTAGTATTTGTCTTGGATAATAATGCCCTTCAATAGTCGGTTAGGATGAAGACTAATTCTAAATTTTAGATTCTCCATGTTTTTCCACGTCATTCCGTTTCCTCTCCCATCCTCCGGCCATCCAAGTTCAAACTATTGGCCCTCTCTAGTCCCTGTATGCGAGCAGGACCCTGTTTATAATATCAGTACGTGATCAGTACAATATGATCTAAGTGGCCGGGATCATCCCATACAATGAAATCTTACTTAATAATGGACAATAAGAAAATAATAGTACCTAGATTCCACCCGCTATCTATTCCACTCTATCATGCCGATGCTCTGACCACAGTTCTCGTGCGCTCCAAAAAGAAATGAGAATATATATGGTCAGGCCAATGCTCTGACAGATCCCACTTACTCTTTATTAATGTTTTTTAAACAACTCCCTCTCGTCCCCCCAGGGTGGCCCTGCGACGGCTGACGACTCCATGTTGACCTCGGACCACACTATTTCTGTAGATAGTGTCGGTGATGCTGACTATGTGGAGGATATAACCTTCTAGGTATAGTGACCTAGAGCCGGGTAAACATCATGTGCATGCGAGACGTAGTGAACACCCACCAACACACAAGGTACTCTTTTTTACGGGGTATAGTAGTGAACACTGGAGTGTTTTTCAAAAACTCTATTTTGTTGTTTGAGCACCTTCCCACGCCCGAGTTTGTTGAAAAGCTTCATATACTTATTAGAACCCATACCTTTGTTTAGAAATCACGCATATTACACACCCCTATCCCATATTACCGTTAATCAGAATGCACCTTCATACCTATGTTACCAATGTTACACAAATCTATATTGTTGTACAAAGTATTTAATACGCGTTTATTTTATTTTTAGAAAAACTTATTAACCGGTAGTCGTGATGTTTACAATTCGTTGTAAATTTAAAAATCAGTAGCATATTAATGGTCATAACTTAACAATAAAATAAAGAACATCTGACATCCTCTGCTTCATATTAACGAATGCACGAATGCACGAATATTACTCATTGAGATTCTCAACACAGCTTCGTAGCAGACATATTATAATCAAACTCGATTTATATATTCTGATTTTGGGCAGTTTTCAACACGAAACAGACCTCCTGGCGAGCGGCTCACTAGGTTTATTTCCAAACCGACTCTTATTGATCCTTGTTCTCTGAAGGGAAACCTTGAGAGGGGAACTAATTCGTAGTGAGATGTAGTCCGAGTAACTGACTGATTCTGCGGCTGCCTCCTCCGCTAGATTCACGTTGAACATTCTGAGAAGTTTTACTAGGAATATTTTAGTAACGGCGATGGAGAAATCCTTCCCGATACAGGCACGTGATCCAAAGGAGAAGGGGATAAAGGTACAGGGTTTGAGGCGTCTTGTGTCTACCTTGAGAAACCTGAAAATGAAAATATGTGTTATTCAGATTTAGTATTCCGGGGCCGAATCCCACCAAAAATGTAGGATTTTGGCTATTTTTTCTTGCGATTCTTTGGCTTATCTATAATGTCGAATAGTTTTGTTTGTTTAGTAAGTTTCTCCCAGTTTCGGGATTCTGCTTTTGCTTAGTTCTAGCAAAAGAAGACAGAAGTTACAAAACAGTGACTCCCCCCCCCCCTCTTACTGAAGCATCTCCCTACAAAATGCTACTGCACAACTAAATTACAGATCTACAAACAGGTCATCCTCCAGACGCAGCAATCACAAACAAACAACAGATCTACGAACCTGTCCGGGTTGAATTGTGTCGGATCCTCCCATACTGCCTCCGATCGGTGAATGTTATGGACGGATATAATAAATCCTGGCAGGGGACTGACACCCCGGCTGTGCTTTATAACGTGCCTGAAACAGAAACAATGTTCAACCCTTTCCTTGAATATTATAGCTATAGCGCCCATATAGAGCTACAGAAGTTACTTGAATATATAGTGGTGCTAATTGATATGCTGCGTGTAACGAAGAAGATCTCGTTTTTCTCCGTAAACCCCCATGATGAAAGTTAGGTTTTGTTTTTTTCTACCACAAGAACAGCTTCAATATATTATAGCACCCACGTTGCACCTAGAAATTGTACTCCGCCCTGGTGGTGGACTATCATCGAGTTCTGGAGAACGCGTGAAAATGCAGTTGATAAATACCCCCCCCCCCTGGTTCTTCAGAAAATATCTTAGCGAGACACTGAGTCGGCGGCAATTTGATTTTAGTTTTCCTTGCGTTGAGCGAATCAGGCTGGTGGTGGTGTGTGATGCAAGCGGTATAATCGGAGCCCCATGTGCTGCAGGTCGCGTTAGGCCGGTTAAGATAGAACTGCTCCTGAGACATGATATGATTATGTTCATATTATGCAGAAATTATACAGGGAGATGAATAGATTTTAGGTTCAAAATCAGGTGACTTTACTTTGCAGGAAAGTGGTCAAGTCTTGTATGTTTAAAAGAAATTCTGTATAATTCATCGTGTCACATGTTTTAGCCTCACCAAAAATAGTAGCCTTACGGACCAGAAGAACTTGGAAAATTCTTCCATATTTTGGGCATCAAGCGAATTGCGGGAGATCTTCTAGAATTTTTGGTTGTTAATTCAACCTGGTGTCCCTGGTGTCAGAGGTTTTCAATCGAACTCAACAGATTCCGTCATGTTGATTCAATTTTTTATTCTATTCCGACGAATCAAATATAACGACATTAAATGATAGAGCCGTACTGGTACGTGGGAGGGGTGCATTTTAATTCCCCGATAAGACTGTTAAAAACATTCCCAGCTAGTGTGTTTCTTGGATTGAGCCCAAAGAAGCGGAGAAATGTTTTTATTTCTCGAGATTTTAATTATTAACTTTCCGTGGTTGTTGAGTTACCAATATTACCTTACAATCCCATGGAATATTGGATGCTTTAGGACACATGTGATGGGTAAAACTTGCCTTGTTCAAGTTCAACCCTCTCCCCCCCCCCCCTCTCACGGGGGATTACGGGGGCTCGAAAGGAGAGCCCAAATAGATCGCCCTAATATAATAGATCGCCCGAAAGATCTGTGCATTACGTTTCACCACACAGAACGCACAAGCGTGTGACACACATCCCAAAATTGGTCAAATTCAAGCAGTGACTTACTTGCCAAGGTGCATGTATCTCTGTTTGTATTTCGCCACGTGTCTAACTGATGGTAGGGGTGGGTTGAGACGAAGTGTTTCCATGATACACGCCTCCAGGTAGCCCAGTTTGGAAATAACTTCGTAAGGGCTGTCTATCTTTGTACCAAATTGTAGGTCCATCTCCGCAATGACACGAATGTACACCTCCCGCTCTGAGAATAATTCAAATTGGATTGGGTTTATATAAACTTGTATCGTCAATCATTTAATGATTCCTGAGCCCCAGTTGGTGCAGCTAAAATCAGTCAAGGAAATTTTTCCCGCCCTGCTCTGATGGCCCTGGCAAATGCAATGTCATCTGTCTTCTCAATCAATCAATCAAAGAACCTCTCATGGAGGGGTCGCCGCTTTTCTATTTTGGTAAACGTAAAACCCCAAGAACCACCGCCCATCTAAACTGCACGTGACATTACAACACCATGTGTTATAGCCATATGTTATTCAGCTAAACCCAGAGACGTCTCTTCTCCCGAAGACATCTCATTGCAAAGTCGGTTTTGGAATTCTTGATAATGTACACCAAGTTCTCTCTCTCTCTCTCTCTCTCTCTCTCTCTCTCTCTCTCTCTCTCTCTCTCTCTCTCTCTCTCTCTCTCTCTCTCTCTCTCTCTCTCTCTCTCTCTCTCTCTCTCTCTCTCTAACTCTATCTCTCTAACTCTATCTCTCTCATTCTATTAATCAGTTGAACTGGAAGAGGGCGTCCAACTCTGGAACAAATTGTAAAGGGGCCGGGCCCAGCACCGGTCTCGGTAATCACACCGGTATTAAAAACAGAAGATAGGGGCGTTTCATGGTGAAAAACGCTCAGCCCTGAAATAAGATAAAACGGAGTCATGGGAAAAAGTAACGAGAAACACTTGAGTCACATGGGAAAAAGTAACGAGAAACACTTCAAAACCAACAAAATAGGCTAGGTCCAATCTACAAGAAACAACCCGACATGTCTTCCCCAACATTGTGGACCACTTGCTGACTTGCAGTGGTGGAATGGACTGCACTGTGTGTGGTGGTATCACTTACTGCTCAGGATGTTGAAGAGACATTGCATGATGTGGGTGGTTAGGAACTCCCTGGCTATCAGTAACATACCCACCACATCGCTCACCAACGTCTCGTCTTCGATATCCAGCTCTGTAGAGGGAGGAGGTTGTCAATACTTGTCTTGTTCGACCCTCTCTTCGCGCCCGTAATGTAAAATGTAAAGGAGGGTTAGAACATAACATGTCAATACCAGCTTGGACCCGATTGATCTGTGACTCAAATCACATGTTATTGTGAATTTCACAGAGCTTTCAACAAGTGCCAAGTGGACTGTATGGTAATGCAGTACGTGGTATAATAGAAAGCTGCCAGGAACTTTATCACATGTTGTACGGGGGGGGGGGGATGAAATTATTTTTGATAAGGTACTCTATAACTCGGTATTATAGTGCCGTGGGTCAACTGGTGTCAGGTGTTATACCTCAGGTATAACACCTGACTCAGGTATTACTATATAATATATCTGGCAGCGCTTTGGGGGGCGGGGCGGAATGGCAACCTTTGCGCTTGCCAGCGCAGTGATTACCTGTTTGTGACAGAGCACTGGTAACAAGATCTGCCTCACCCGTATTACACCAACTTCGTCTCCGGAGCAGCTGCTTGGTTATCTGGATCTGCTCGTAGATCATCCTGACACAATTGTCAGTGTAAATTACTTGCTAGATTAGCTGGGAGCTGTGTATCAGCTCTATGACTAATACTGTCAGAGCATTGGGAAAAGGAGGGAATAGGGGAGCCGGTCTAGGCCGGTACAGTATCGTGAAGGTTACAGAGCAACGAGTACTTTTTTGTCAGTTGGTCAAATTCATTTCAATGATTACCTGCGGACCTCGATGACTTCCTTGTCTTTATTAAAGATGTTATCCTGCTGGCTATTTGCCAGAAGATCTGCACTAATGTCATCAGTCACCCCGCTCTTTCTCTTGGTCTTTAACCTCGCCTTGCTCGCTATCTCTAACTGAGACCGGGAAGATCGGATTTGATCTAAATTCATTTGAGATGTAACACATTAACAATGTCTCACCGATCTATAGTTTCTTTACCCGCGAAGCACCTGTCTGACGGCAACAGACCCCGTTTTGAACGTTCGGATCGGGTCGGCGCCGTCAGACAGCTAAGCGCCCACGCCATGTCAATTATGTCTACCTACATGTGCAAGGTAGGAGTTGAGTCGTTTCTCTCCCTGATCTGCTTCGTCATGTTCCACTCCGCAGAGGGAATGGGCTGTTACTCGGTGGACATATGTCAAGATATAACCCCGGATATCCGTTTCCTTTTTGTGGTTTAGCGACATTATCATCGTATCCGAGACTTGCTGGACTAAGGGATTTCAGGGGTGACCTACTGGACTAAAGGGATTTTAGGGGATTTTAACAAATCATTTGCTGGACTATAATATAGTGCATAGAGGGTACGGCAAAGAAATGTATAATGCCCGATGAGATGGGTAAATACTGACCATTAACAACCTGAACAGTGAACAACCACAGTATGGTACTGGTACTACCGTCTACCAGTGGTGACCAACAATTCACCACATCTCTCACCTGATTCAATGATATCTTTAAGGTTGTTCCGGTGCATTGAATGTAGATATAGACTCCTCCGCTTGCCCCTTTCCGCACTCCCGCTATCTCCCGTTAGAACACTCTCGTGCTTGTTCCCTACCGTACATAATAACGGGCCCTCACGGGATATCTGGAGAGAGAGTTTGATAAAAAAAGGTGGCCCATAAATTATGAGGCCGGGGGACGAGCCGTACCTCCGAAAACTAAAAGGTGATAGTTGTACGAAAATAAATTACCATGCTGGAACAATTCATTGGTAACTTTTTGCAAAGTATGAGCTTTTTATTCAAAAGTTCATTTTTTAGATCCCCATGGGCTTAGTAGTCAACAAGTGGGAAGGTGAAGGTCTGGTGGGAACTAGACAGTGTGTGGGTAGCTGCAGACGGGAGTGTGGGTGGTATGTTGTTGTATAGTGAGGGCGGTATTATACTTGCATTTTCAGAGTTGGTCTGGGACTTGGTTCTCAAATTCGCTCTTGCCTAGCGAGAGGTGGACCGAATGTAATCGATATTGATAGTTCATGTTATGCGTGAGGGATATGACTTTGTGAGTGCATGGATTGCCCAATAACTTTGGGACAATATGAACCAGACATTGAGCCAGACATTTATCTAAGCCAAGCGCCGCAACTGTCTCGAGCTGAGCCTGAGTAGATGCATTAAAGGTTGACAAGATACCTAAAACTTTTCGTATATCGTCTTATTTTGATTTATCATTAATTTTCAGCATTTTTTCAGAATTTTTTGTCGGCTAGAAAAAAATTCGAAATAGGGGGTCTACCGATATTGTCAGCACTGGTTTTACTGGGCACACTCACTGCGTCTCGCAAATTGAAATTCACGTTTCCGGTTCCTCAAAAGATAAAGACTTGATCTTGGTTGCGTTGGATTGGTCTCAACAAGACCTTTCCAACGCTACCAAAACGGTTTCTGTATCTCATCAGGAACCGGAGATATTACGTTATCAATTTTAAAAAAGGCACACTCATTTGTCAGTAGACCCCCTATTTTGCACATATTTCTAGCCGACAAAAAATTCTGAAAAAATGCTGAAAATTAATGATAAATCAAAATAAGACGATATACGAAAAGTTTTAGGTATCTTGTCAACCTTTAAGATCAAAGCGGTTTTGCCGTCTTGAAAGCAAAACAAGCTGGTTATGAATCATAACTTGCTTACTCAATCCTTTTGCATACCGCAAAAATGCTACATGATTTGTTGACAATACATGACGTGTCTGGCGGCGCCGACCCGATCTGAGCGCACTTTGATAATCAAAATGGGGTCTGGCGGCGCCAGACAGTACAAATTGTACTACAATACTTACATAATCATAGACACTGAAGACAGATCTGTTAGATCGGGGAATGTTAAGGATTTTCTTTGCAATCGCTGAACTTGAAACCAGTATCCGCGGTGACCGGTAGAACCAAATCAAACAAACATCGCCAAAATCCTGAACGAATTAGGAAGCACTGATCGTTTGCTTTGAGTGTAAAACTTAGGACTAGCTTGAAAACTAGCTTCTTATCTTGTCTCAAAATCTCAAAGAATAGGTACATACCAATAGGTAGAAAGCCAGAAAGGAATTACCTTATGGAGTTTGGAGAAAAGGTTCTGAACATGTCCATCCTGTTGTCGGGACTTGACGACGGTATGGACATGGCCAGTTAGGAAGTTATCCCTCTCCGGACCCGGTAGATCACGATATCGGTAGTGCTTCAACTGAATAAGGTAGTACGAAGTTATTACCACTCATATACCTAACCGTACGCTATAACACGATACATCCCGCCCTTTCCCTTGAACAGGATCAGACATGCACCGGGGGATTATAATAGATGCACCCAAAATTCACCGTCTGCAATGTCAGTGCTAGATTATAAGTGTGCCAGTGACGATTCTGGTACACACAATAAAAACTGTCCCACAAATCCAGGTTGACTCACAGCAATTGAGTGTAGAATCTTAACAAGGACAAAACCATAAACAATAAGAGCCATCCGACAGGCCTTCCATATCCACACGTTAACTTCAGTCGGGAGTGAGTGGTAGACCCCCATCAAGGACGTTACAAGTTGGGGAAGCATATTGAAACAAGGTGAACTACTTGCAATAGAGGCCGGAATGATGCACTAGCCTCAAGATATATCCGCAACGTTCGATCTTTCAAATGTAAGAGTGTAAACATACACGTGCTCTTCGAATAGTGAGTGAGAGAGAGAGAGAGAGAGAGAGAGAGAGAGAGAGAGAGAGAGAGAGAGAGAGAGAGAGAGAGAGAGAGAGAGAGAGAGAGAGTGTGTGTGGGTAAGTCTACAATATGAGTGGGAGATATGCGTTGGCGGTTGTCCCAGATCACAGCTGAACTGCCGCCAAGAACCAAGAAATTGCTTGTGATTGGCATTCCAAACTAAGAATGTGGGAAAACTTTCGAGTGTTTTTTAAACAATTTGAAGTACAAGAAGTTTTAATTCCAATAAAAAATCATTTTCATACATTTAACATCACTCTCTCCAATTCAGGTTCCCTCTTCCTCAGGTTCAGACCTTTCCTCTAGGTCCATATCATTACCCTGCTTTCTGAGGAATGCCAGGGTTCCTGCGGAGAAGCTGGTCCTGAGTGGTCGAATGGCGGGGAGTGGAGCGAACCTGGAGTTGTTGTGGTCTAGAGGAGCTACCTCTGAAACATCCTGATCTGTTGTATTGTAAGTTGCCTGTTCGTCTGTATACCCTCCTGTATAGTCAGTGTAGTCATGTATAAGACTCATCCCTAGATCCCATCCTCTCATACCTACCCTCCCGACTAGATACCTCCCCATACAACCTCCCCTGGGCGTCCCTCCCCTCCGAATCATACAACTTCCCCTCTACTTCCTCTGAACTCTCACTTAGGAGATCTCCAGTTAGAATATCGTCTGAATCTTGACCCCCGTTATACAATAGACCCTCCTGCTTGAGACTGTTTATATTGTCAGGTTCCTCGGAGTACTGGTCTGAATACAGATCTTCCGAGTTGTATTGTTCGTTATTTGGTTCCGGTCCAGAGAGTTGCAGATCACTACTGATCGAATCACTTTTAAGAGATCCCTCATTGTCGAGATCTGATCCCTCAATGAACGTCGCTGGATGACCAACATGTTGATCTTCAAGTCTTCCATCTTCGTGACTATCAGGAACTGTCAGCTGTCGTTCAGGCGAACCATCTGAATGTGGAGTTGTGAACCTCTCCGGAACCTGTTCTGTTGTGAGTCTCTCCGGACTCTGCAAACAGACTACCCCGGACCTTTCTGGGCTTATTTTAGTCATGGTTGAGCTTATTGAACCGCACCTTTCAGGGCTTATATAATGGGTTGAATGGCCAGATTCGAATCTATCAGGACTTGGTTCAAAGCTGTTATCTGTCAAACTGTCTTGGTCTTTCAGACTTTCAACGTCCTTTAAACTGTTCTCATCCCTCAAACTTCTTACTTCTTCAGAACTCTCATCCTTCACACTGAGCTTACAGATTTGATTCAGGGGGATATCTGAACGTGTATTGTCTGCTTCCGACACAGAATTCTCATCCACCTCTTCCTTTTGAAGTTCCTCTGTCCCCTCACTATGAGACTTCATCTGTCCCTCATTAGAGATTTCCTTTTCTGTCCCCTTGGAGACAACCGAAACAGGTGATATCTTGTCATCTTCCTGGGTTACCTCACTGCCATCAAGGTTTCCATCGCTCATTCTCTTATCAGAATCGCTGTTCAAACTTCCAATGGTTGCCCCCTCAAAACTCCTGATAGTGGGGTCTCCTGGGCTGCTCTCTCTGGTACAGTTGTCAGGAGATACCTCTGAGGGTAGAACACTCCTTTCTACCAGACTTATCTCACCGAACACAGAGTCTACCGGCCGATCATGGATACTCAACTCAGGAGACTTATCATGGGAAAAGTTGCTGTTTAAAACTGATGGAGGTGTTGAGCCATTTTGAACAATTCTCTCCGATGGTTCGTCTGAAGGGTTCAAGTTACTGGTGGAAGTTGAAAGATCGAAGAAGAACGCCACCGCGTTAGGCCGGTCTCTCCTATGTTGATCAGATGCCTCAGAGTGACTTCTGTTTCTGTTGTACTCGGCAGCTATGCGTGCTATCCTTTCTTTCGTTGTTTCCTTTCTAACTGCTGGTACCTCTGAAACACTCCTGTTTCTGTTTTTAGTTTCAGGTTGTGAGTTTGGTGTTATCTGAGGGGTTTCACTTGATACTCGATCTTCTACAGGTGGTACTAAATTCTCAAATTTAGAGTAGGGTTCTGGAATTGTCTCTGCGGTTTCTACAGGTTCCACAACAGGTTGCTCAACAGGGTTGACAATTTCAGCGAATTGCTCCACTTCTGAGGGTGGGCTTTGTTCTTTCTCTGTCGTTGTCTCCATTTCCTGCTTCTCTTTTAACGATTCCTTCCCCACACTGTTCTCTACCGATGCCTCTCTTTCTCCATTAAACCCTGATGCTATCCCCCCTGACCCTGATGCTATCATCCCCTCATCACCGGGCCACTGCATCCCAGGTGTAGAAAGCAGGTTATTATTATTGGTTGGAGTGATACTACCCAACCTGCTCAGCACCTCTCTATCAGTGGGAGTGAGGGCCAGTGCCCTAAACTCCTTATCAGCACTGTCATCAGACGAGGTTGAGAGGGATATCAGCCTCAATTCCCGCTCCAACATCTCCTCAGATATCAGATCTACCAACTCCATCTCCTTCTCAGGACTCACTTCACGGACCTCCTCCTCAATAATCTCCTGCAGTCTCTTCATGACAGCAAACTCAGAATCTTCCTCCTCGGGAGAAGTGTAGTTCTGGGAGAAGTTACCGGAGTCCTTTTCTTTGGAAGCTGATGAGGTAGAAACAGAATCTGCCCCTAATTCGGATTCTGTCTCCTTTTGTAGTTTTTCAGCACTCTCTGTTTCGTTTCCTAGTTTTTCAGAATTCTCTGTCTCGTGTTCTAGTTTTCCAGAATTCTGGTCATCTGCAGGTATCCCATTACCATCATCACCCTCTGAGAGTTCATCACTACAGCAACTACTCTCAAGTTGGTCTATTCCGTGGGTGGTGGCATCCTCTCTTCTCCTTCTTGTCTCCCACTCATGAAATGACATCACTTCACTTTCCTCTGAGTCGTCTAACTCTAAAGTGTCCTAAGAGAAAATAATGGATAGCGATTTTCAACTTTTGGAAGTGTATTGACATTTGACAAGTTTTGGCCACACAATCGACAGTTGACTGTATTTAGCTACACTTACTTTGTAGCAATGCCATGCTTCACTACTAGATACTTCCTCATCCCGTTCTGGTCTCATCACTGCACTGTCAAACGGCGTATAGAACTGAAATATGGGATTCATCAATGAAAAATTGAGGCTTCAGACAATTATTCCATTATTAGTAGTATTTTTTTCTAGGCTGACCATCTCTCTGTGAGTGGAGCGAGTGGGCACTATAATTTTCTTGAAAAATCTAAGATTATACTAACCTTGATAATATCTCTCTGTTCAGGGACACACCGAAGGTTCCTGATGTACCGGTGAAGGACTGACAGTGCTGTTTTTCTTTCCTTGGAGCATGGCTCACGGTTGTTTATCCTCGGTCTCCGGAGAAAGTGGGACTGGGGCTGAAGTCTCAGAACAAGGTAGGAGGTTTTATTAAATGGGTACGATGGACACCTGGGGAATTGGGTTTTACTTTGGGTCCGACAAGGGTGGCTCTAAAAGTATTGTATTCAGTGTTAGTGTCAGATCTTACCTAATGTTTAGTATTGGAGTTATGGGCTTGTTTCCCAAGCCCCCGTTCATAGGTCTCCTAGCTCCCGATCTGTTTGGTATCATTCTGTCTGTCTGTCCGTTTGTTTGTCCGTTTATATGTCTGTTTGTCTGTCTATTTGTCTGTCCGTATGTCTGGCTCCCCGTTTGATTGAAGGCAGTGTGCCATTGCTTGCTTGTAACCGGTGCCCTACTAATATCTTCCGTGGTGTTTGTCTGTCTGTTTGTCACCGGTTGTCTGTTTGTGTTTCCTGTTTGTCTGTTTGTGTTTCCTGTCTGTCTGTTTGTCGATCTGTTTGCAGGTGGTGTAATAACAGGTCTCTGTTGTGTCTGTATCATTTGGTTACCTCTAACATTCATGTTCCGAAGGGAGACAGGAGGTGCCCTCCTCTTGTTGGAAACAGGGGTGGTGATGGGTGTTACAGGTGCTCTGGTAGTGCCACCACCACCTCTCATTACGTGGGTAGAGGAGGATCTCCGTAATCCTCCTGTGGCAGCCGGACCACCTAGAAAATAGTGGGTATATTTTACAAACAAATTGCAATCCCTAATTCCCTAAATAAAATACCAAATTCCCTAAATCACTATTTATTTTTAGAGGTGTGTTAGTATAGTGGCTACTAGATTGTCAACCTACCTGCAGGTCTCATGTGAGGTGGAAGGGACGACCTCATGCTAACGGCTGTATTCCCGGTAGATGGGCTCCTCTTAATGGTTGGTAGGGACGAGGCACTCCTTGATTTGGATAGACCCCCTCCTCCTCGACCCCCATGTTGTGGATTTACTGGTCCTGTTTTACCAACATACGAGGTCAGTCCTGTGGTATATTTAGACTTGAAAGGGTTGTCTGTGCAGTTGCTCACCCGTCATTAGCGAATGCGGTAACGTCAAGACGTTTTATTTCTATAGAAATTAGCGTGACAGTGCTAGTGGCACTGTCACGCTAATTTCTGTAGAACTTGAAGGGAATGTGGGGTCATTCATTTCTGTAGAATTTGATTCTTGAATGAGATCAGAGGAAAGACATGACAATATTATGACATAAAGGTTGCTTTTCTCACCGGTTCCTCGGTGGATAAGACTGTAACTGTTCAGATCCCATCTACGTGGTTTTCCCCATGGTGATGCCATGGTGTTTACATGATACCGGTCAAGTTAAACACTCACTGTGACTACTGGGGGAGAAAGTGAGCATTTAGTAATTACTAATTAGTATGATCAGAATACTGTAGTTGGCCCACAGAGAGTCTTGGTCAAAACAAGATACAAATCTAGTTACAGTTTAAAGCAGTGCTGCACGTCACGCATGTGCAGGGAAATTGATAATTGCCTTTTCGTGCAAGCCAAGTGTGACTAGTTAAAATATATGTGGAACATATCGTGATTGTATGGTATGTATTACAGTCGTACGATATCGAATAAATAAAATGACCAGAGATTATACTTGGCTCAGGAAATTGAGTTTGAAAAAAGTGGAGATTGAGAAAGCGTGTGTGCAGTGACTTTGACTTTGAGATTGAGAATGAGACAGAATGAGAGGTGGAGATAGAGATCGAAAAAGCATTAATTTTCAATTGCTGTTTGGATATGGGTTTTAAAATTGAATGATGCAATAATAAATGGTAAACTTTTAACCATGTTCTATTTAGAATTCTATAAAGTCGGATTTTTTGAAGTTGTCACCCCAAAATGACCGCGCATGTGAAATTTATCAATTTTGACGCGCACACCACACGTTATCATGTGATGTGACGCGCTAAAACTTTCCGCGCACGAAAAGGGGGGTGACAACTTCAAAAAATCCGACTTTACCTGATGATGAAAAGTTAATGCGCGTTTTTGTTTTGCGCGTGTCCAAGCGCGCGCGTTAAAAACATCAAATTTCGGCGCGGGGGAAAAAGTTAGAAATCACGATCGCAAAATTTTCAAATCGTTTTTTTTTGGTTTTTTCAAAAATCTCCGAAAAACTTTGTAACTTTGTAACTACAAGCAGCAAGCGCTATGAATCTAGTTATCCATAAAGTCGGATTTTTTGAAACTGTCACCCCCCTGAAATAACAAAATTTGCCATATCTCCGGTTCCTGATAAGATAGAGACTTGAAATTTGGAGGTTCGGAAGAACTTAGCAAGATCTTCGTAACCTCCAAATTTCAAGTCTCTATCTCGTCAGGAACCGGATTTATGGTCATTTACGAAATTTGAAAATACCCAGGGGGGTGACAGTTTCAAAAAATCCGACTTTAAGTTATTCCCACTGCGTTGAAAATGCAGCTAGTATCTCTTGAAACCTGTATTTCATCAATTTTAAGTTCAGAATGTACGGGGGTGAATGGGAGGTACACGAGGTCGGTAGAAATTAGGCTCAGGCGTACGCTTTGGAGCAAGAGTCGTGCTCTCAAGCGTATGCCAAAACCTAATTGAAACAGCTGATTTCAGACAAAATTTTAATGCTTAAATTTCAGGGGCGAAGCAAGGCTGGGTCCATTGGGTCCAGGACCCACTTTTTGGACGAGAGAGGAGAAGAAAATGGGAAAACTTGCTAAAAAGTGAAAAAATCAGCAAAAACAAACAAAAAAAAGTGAAAAAATGAGCCGATTTTCAATTGAAAAAACGAATGCGCGCAAGAAAAAGCTTATGCGGCAGCGCTATTGACCAATAGGGTCCAGACCCACCTCGCGTGTTACATTTTCTGCAGCGCTGGACCCAAAAATTTTTTCGTGAATGAACGCCGCGCACCGCCCCTGTTAAATTTGAAGTATGAGTTGGCAGGGTAGGGATTAGGGCACTATTTCTCCGACCGAATGAGCATATTTCTTCCATTATCCTTTAGTCAGTTAACTTCAGCATATCAAAAAAAGTTGGCAGGGTAAGAATGATAAAGCTTGGACTTAAGCCAAAGCTGTAGGCCATGCTCATTTTCTTTCCGCTTCTAACCGAGGTCATATCAATGCGATATCAAGGGACCGTAGTTTGAAACTTTTTTGTTTGTTTTGCACGAGCACTGCCGTAGGATGAGAGAGGAAAAGGAGAGAAAGAAAGAAAATGAGAGACAGTGCAAGCACTAAGTGAGAGAAAGAGAGGTTCAGTGATAGAGAGAAAGGTTGAGAGAGAACTAACAAGGAAAGAAGATGCTAAACTAACAGCCGCATAAATCTCCAACATCCGGTAGCATGCACCATCTGATTGTTGTTGCACCTCTCTGTTAAAATGTCTCTCTTAGTACGAGGGTATTATTATACCCGGGGGTTTCGTACCTATTTCATGAGGCGAGTAGGTAGGCACTGCAGCAGTTCTTACTCAGTAATAGACCGCCTTGAGTATCATTAATTAATTGCTGATTGGGCGCTGTAATTGGATCAGGCCTTCTTCTCACGATATCTGACACGGTATATTAGCAGATTGTTCAGACAGCTATCCGCAAGATACTACAACCGCTCTGATATAGCTCCCTGATCGTAGCTCATTCCTCCTGGTAGTTTTTATTGGAGAGTTGCCAGCGTGCCTCACTGTTGTGTTCTCTGTTGGTAGTTGCACTACCACTCCATCATCAGGCTATTGAGTGTTGCTGTAGATCGTCATTGTTGTTTACTCATCTCAGCTATAATAGTTTACCCTGCTGCACTGTACCAAACCGCAGTCCTAATTTAGTATAGCTGTGCACAGTCTGTGCAAATGAGTGATCAAGTGGTGGTAATTGCGTTCATATACAATCAAACCACGACAATTAGTTAGACCTACCGGTAGCTACCCGAGGATTAAAGTTGTTCATTCTATGTGGTTTGAACAATTAATTCAAGTGTAATAGCTTTTGTTACAGCACAATGAAATTAATCTACAAGATAGTGATACATACAAGTGTCACAGTACACGCAGGAACAGTATTGCTTTCCAGTGCAGTGTGATGAGATTACCGAAATGAGGCAAATCCACTTTCCCTGATGTTCATGTAGTGCCCTCCCTCTCTCCCTCACCCATTTCTCCTCTTCTTAGTCCTCTTCTTGGTACGTGGTATCATGTCTGTGTTTATGTAAGTAAGGATGCTGCTAGTACACCTGCTCAGTCGTCTTTCGCCAAGCACTGGTTAGGAGAGAAGGAGAGAGAGAGAGATAGAATGATAGAGAGATAGAGAGGCTGGTCAGGGAGGTGGGAGGTACGTTTTCCTGTTGGCACTATAGCACGCTCCACAGTATATCACGCCATGTTACCGAGCCAATCTGATTGTTGCACCTGCATGCTGCCGTGATAGTGTGCAGTAGTAAAACAACGTTTTAGCGACTTATTCCTCTCTAGATTGAGCCTTGGTAGTGATTGTGATATATGTCCTCATCTCAACGTACAGAATTTTTTATTTTGTTCGTCTTTAAAACCTGACACTGACAGATTTTCTTCACTTGGCACTTGGCAGTGAGAACTTCATCGAATTGTTCTTATAAATACATCTTTTTAAACATCGTTTTCTATCTTTCTATCTATTCTCCTTTCTCTCTCTCTCTATCTGACGCACATCGTTCTCTCTCTCTTTCTTTTTCTATCCTCACACCTGTTCCTATAACACTCTACGAGCTATTGTTCATGGAATGGTTTGATTTCGTTCAATTTGGAATGTTTTGATTGTAAGTTGTGCAGTTTTAAAACTAGGTGGTTGTATAAGAAATGGTATATTAATAGTTTCAATTTCTTAAAGATTGATCTCGAGGGCGATGATCTAAATTATGGTAGTGCCAGTACCAATGTTTCCCCTCTCACATTTTCACAAAGATGCCCTCTGATCCAGACAACAAAGGGACCTCCTTAGTCCTTATATAACGTGTACTTTGTACCCTCATCTCTCAATCAATAGCCAGTAGCTGTGCCTCTTTTGGGCATTGAGCCTTCCTCTCTTTTGACATTTGTCAAGACATAAACCTTTTGCCGTCGATACTTTGTATTCCTATTATTTATCTTTTGTAGCAGTTTGTGGAGTAGCAAACTTTTAGCACGAGAGTCCCCAACATTATGTTCAGCTATTTCATGAAATTTTCCATAACCAAACATCCTCATCTAACCCCCTTGTTTTCTATTTTAGACAGATGCCTAACATCGTTACAGAGTGCTTGATCGATGTTTTTAGAATTTTCCGACCCAAAACATGGAACCGATTGAGAGGGGAGCGAGGCAAAGAAAAGAAATCCAGGTATTGCAGACAATCAGACAGACGTGACATTATCAGACAGACAGACGAACAACTCAACTGTAACATGAGACATGCTGACAGATCCTAGACAGCGAGACAGACGGACAATTGGGGGGTGAGCACAGGTAGACTAGACGAAAGGGGCCAAAAAGAGGATATAAAAAACTGCGAACAATAGAGCTACCCAAACCGGAACACATACACACCCAGTCACCTCACTTCTCCTCTCTTCCCCCTCTCCGTCTATCTCTCCCTCTCCGTCTATCTCTTTCTTTTCTTTCTAAACTCCGATCTAGACCGGCTGTCACTTTCAATGTTATTAATCTCCCCGCACGGCGGTTCATTCTTGTTATTCACTCTCTCTCCGCCGTCTGGTTAACATATGTAATGTGTGTCCGTCAATAAGTCACGTGACCTCCATCCTCTCATCCCATTGGTCAGATCTCCCCCGGATGTTGCTCTGTGATTGGCCAGATCCCAAAGGTAGGAAATCGTCTCGGTGTGAGAGTGCGTGTGCTAAAGGTACCCCCCCTTAGTTTTACCCCCTTTTCGTTGTGAGCGTGTCTCCATCTTGTTTCTGCTCTCTGTTTGGTCAACTCTTGAGGATTGGTCTGTTACAGATTCTTCTGACCCGCTGCTTGGTAGACCTCAAATAGGAGCTGCAGAATCGAGAGAACATGCTTGAACAACGCCTTATCATGAAACTCATCTTTGTGTCTAACAAAAGGTACACGCATGAAACACGACTGTTCACTGTATTGATTTTATTGATTAGAGCGGTTGCCATGGGCTTGAACCCTGTTTGGGAACCCTACAGGGCCTACACAGGGGCCAATCCTTACTGATACCAGCACCACTGATTAGATGATGGTTCACTGTGTGTTCATGATGTAGCGATAACACCTGGTGGGCTGAGTACCAGGATGATGATATACCAGATAGTGTTGTAGGACAGTTAAAAAGTTGTGGTCAAATAGAGATAAGAATCAAGAAGCGGCATGTCAAAAAACATCCCTCGGTAGCATCCTGCCCCTTCTTAGTACCCGGGGCCTATCTACTACTGCACGAGTGCAGCTTTTAGCAACACTGCTGCACACGATAATTATTATCTCTGACACACGCCCCTCTTAATGCCCCAAATACGCTATAAAGATAGGGAGACAGGGAGAGAGAGGTGATTTATAGGTTCTCAGAAAAATGCAGGGTTTTATGCAACCTAATGCCAGGTCACTGTAACCTGAAATCGCCTTCCTGTCTCAAGGACCAATGCAATGTGACTCTTTTTAACTCCATCCGGCATCCCTCTCTCTCTCTCTCTCTCTCTCTCTCTCTCTCTCTCTCTCTCTCTCTCTCTCTCTCTCTCTCTCTCTCTCTCTCTCTCTCTCTCTCTCTCTCTCTCTCTCTCTCTCTCTCTCTCTCTCTCTCTCTCTCTCTCTCTCTCTCTCTCTCTCTCTCTCTCTCTCTCTCTCTCTCTCTCTCTCTCTCTCTCTCTCTCCCTTTCTCTCTATCCGTCCATTTCTCTCACCAGTGACCCAGCTGTTACCCAAGAACGGCTTGTTCTAATCTGGTTTAGATAACAAGCCATCACGAGACCGGCCGCAGAGTGAGTGGAAGGGAGATACATGGAACAACTAAAGAGAGATAAAGAGAGAGAGGGAGAGAGATACATTGAATAACTAGAGAGAGATAAAGAGAGAGAACCCACTTTCTTACCTCGCCGACATAGAGAGACAGCACATATTTTTCTAGCGCTACTGTTGTTCTTGTGTGTGTAATACCTTGCTTGTGTATATAACATGGGACGAGTTCGAAGGAGAAGTTATAAGGTCAGGGAGGATCGGTATTCCTTCATCGAGGAAGAGGATGAAGGGTAAGGGTTGTTTGGAATGTGAATTTTTAGTTGCCTCACTAAAGACTGCCCAGTGTTCTTTCCGAATCGGACATTACAGTCACGTACAGTATGGCAAAGAACTAGTTGGTGAGATTGAGGGACCTTAAAGTCTAACGTAGCTGGATAGATGTTATACCCTGGCTTTGAACTAACATCAGTAGAAAGCTTTCAAATCTGCCGGTAATATGTGCACATATTATTGGCATATTACCACCATGTACCTTGTTTCAAAATGCCGCTACCCATGTCACCAGACATCATGTGTTTTCCACACATTATACATGTCCCTACTACTACTACTGGAATGTGTAAGCCTGCTGCCCTCACCCCGTCATCCCCCCCCCCCTAATTCGTGTCTGATCTACAAGTGTGCTATTGTGATGTATCAGCCTTGTTTCATTGTCACTACCAGTCTACTACCACGTGATCGTCATGGGGCTGCTAGTTGTTCTTGATAAGATGGGCGATGTGCTGAGGACTCACATTGGGAGAGTGGGCATTGGAACTTTGTTTAGGCTCCTCAGTGAGGTTCTTGTCCAGAAGAAGGTTCAGAAATATATGGCACTTAAAATTAGGTAGAACACATAGAGAGAGAGAGAGAGAGAGACAGTAATTGTTGGTTTACGTTGGTTTTGTCGACTAAATTCTGTGTTGGTTCCGTGATCTCACTCTTGCTTTATTAACGATGTAACAACACGTACAATGTGTACAACTGGTACACCAGTGTACAATGTATTAATTTCTACCGTGAAGCGTGACGTTACTGTAATTTTCTAATGTCCTATCTGTATCTCTCTCTACATTCTCTCTCTATCTGTATCTCTCTTTATCTCTCTCTATCTGTATCTCTCTCTATCTGTATCTCTCTCTACATTTCTCTCTATCTGTATCTCTCTCTACATTTCTCTCTATCTCCTTCTATCTGTACATCTCTCTCTATCTGTATCTCTCTCTACATTTCTCTCTATCTGTATCTCTCTCTACATTTCTCTCTATCTGTATCTCTCTCTACATTTCTCTCTATCTGTATCTCTCTCTTCTCTACGTATCTCTCTCTACATTTCTCTCTATGTATCTCAATTTGTATCTCTCTCTACATTTCTCTCTATCTGTATCTCTCTCTACATTTCTCTCTATCTGTATCTCTCTCTACATTTCTCTCTATCTGTATCTCTCTCTACATTTCTCTCTATCTGTATCTCTCTCTACATTTCTCTCTATCTGTATCTCTCTCTATCTGTATTCTACGTATGAAATTTAGGCTTTCCGGAAGTGCAGCTGGCAGCATTCAAATGATCTAACACTGCACACTTCAGATGTGGGAATCAGCCAGATATCATTCATCATTTTAATATCATGATATCATGGTCATTTGAGGATTCGATAATATCCTCTCTCTGACTTTCCCTCCCTCTCTCTCTCTCTCCTGGTGCACGTGTGTCTGTGTGGGGGGGGGGGTATGAGCAGTGTAAAGAGTAGTGGTGTTTCTTGTTTATTCTCCTCATGAGATAGGAATAGATCATCTCCAAAATGGGGTAGTGAGAGTGTGTGAGAGATAGAGAGAGAGAGAGAGAGAGAGAGAGAGAGAGAGAGGAGAGAGAGGAAGAGAGAGAGAGAGAGAAGAGAGAGGGAGAGAGAGGAGAGAGAGAGAGAGCGAGAGAGAGAAAGAGAGAGAGAGAGGAGAGCAGAGAGAGAGAGAGAGAGGTAGAAAGAGAGAACAGAAGAAAGAACAGACAGAGAAACAGACAGAGAGAGAGAATGATATTGAAAAACAAACCGCCTATTATTACCCGACCAACATAATATTCCTTTTCACACCGTTGTGCGAATGTACCCTGGTCATTTCAGGAAAACATATGTCATGGTCAAATTGGTGTGCGACATTGGTGTTCATTTCACCATACGGTGTTATCAAACATGGTCATCTCGTTTCATTTTACACATTCCAGTTCACTATGTGCCTTCTATTCTTCGGTCTGTGTGATTGATACTGGACTAACATCTCACTCGATTGCACCAATTATAGTTGTTAGTTTTCCATGCAGTCTTCAGAGCGGTAGGTAGGGGTGTGTGTCACACAGTACCTGTTTTATCCATGCTGCTGCAGAACATGTGTATTTTCTGTGTAAATGTTCCTAACTTGGTTACCAATACAGCTTAGTATAATAGTGCTGGGAACTGCAGGACACACAGCTGTAGGTACCCATGGATACCACGTACCACGCCCACGGTGGTTTAGTATTGAGCGATTGGGACGCCATCACAGCCCTGATATATTGAGAAACATGTCATGTCTATAAACCTCACTTTTTGTACAACTAAAAGGGACGCTTCAATTGCTCCGTATGTGACTGTGTTATGGGGTTTTGTCTCACGTGAGGCCCCAGCTGTGTGTGTGTATAGTATTTCAAGGCAACTCATATTTCCCTCTTTTCTCTCCCGCGTGATCGAGTTGATAAATTCTCCTTTGAGAGCTGCACGAGACATGTTTCATGTTCATTCCAACATATTCCAATTGGTATTATGTTGCCAAAACCCAAATTAGGGGCCACCCGATATAGATGAGAATAAGATTTGACAGATCTGGACCGAACATAACCGTGTAACAATGACTGCAGACTGATACAGTTGATTTCATTACCAATCAACTCAGCTAATCAATCCCCTCTCTCGTTTCAGGAGCGCCATGTCGCTAGACAAAGAGAAACAGTCACTACGATGTGGCCTCCTCAACATCAGACCAGACTTCCTTCAGAAATTCAACTCGGCCAAGTGGTTCTTCGCCTTCTTCTGCCTGGCCTTCCTTGTTCATCACATGACCAATACCATGGTAGGGCATTAGGGGAAGTACACGATTTGTTTTAAAATATTATAGAAGGAGCACAAGAATTGTTAGAAAATAAAATCTGATTTCACATACCTATCCCATAACACCACAAAGTAATACGTGAAACATCGTACTTACTTAGCTCCAGAATCCAGATTCTGTTGAGCACTTTACCAGGAATTAAATAACACCCCTTTCCCGTTCCCAGATATCAGTAAACCTCTCAACGATAGAGAAACAGTTCGAGTTATCCTCCACCAAGAGTTCCTTTATTATCAATGCCTATGATATTTCCTGTGCTCTAACAGTCATGTTTATATCACATTTCTGTCGGCACAACAAGCCCAAGTGGATCGGATTGGGAATTATTGTGATGGGAGTCGGTGCGCTCATATTTACTATTCCTCATCTCACTGAGACGTAAGTGTAACTATATGAATGGGCTAGCATTGTTCCCCCACTGTTCCCCCACTGTTCCCCCACTGTTCCATACTCCACTGTTCCATACTCCACTGGACTAGAAAGTGGAATCTAGCTTTAATCGTTGTGTGAAATAACAATTCATGTTGTGTTTGATTTCGTTAGTTCATATTTTTACCTTTTTCGCAGAAAATTTTTCACAGTCCCCGCGAGAGATTTATCCAGGTGTGTATAACTGCATGTTACTTCTTATTCTGGCAGTCTTCCAAGAAAACAGAACTCCATCTTCCAATGTTGTTCCTGTGTGTGTGTGTGTGATGAGAGAGAGAACAAGGGGTCTCAGTATCAAGAAACTGAGTTCCCCTCTCAACTCACATACAGACTCACAAATCTTCTTCTCTCTAAGCTGCATGTTCTTTTTCCGGTTTTGACATGTCCGTGTAAATATGTGGAGCATCTACCGGCCGTACGTGAAGCACACGTACACAATCTGCTGATTCTTACAAGCATACCGAGTTACAGAAATTTAACTTTGTAATGTTCTAAAAGAAATGCAGTGAGATACTTTATGCTTACGTATTTGTAAGAAGAATGAAGAATGAGAGTGCTCAGAAATCTATTAGACCCAAGTTTCATAAAACTCTTGTGACACGTTTGTCTGTCACACACATCCTCTCAGTTACTCGCTCTCTCTCTCTCTCTCTTTAATTCTCCTACTGCACGATAATGTTTGATTGATCTGTGAAGCAATCTATCAGAACAGGACAAGAACCCCCCCCCCCTCTAGAAGTATCCAAGAAGCTGCGTGCAACCTCTCTAGCAACCCCTGCAGGATGTTACCACTCCATGGTTACCATGGTAACACCTCATCTATCCCCCTCAGGGTAAGGATAACAGGCAGTGGTTCCCTAGCCCCGGTAGAGACAACCTCAACAGAGGGGAAGAGCATTATCCCCGGATCAGACAGTGCTCTTTGCAGTGCTGACAACTCACCCCTGAATGTTACTAACTGTAACTCCGATGGTGAGTTACTTGTTTATCATTAGCCAGTACTGTCAGTCACATCATTGCTAATAGTCCGAATGAATGATGTTTCTTTGTTTTTTCAACATTCTTTATGAAATTGAAAGGCTAGAGTATGGTCACTGATTTGCGTCATTCTTTATTTTCAAAGATTATAAAACCGATTAAATTAGCTAGTTATGCATAGCTATATGTTTAAACTGGCCTGCATGACAATCGATATTGTTTGTCATACGATCACTCCACCTATCGTCTCTCTCTCTCTCTCTCTATTTCCCCTAAATCCTATCTTTTCTCCATCCCTTGATGAGAGAGGTTCTAATAATAGAACAGCATTCAAAATAAATACAAAACACTCTTTTCTAACTACCCGATATATTCTGTTTTCAGAGGAAGCAGCAAACTCGCCCTCTCGGTGGTACTATATCTTCATTATTGGAGCACTGCTATTTGGTCTGGGTGGAACACCCATAAACTCCCTCGGACCACCCTTCCTAGATGAGATCTTCCCGCCCTCCCAAGTTGGGGGATACTATGGGGTCATGGGGAGTATGAGCTGTCTGGGTCCTATATTTGGGTTCGCGTTTGGAGGTTAGTGTTGGAAGATTTTCTGACTGATGTACAGGGTGTCCCACTGTCTTTGCGTGACAGTGGGACACCCTGTACTCCATGAGTCATTACTTGCAGTTACCTACATAGTTATATCCTGGATCTCAACTAACCCATGCTCCCTCCCCACCCAGGATTCATGTTGCGATTCTACGTGGATTTCTCGGAGCCCGATGGTCTCGACCCCATGCATCCAGACTGGGTGGGCGCCTGGTGGACTGGGTTCATCATGGCGGGGGTAACAGCCATTCTATCAGCCATACCCCTCCTAATGTTCCCAAGGAAACTACCTGAGGCAGATAAAGTACTGACCATGAAAATAGCTGAAGGTAGGAAGGGGTTGTTATGTTCTAATTTCTAACCCTCCTTTACTTCTGGATAGAGGGTCGAGCTAGGCAAGGCAGGGGAGGTTATAAACTATAATTGGTACTACTTGGGTAGTGATAGTGATACCTTGCAATAATATTCAAGGTCATTCATCTCTGCAGAGCTGTGCACTGTAATCTTCTAGAGAGATCAGAGGTGCAAATGACGTAACAAAGATTCATAGATCACTCACTAGCTCCAGCAGCTGCAATTCTAGTTCCTTCCTAGCTCTACTGCTGCTAGTATTAAGTAGCTCTCACGCCGCCTAGAGGTTCAGCAGATCTTACCCACAAATCACCTCATCCGTATAGCGCATCCTGGAGGAGTGCTCTGGCTGTATAGGCTATAATCAAATTCCAATCGTTTAGTTCTCTCCTAGTCTCAGACCTAGCGTTCTTGTCCCGAATACCATACCTACCATCCTAATCGCTCTCTCTCATATAACCAATCCCCTTCCCAGGTTTGGCATCCCCAGAGATGTCAGATAACAAGCAAAAAGAGAAGATGACCCCTATGGAGATGGCACATGAATTCTGGCCAGACATCAAAACTTTATTCTCCAACGGGGCTTTCATGTGCTGTACCCTCTCACAGGTACGTGTTAGTCACAGTTTTGAAGTAGAGTTGGTAATGAAATTAGTTAAATTAACCCTCAGCGTAATAGGGCGATTTTATAACCAGTAGTAGAATGCAGTACAACTCTCTAGTCCATTTGTCTCACAAAAGAGTGTCCTCTCCGAACCGGGCGAGACGTTATGCAGTCACGTAGACTTACGGCAATAGTCCACAGATTACGAGACATGTCTAGACAACCAATATTTGACCCCTCCCAGGCGTTTACTGGGTTCCTGATAGGAGCGTGTACATTCCTTCCTAAACTGGTGCAGATTGGACTAAAGTAAGTTTAGTGCTAGCTATGATCTCTGCATATAACAGTGTCCCCCAATGTTAGTGTTGTACTGTATTGTATTGTATTCAACACAATTTATTGTATCATGTGATTGTGTGACGTCACGAATGTGTACAGTTGTACACTCATGTACAATTGTACTACTACACTATTATACAAGGAGGGGTGACATGGAGTCGCATTGAGAGGGTGATTTCAGAGCTCAGCTGTATAAATCAAATTACACATTGGGCGAAGGGTAAATTTCTCGACAATCATACTTCCCGTTGATAACTCCCTACAAGCCTCCCCTTGTTTTAAAAAGCGTGCGGTCCGGCCAGATAAGAAATATATTTTGGGGGTATGGGCGTTAACTAAATGACGTATGGTTTGTCTGTTAAAATTGTAGAGGGCTGAGCTTCGCATCTGTCACGTTAGGGTTACTTCACCAAGATTACGCGAGCTGGAATGACAGACTGGCAAGTTTCTCCATTTCTCCACACTGCTTCTTCTTCGCTGTCCCAGCCCCGTGAGGGATGTAGCACAGGGGGGTTACGTTCCCCAGCACTGTAATATATCCACTTCCTGAGGTGCACTATGGGAACAGTGGGTTAAAATAACAACAACCCAAATGAGGGGACTGGAGAGGGAGAGGGGTGGATGGGCATGTCCGGTGTATCATAGAGTGAGGGATGAGATGTACCATGTGTGTGTTCGTATGTAACCTAGCACTCTCATGATGATGTGAATATGCTTTCTTCTCTTCATTTTCTCTTCATTTCACAATGTCTACCTGAATTTCACAAACCATTGTGAACCACACACCATGGTGTACTAACGTTTTTTTGCTCAATCCTGATCTCACCACGAACAAAACAAACCTAACCCAATCCTCTCTCCCCTTCCAGGTTTGAACCATCCCGTGCCAGTTTTTACCTTGGATCTGTGCTTGTTACAGCAGCAGGGGGAGGATACCTAATTGGGGGTCTCATGGCTCAGAAACTAAAAATGACCGGCAGGTGAGAAGATAGGGGAGTTAGGAATTGATGATAAGACCATGAAAAGTTAGGAAGATAAAACGAGAATTTAGAAGTTAGGAGAGGGATTGAGAAATGAAAAGACTATGGAATTAGAAAGTTAGGAATAGATAAAACGAGAATTATTTTAGTTAGTACGGTGAGAGTCTCATGTTAAGCTGAATATAACCCAATATATGTAACGTGTTACAGGTCAGCAGCCAAGTATGCCTTCTTCTTTTCTATGTGTGGCTTCATTCCTTCCTTTGGTATGCTGTTACACTGTCCGGGTGTGGAGATGGGCGAGCCTTCCGTAGCAGGAGGGTAAGTGATATTATACTAGTATTGTATTAAAATACTATTGTATTAAAATACTAGTAGCAGGAGGGTAAGTAGAACATTGTATTATACAGTATACTAGTAGCAGGAGGGTAAGTAACACATTGTATTATACTAGTAGCAGGAAGGTAAGTAGAACATTGTATTATACTAGTAGCAGCTCAGGAGGGTAAGTATTGTATTAGATGTCACAGTAACAAGAGGTTAAGTAATAATACATGTTACAGTTAGATATGTACTACCATGATATAGGACGGTATGTTACTAGCTATCCGTCAGAGGTTCTGGTGTCTGTGTCTGTTTTAATTTAATTTCCAGGGTTACTCAAGTTATACCCCGGAAAAGCACTACTTCACATTCACACACGTCCCAGGAAATGGGTGTCGGCATTTTCCTGAGTCAATTAGTGACAATAATGTGACTAGCTCCAATTGACTTACACCTACACACACACATATGCTAACCTCTTTTACACACAAAACCGTATGTGACTGAAAAGTGTTACGTTTTAGGACACGCAGTGACAGTATTGTTTTGATTTCAGGTTGATAATTGACTCCATGCACCCCCTGGATCCTGGCTACAGTGTCAATGTATGTGCAGACAAGTGCAACTGCCCTAAAGTTTATGATCCTGTGTGTGGACTAGACACTACATTCTACTCGCCATGTCACGCGGGATGCACCCACAGGGAACTAATTGACAAGAAATATTATGTAAGTTGAAGTTATCATGATAGTCAGTGACTGACAAAATATTGGTCACTGTTAGTTTTTCTATTATGTGGCCCCTTCATACAACATAACACAAGTTCTTTAGAATTGAAGAGTCATTGTAAGCTGTATCCTTTGTTCACTGTTTTATTACTTCACTCGGAACATCATCTGTTAAAATGCCATAGAGGGACGTGTAACTATATTCTGAAAAGATGTGATCTTATTAGATCTATTCTGAACATTGAACAATAATATAACATCTAGATCTCAAATTCTTGAGGCATGAAGCGTTCTAAATTGCGCGGGATTTACCACAAAGAGCGGGGGTGTAAAAACGGAAATTGTTACATATCCGGTTTATGCTAATTATTCGCATATGTTAGCATACCACTCTAGAATATCGAGTAAGGGTTCTAAATAAACTGAAAGTAGCATGAAGATGTACACAGACACCTTTGCAGTATCACTCTCTATCTCTCTCTCTATCTCTCTCTCTCTCTCTCTCTCTCTCTCTCTCTCTCTCTCTCTCTCTCTCTCTCTCTCTCTCTCTTTCTCTCTTTCTCGGAATTTTAGGAGCACTTCAACGTCCCACATCGCATGCATGTTCCTTTCACTGTTACACAGCCACGTCGTCTCGAGCGTGGTACAACCCACATATCATAATCGGCAATTTAACACCCCCTCCCTCTCACCCCCCACCCCCTTTGACACCAGTTCTCCCGTGTTTTCAGAAGTTTTCCAACTGTTCCTGCCTCTCTACAGACGAGATGATAATCAACATTGAGAACGCTACACACGCAGTTAATGGAAAATGTGAACAACCCTGTAAATCACATGTCCCATTTGTTTACCTGGGCTCAGCATTCCTGACCCTGTTTTTCTGTTTCCTAGCTCAACCCGCCAGTATGCTCGCACTTAACAGGTAGGAAGTGAGATCCTTACTTTTAGTAAGGAGAGATAATTGGTATGTGTTTCATTAACGAGGGTGAGATCGCAATTTAGCTAGGAATCTTACCATCAGCAAGAGAGTAACCATCCGTTTCACTAATAACATATTTTATGGGTTTATGTTTTTCCCTTCATTATCATGTTTCACAAAGTACTGGCCTCGTGATATATCAGCTGCCATTGCTTCTCTCTCTTTCTAGCACACATGGGGGAGTTTTGGCCTTGTTCCAAGCTACCTACCACACAACAATAATAATGAAATAGAGGGCCTACCTCTCTCAACCCCCCCCCCCTCTATGCCTCTCCCTCTCTATCTCTGAATGGACATAACAACACCTGACTCATCAGTCATCGTTCCACTCACTTCAATTCTTCTTCTTCTTCCACTCACAGCTGTATAGTACTTCAGCTCCATTTCACATCTAGAATCACACTCACTCTGCTAGTTACATTAGCTCCACTTTAACTCAATATTGTGTGATCATTCCATATAGAATCGTACCTTACGGCAAATAGAAATGAGGTGATTTCTAGCTCTAATGAATTCCCATCTTCTCTCTAACTGATGACCGTATGCTACTCCGTATGCTACTCTCAAACTAACATATACCTCCTCTCTCTCTCCAGGTCTGTGTCCCCGGAGCATCTTGCGATGGCGTATGGTATCAGAAACCTGCTGTTCCGTACTGTTGGAACTATCCCTGGCCCGGTGGCGTTTGGTATCATTATTGATACTGCTTGTGCGGTGTGGCAGAGGGGTTGTGATGGTAGCTTTGGGAGCTGCTGGGAACACGACACTACCAAGTGAGTTATACATAACATATATGGGGTAGTCCTGTATTATTATGTGTGATTGTAATGGGAACATGGGGTAATGACTAGTGAGTTTGGTTTGGTCTGGGTTGTTCATCTGGGACTGTAAACAGTCACACAGCCAAGTCTCGCCGAATAATGAGTACCAAGTGATAATATTAGCGGGTAACTATTTGGAATAATGATGGTTGTTATTCTGTGTGACTAAAAGAAATGTTCATGTGCAATTCATGTAATAACACCGATTTGGATTAATATGGCGGTGAGGTGTGGGATAGACCATTAGCATTAATTGAGAATAGATTTGGCCGCGGTGTGTTTGTTCCTGTGAAGAAGCAGGCAAGTATTTACCAGCCAAATGGGAAAGGAGTAGTACGACCATATGTGTATGTGACTTGGTTCCCGGCATTTCTCCCCACTCCCAATTTCTCTATGTGTGGGGTATAGCGACGCTGTCATTCGTGCTGTAGAATGTTTTACCACCGATGTTTTGAATACACAATACACGCATGTATCATGGCGTTGGGGGTAAAATATAGCAATGAAATATTTGTCTGCACAAATATATGCATTTGTGATGGTGACTTGATATTACTCAGAGACAGAATTTAGATTTCTCTACCATCTTCGCAAATGATATAATAATATCCTCCCTCCTCCCAAATAGAAACCCTGACTCCCGCAACACACTATCCTGCTCTAACCCTCCCCCGGCCCCCTCATTGTACAAGCTCTAACCCCCACCTTCCTTTCCAGGTTGATATACTCAGTGACGGGTGCCTTCATCTCAGTTAAACTTCTCTCCGATGTCTTCCTATTCCTAGCATGGCGTCTCTACTCCACATCCGCCTACTCCACCTCTACCTCCTCGACAACTCCCAGCGAGGAGCCACAAAGTGAGGCACTGGACGACCTTAAGGAGTTGAGTCCCTATGTAGTTAAGATGACTGATGATTCCGAACTGTTGGAGATAACTTATCGAGAGAAGACGACTAGTTCGTCAAGCAACAGTAACAAAAAGAGGCTCAGTGATGTCATTAGACATGGACTTGAGTCTGGCAAGGTCTTTGTAGCAATGACGCATGAGACGATTGTGTAGTATCTGACTGTTTTTTAAACAATTAACCCATGTGTGGACTCAACATGGGAGAACTGATATCAGTTTTATTAGAGAGCTGAGTTATTGTTTTTAATGTGTCCGTTGCTGAGCAATGGTGCACGGTACTGGAATGGGGAGATTGAGAGACAGTTATGTTCTGAGTCAGAGAAAAAACAATTGAGAGAGGGAGTGAGAGCATGAGATATGAGAGAGTGAGATATGAGCGAGAGACACTTTTGTATTTGTTGTTTTCTGTTGGTTTGTGTGTGTATTTGTTCGTATTCGTAATGAAATTGATACAGAGCTTAATCCGGAATGGTGATACAGACAATTTGATATAGTGCCCGAATTATTCCGCCCCATGACAAGCCCTCCTGTGTGACCAGATTTGTTTTATAATGTAGAGGGTGCCATGTGTGTGTAACTGTGTGACAGTAGAAGTGACTGATCTGTTGATGAGGTTCAGTAAATATATCTCGTGGGTTGTCGTAGCTGGAATGCGCGGTGACTCAGCTGTTAGGAGGTGCGCGCAACATGCTCCCGCGCACCAACACCGTGGGAAAATAAACAACCCAGAACGACCTCTGTCCTGATTTTATGCGAGTTGCGACCAAGACCTGACTGTCTCTTTTCATTTAGTATGACTGTCTTTTTGTAATTGCCCGGGGCTTATAAAAAAGTGAAAAGAGACAGTCAGGTTTTGCGATTCATTCCAGCGCCTTATGACAACCCAAATGAGACAAAGAGAGAGACGTAAGTTATTGGATAAAAAGGGTATAAATGTTGTGATCTTTTAGTGGTACACAGTTTTTCATGGTTTACAATATAACGCTTTTAACTTTCTCAAACAAATTAAAAAATTACATCCACTTATTTCCCTTTCCCGGTAATAGAGGGTAACCGGTACACTGTACAACAAGATCTGAGCGCACTTAGAATCAAAACGAGGTATGGTCACCATATAATAATGGTGCCGCCAGACAGAGATCCATCGGGGTTTCTATCATGTTTCTCGTCAGTAGTTGACAATCGAGTCTCGTATAATAGCGAGAGTGGAGAATAAAGAAAGCCTAAAAGCCTTGTCAACCTATATATAATGTTGTTAACCCATAATTTTGCAATTCTGCAATTTTCCGTAACTGGTTATGTGGTTCTAGAGCTCCAGATTTGCAGAATTTTCCGACACCACCTAACTATGATGGGGGACTGGGTTGCTGGCTGCTACTACTTTTTTCTAGGGAGTACTTTTATTAGTTCATTACTTCACGGACAACTACTTCATCAACGGACAACTACTTCATCAACTAATTCATCAAATTTAGACAACAAAAAGATATAACCAGGCTAGCATAGACTATAGAGGATAGCCACTAAACTCTCCCACTATGTAATTGTAAATGAACAAGGGTTGGCCAGACGTCAATTAGCCAATCAGATGTCTCGCCTCAAGAAATCACGCGTGAACCCTCTCAGGACCTTTTTAAAGCCAACTCAATTCTCTAAAATACATAAAAACTTTTCTTCTTACTTATAATCTATCCAGCTTTGCTTTGTCAAGTAAGGGGGCTCAACAAGCATTGCTAATAGAACCAATGACCATGAAAACGTTTTGATACTAACCGATGTATCATCCGCCCTGTTCCCTGTCTGGCGGCACGACCCCATCTGAGCGCACTGTGACACTGTCGAATCAAATTGGGGTATGGCGCTGTTCCGTATTACTCAGCAAGTCCCGTACTAGGTACGTCACAACCAACCCACGCCCATTCGTTACGCAAAGACCGATCCTAAGTCCTAACTGTAATAATTATAGGCCCCTAATCTTTCCGGACTACGCGACTAGAAAATGAGACAGTGAGACACACCCACAATTTCCCACACATCTGATAGCTGACCAGGAATTATCATTTGTGGTTTGATTTTCTCTCTCTCTTGCACAACTAATAACTATCTTTCTCACAGGAGAGGCCAAGGGCATTAGTTCACAGTATTTATCTCTCTTTTTCTCTCTCCACTTTTCTGTCTGACTGGTAGAAGTAGAACGTGGAGAGGGAGAGAAAGAGAGAGGGAGAGAGAGAGTGTGACGTAGGCGAAATGACGTTTGTAAACAGAACGTCCCGAACCACAGCTGCCTCGTGATTAACACGTGATTAGGAAAGCATTTATATTGGGATGGCGCTCCAGAATCACTTGCACTTTGTAATACACTTGTCCAACTACAAAACCGCCTTTTTGTTTGAGTCTCCTTACAGTGCTGCTTGTAGTCGTATTACCATAATAGAAATACAGTAATGAGACGCGCACGTTGCATAACACGCAGTAAAATGTGCATGTGTCCAGCACGTACTAGCGCCCTGATTGGCCACGGTTGCGTGTCGTCTTACTGTATCTCATTTTTCCATTACCGTTTTCCCACTACAAGCGACCGTGTTAGACTTCAACTATTTGTCTCGTTATTTGCCCATTTACAAAATTGGATCCTGATATATAGAGTTTCAATATCCACCAGTCCCGCTATTAGAAGCTATAGCTTGTGTAACAATTCGACCATCGAATTAGAAACATATTATTGGGACTTGGTTATAATCATGCGGTTGAAGCGGAAAGGAGTAATTTGGGGATGCGGTGGGGCGAGCTGATTTTGGCAATCTCACACATCGTTACTATTATATGCCTAGATTTCCGGATGTGTGAGATAGATAGAAAGAAGGTTAGAGAGAAGTCGAGAACGACGGAGGGAGAGAGAGAGCGAGACGGAGATAGAGATGACGGCCTTGGGGAGGAAACGAAAGATTTGGGGTGGCCTGTTTTCTCTCTCGATGTTTCATAATCAATCGAACTCCCTTCCTGTTGCTTCCGGGGCTTAGGGACAAAGCTCCACACTAATTCATTCCTCAGTGGTGTCCTAGTAATCGAGAGGATTGTCGGGCAATTGCCCAACAATTCTCAAAGTGGAATGCATAACAATGTTGTGTGTCATATTTCTAATTCTAGCTTTGCAATTTCATTTTGTAACACTAACGTCTCTGATATAGTTCTTCTCATTTCCTATAAACTTCATCTCATACCTGTCAGGCCGATGCTCTGACCAACGTTCTTGCACGCTCCGAGAATAGAGTCAGGCCAATGCTCGGTCAGTCTCGTAATGCAGAATTTGAAGTTACAAACTTTTCTTATGAAACCACCACACTACCACCAGACGTTACGAAACTTTTGCAATTTCCTTGAGCTGACAACTTCCCACTCTGATCGTCATTAAAGTAATAATGGTCGTCACAAGCAGACAATAGAGGGGCGTTGTCACTCGAATTGTGTCACAATATCAGACCATTTCTATATAACGCCTTGAAAGTTGAATTCGCAACTGTTCCGAGTCTACAGTGATTAAATATATGCACCCATAATCCCATTATCTAGGTACTGTTATATCTTTCATAGTTTCACACCTCTCGAGTTTTGTAATTCAGGGGGTGTTTTGTGAATTGCTATACTGTATGTTCTCGATCTAATCCCTCATCTAGCCCCCTAGCTACCAAATAATAATGATGAACCGATGTGTTTTGATGATTGCAGCTGTCCTGTGCGTCCTTGTTTCCCTCAGTCTCGCTGGACGAATAACAAACGGAGACTCTGCCTTTCAACTAAACCTCAAGGTAACAACATATCAAGATTTTAGCTCCTTCACTCTGCAGTATTATGAATTATCAGGACCCAAATTACTAAATTAGGTTTATTAACCATTATTCACCTAGAGTCGGGCCCACGCAGCAAGGAACTACCAGCCAGTGGCGGCCTCACAACAACAGGGGTGTACCAGCCCTGCTGGAAAGTTCTACCCCATCAACTCAGTCATACAGGTACCGAACTTACACACTTCATTTCCCCCAGCTTATAACATATAATTCTTCTGATTAGCTGGCTTTTATATCGAACATTTTTTTCAACCTTTTAGTTGGGCCCCCGCGGGACAATTACGAGATTTTCTCTGATTCTCTGCTACTACAGGGTGTCCCATATATTCTGTGGGTCGGTTGGCGAGCTGTCACGCAAAAACGGTGATAGTTGTGTGAAAACAAACTACGGGAGTGTGCTGGATTAATTCCTTCCTAACTGATGGCTTTGTTTTGAAATTAAATTTCAAAAGTTCATTTTTCATGAATGAACATTCCTGTCATTCATTCGTGAATTCTGAAATATTGTTTACCTTGAGTAAAAAACTTTTCTTTGGCTCGAAATTATCTTTCCAATGAGCACCATAAAAATCAAATTGAAGCACCGGATCGCATGGCAGGTGAGAAAATGCAAATGCATGATTTTGGCCATTCCTGCGACTTTCAATCAGCTGTATCACCGCTACTTTCAGTTCAATCCTTTTAAAAGTTTGGGTGAACATTGGTGAAGATAAGATCTTTGCTCACAAGAAAAATCAAGGTCAAAACTCAAAGTTCATTTTTCATATTTGGTAGTTCATTCCACTCATTCAGGAACAAACATCCCTAAGGTGACGAAAAGGTTTGGGTTTTGTTTGGCCCATGTCCTGAAACGACAGAGAGGTGTAAAAACGTGTTTCCGAGCTAGTTAGTGGGTGTCCATGTGATCATTATGATATCTGACACCTTCGCTGAGCCATAATTAAGAGATTTTCTCAAATTCAAAAATGGGATACGAGTATTCTGCGATTGGTATCGTGCACCAATAACAAGAGATCCCATAGCACCTCAAAAATTATGATTAGCTAAATGAAATGAGTTGATTTACGATTGAAAAGATTAAAACCAATGTAAAGTCGGACTAAACGAACATTTTCAATCGTTAATCAACTCATTTCATTTAGCTAATCATAATTTTTGAGGTGCTATGGGATCTCTTGTTATTGGTGCACGATACCAATCGCAGAATACTCGTATCCCATTTTTGAATTTGAGAAAATCTCTTAATTATGGCTCAGCGAAGGTGTCAGATATCATAATGATCACATGGACACCCACTAACTAGCTCGGAAACACGTTTTTACACCTCTCTGTCGTTTCAGGACATGGGCCAAACAAAACCCAAACCTTTTCGTCACCTTAGGGATGTTTGTTCCTGAATGAGTGGAATGAACTACCAAATATGAAAAATGAACTTTGAGTTTTGACCTTGATTTTTCTTGTGAGCAAAGATCTTATCTTCACCAATGTTCACCCAAACTTTTAAAAGGATTGAACTGAAAGTAGCGGTGATACAGCTGATTGAAAGTCGCAGGAATGGCCAAAATCATGCATTTGCATTTTCTCACCTGCCATGCGATCCGGTGCTTCAATTTGATTTTTATGGTGCTCATTGGAAAGATAATTTCGAGCCAAAGAAAAGTTTTTTACTCAAGGTAAACAATATTTCAGAATTCACGAATGAATGACAGGAATGTTCATTCATGAAAAATGAACTTTTGAAATTTAATTTCAAAACAAAGCCATCAGTTAGGAAGGAATTAATCCAGCACACTCCCGTAGTTTGTTTTCACACAACTATCACCGTTTTTGCGTGACAGCTCGCCAACCGACCCACAGAATATATGGGACACCCTGTATTTGCTCTAACACTTTAATATCTACTCGAACAGTAACAAAATCACTCTGTTTTCTAACGCGTCTCTTCCCACAGAGCGATAGTAAGGTGTGTCGATGTGCGAAGAGGAGCGGAGCTATCAAATTCCTGTGCTTTTGAACAGGAATCTAACAGACTGAATGAAGATTTAACTAGATCTGACATCGCCAGAGCTATATACTGAGATTCCCGGTCCGATATATTAATTGTCCGATAGTTGACCTATTTGATGTGCTGTTGAATCAGCTTTGTGTTTCTCTCAGCCGTTGTAGAGAGAGTTTTCCATGGCACGTGCACCGTTATACGTTAATCGTGATAGTTGCTCTGGTCCCTGAGAAACAGAGAATATTTTAGCGATCATGTCCCTGCCTTTTGATTGACCCCAGAGAAAACAGGCCGAGATTATTTGAATTGTGAATTGTATGTGCGATTATTAATTTTAACCTTTTGCTGAATTCCCGTCTGTCGATTGTTGGGTTGTTGCTGGTAATGAGGTCTACTTTCACACTGCTGCTTCCTTGTCTGAAGGAAGGCGTGGAGATGGGAGGTGTGGTTCAGGGGCGAGTAGGGGTCAGGAGAGACCTCAAGCAGTGACAGAGAATCATCTGAAATCAATGGATGTTTAGAGTCAGTAGATACATTTAGAAAAAAGAATATTAGGTACTGGAAAGTGCCGGTTATCATCAGGAATAGTATAGAGTCTGGGGTCGTAATTTTGAAAAGTGTCAATATTATGTACCAATTAGTCATTTTATGATAAAAAAGGTTCTGGATAGAACAACACAAACCTATCATTGCTACGGTTTCACTGTCCGGTGTGGCACACTGGGTCCTAGCCAGGGGAAGGGTTAGTTCGGAACACAGGACTGGTCTAACTAAAGCACTCCCATTTGGATTAGGTAGGATCATGAACAGCCCCTGAACTTGCTCCTCGGTACAGCCCTGGCAGAGCAAAACGCGGTCCTGAAACAAAGTTTCTTCAGTGAGAAGATTCGAAATTGTCACAAGAAATAAATAAAAGGATCCTGGGTCAGGGGTCCTTCGAGGCCATCCCTCAGCCCGAATTGGGCAATTTCTCATTTGCCGCATACGGCGTCTAGACGGCGTCGCACCACCGTCTAGACGGTGTCTAGACGGTATACCGTCTAGACGGGTTTTGATAAAATCAGCTAAAAACGGTACCAAAATTGCTTGAAACGGGTTATAGACGGTATCAGACGGTCTCTAGACGGGTTATAGACGGTATCAGACGGTGTTGCGACGGTATCAGACGGTCTCTAGACGGTACCGTCCCGGTGTCTAGACGGTGTCTGGACGGTCTCTAGACGGTATCCGTCCAAAGTTGAGACGGCACGTCTGAAAATTGTACCAGACGTTGAGACGGACTTTTAGAACTCCGTCTGTATTTCAGACGGAGTTTTAAAAGTACGTCTCAACGCAGTCTAAAGGAAAACCGATAAAAGTACCGTCTAGACAACGTCTCAACTGAAACCGGTCAACATACCGTCTAGACAACGTCTAAACAGAATCTCGCGATTCAGTTTCAAATACCGTCTAGACAACTTCTCCAGCAATTTCGATACGAATACCGTCTAAACAACGTCTAGACAACGTCTTAAGCGAATCCGATACAGATACCGTCTAGACAACGTCTCAATACCGACACTATCTATCACTGATAGTATCAGCCATAGACAGTATCTCACAGTTGTATTACAACGCGATAGCTGGATGTAAGAGTGAATGTGGAGATACCAAAACAGTTGTTTTGTTCAAACCTTTTTTATTTTATTTTATAACAAGCGTTGTAATACAACTGTGAGATACTGTCTATGGCTGATACTATCAGTGATAGATAGTGTAGGTATTGAGACGTTGTCTAAACGGTATCTGTATCGGATTCGCTTAAGACGTTGTCTAGACGTTGTTTAGACGGTATTCGTATCGAAATTGCTGGAGAAGTTGTCTAGACGGTATTTGAAACTGAATCGCGAGATTCTGTTTAGACGTTGTCTAGACGGTATGTTGACCGGTTTCAGTTGAGACGTTGTCTAGACGGTACTTTCATCGATTTTCCTTTAGACTGCGTTGAGACGTACTTTTAAAACTCCGTCTGAAATACAGACGGAGTTCTAAAAGTCCGTCTCAACGTCTGGTACAATTTTTAGACGTGCCGTCTCAACTTTGGACGGGTACCGTCTAGAGACCGTCCAGACACCGTCTAGACACCGGGACGGTACCGTCTAGAGACCGTCTGATACCGTCGCAACACCGTCTGATACCGTCTATAACCCGTCTGATACCGTCTATAACCCGTTTCAAGCAATTTTGGTACCGTTTTTAGCTGATTTTATCAAAACCCGTCTAGACACCGTCTAGACGGCGGTGCGACGCCGTCTAGACGCCGTATGCGGCAAATGAGAAATTGCCCCCGAATTGGTCTGAATCTGATGTTTGAGGACCTCTCTGAGTGAGCGTGTGCGCGGCGTGGATCCCGCCCTGTCAAGGTAGAGTCATCCTTTGAAAACTTTCAGCATGACAGAAGTGCCGCGCGCTACGTTTAGTTTCAAGAAAAGGTGTGCCACCATGACAGAAAGTGTGGCACAAATCACAGGCCATGACAAGATATTTGTAATTTGGGATACTGGTTGGTAACGAAGTTACCCCTCCCTTGCCGGCGCGCAAAGCGCACCAAACGAAGGCCGCGATGTGAGGTGTCTTCGATACCAAGGATACTGGCTACTGATAATAATGAATAGCAGTAACTCTCTAGGAAGCAGCACCAAGTACCTTTTCGCAAAGTGATTTACAGAGTGCACCAAATCGTTGTTGTATCTGCTCCAACTCGTCCCAATCAATGGACCAATGGGTAGCCGGGAGAAGAATCCTCCCACTTCCAAACAATACAGACTCGCATATCTGGTCTGGGGACGATATATTAGAAGCAGGGTACATGGTCAGCTGCTGTGGGGGTGGGGGTGGGTAACTACACATATCCCGGTTTGGGGATGGGGGGGTTACTATAATTAGTGAAACTTCATCAACCTGTACCTGCTCGGAAGACCTTTGTAGCTTTTAGCAACACTGGCTCCTGCCCCCTATTACCCTCAATCTTTGCAGGATCAAACACAACACTCTCCTGGGCTTCCAGAGATAGACGGTGTGGGTTTATGTGGGTGGGAACAATATCACAAGATAGAGATACACCGTTTGGGAGTTCCAGTTTTAACATCCGGAGATCAGAGCTGAACAACCACTTTCTAATCGTTCTCTGAGAGAGGGGAGGGACACTGAGATATAGGTACAGTTCAGGGGCGAACTAATATAGCCGATATATTAATGCCCCAAAAAAAATATATAGCCGATATGTTGGACTTGATCAGCTTGTCTCTTGTGCCAGTACCTAAACATTGTTATGTTCTAAAAAAAACCCTCCCTTTACATTTGTAGGGTGCGGGGCGCCCGAAACACAGTCTAGCCAGGCAACCTAAACAATGAATCTCACCCGATAGACTACGACTTGCCGGACATGCACAACGACACTCAGAGCTGACACTCCACAAAGTCCTCCTTTGGGAGCCTACTCACGGTCAATGTAAGCGTGGCAGGCCCTCGAAAACCTTTGTGGATGTTCTACGGCAAGATACGGGTCTTGGAGACGTGAAGGAGATAGCTTCAGTTATGGAGGAACGTGATGCGTGGAGAAAGCTTGTTCAAGGCGTTCGGGAATTCCACCCGCCTTAAGTCAAGTAAGTCAAGTCGATAGACAATTACCTCCAGGGTGATACGGTCAGGTGGTACTAAGACATCATCTATCTCTGTCAGACATTCTATCTCGTCTGATCTAGTGTCCTCTCCTAAAGTTAGCACTGTCACTCTCTAACAAGGGGTATTTAACATTATCAGAAGGTGTATCGGATAGAGTCTATCAGTGAAATATGTATTCCATGTATTTGTTGTTTTGTGAATTTCTTATTTTGTGAATTTACCCCTGCGAGATTCTGGCTGCCCATAACTTGGTTGACGGTAGTTTTAAAAGTTGGGTTACACGTGATCATCAGAACCTCTGTTCCACCGGTCACCTATATAACAGATAATTGTACTTAAATTATTATAGGAGGGTTAGGGAGCTCCCTCAATCCTAGGATCAAAGGAGGGTCTATGCAGGATGTTTAGTTAGCAACAATATTCTCTCCCTCCTTCCCCCCCCCCTCTTCCAAGTGTCGGAGAGGAACACTCTCGTTTCTCTCCCTCTCCCTCTCCCACTAACCTGATTGTAAGTGTTGGAGAGTAGTTTAGAGCTGGCTTGGAAGGCAAATTCAAGGCACTGTGACACAGCAGTCGAAGAACACTCTTTCACCAATGGCGTGTCCCTGGAGTAGTGGCAATTTAATAAGTAAATTCTTGGCAAAACTACATTGTTTGAAGATTTGAACTATTAAATTCTTGGCGAACATTAGCTAATCCATCCACCTCTCCCTCTAAACCCTAACCCGGAACCACTTATATCCCAAACCCCTCGCCTCCCTCACCCCTACCCCCAACCAACCCAATTTGACTGTACCTGTAATACTTGACAAGACTTTCAATACTTCGCTTGAGAGTTGACAGGGTCTGCTCTTTAGTGACTTGTAGGGGAAACATAATCTGAAAGGTTTCATTACTGAGCTTTACAATATGTGTAGGGCGTGGTGAGAGAGGTTCGAGCAAGGCAAGCTTTGGGAGCTACCACTACTAGGAGACCTTGTTATAGTTGATCTACCAAATGCGGTGTGAGTCACACAAGGGTATAGCACATTATTTACCTCAGTGTGTGAGGAAAGGCAGGCGAGCATGAGGCCATGTTGAGTAGTCTGATCCCCAAACACTGACAGCTCATTTAGGAGGATATCCGCTATCACCTCACACACCTCACACCCTAGGTGCTTGTTCATATCCATTATAACCACCTTTACCCCACACATTATACAGCTGCTAGATGTGGAAGAGATGGGGTTATTAGGTGTAGTCAGGCGTGGAATAAAACAATCGTGATATAATGAAGTACGAAATGAATTTACACAAAGTTACAAAATATCGGCAGCAAGAATTACAAATAATGAACACACGGGAAAGTATTACAAAAAAGCAAACACACGATAAAACCTATTATTAGAAATGTGGGGAACGTTCATTGACATGTGGTGCTACTCTCACCAGTCTCTTCCTCCTGGTGTGTAGCAGCCTTATTTTCAATCACTACTATCTTCGATCCTGTTGATTCTGCTGTACTGGTACAATCACAGAGCACACATTTTCCAAATATTTTACTCCAAATACTTTTCTTGACCATATTTCGGGAGCTTCTCCGGCGAGTTTCCCCCGCTGATATACTCCCCCGGACAAAATCAGAGTAGAACTTAGCGTGACTTGCCCTACTGCCTCTGGCCTTGCTATGGTGAGCTGGTCCTTCCCCCATGGTTAACTACTATTAGGTGAGAGGTGAAGTGAATGTAGTGTTTTGTTAGGGAAATATAGTTTAGTATGGGTAAGACGGTTAATTTAAAACTTTTGAGTTTGGTACGAAATGGATTTTAAATAAAACGGCAACAACTTACTAAAAACCATGGATTTCAAAACAATTCACAACTCGGACGAATACTAATTCATCCATAGAAAACATGTCCACAGTCCACTGTCCAGGTCTGTACAACTACTGTTTTACTCCAGAACTACTTCACAGGACAACAATTACTGGCAACTCACCCTCCTCTCCAATATCAGCTGGTAACTCACCCTCTCCAATATCATCTGGTAACTCACCCTCTCCACTGGGAATATCATCTTGTCCCTGTCCAGTATCATCTTGCCCATTAGTCACACCCGCAAACCTCTCAGGCCAATGACTCCACTTCTGATCTAACCTAGACAACTCCCTCTCAGCTCTATCAAACTCTCCTGAAAGTTTCTGACACGCATTTTCCGGAGATATGAACTCGATTCTGTCGAGAATGCTCAGAAACGCAAATGGATCTTCCGGGTTGCCGACTGGAGGAGGAGGTGGTGCTATTTTTCGCCGTTTCTGTCGTGAGCTGTGTTCTGTGAAAGCCCTTGGCAGGGATCTGTAGGGGATGGAGTGGATTGGCCGAGTGAGTGTGATCTTTATTTTCCCGTAGTTTCGTCTCTTTTCCGCCGGTTCATCATCTTCAGAAATATCCTCTTCGTCTTTTTTTCGCTTTCGTTTCTTTTTTGTTGATGCCATTTTCGGCTTCTTAGGTTTTGCAACGACTTTCTTTGGTTTTCCTTTTTTCTGCTTCTTTTTAGGCGTTTTACTACTTTTCTGTTTCTCAATGGGGTGTGATGGTCGTGGTGGTTGTTCAACGAAGAACACATAGTTCGTTCTTGCAGTTTTCTTCCTTTTGCTTCTCCTCTCTGGTGGTGTGAGAGCTGCTGCAGGTGGTAGTGTATCAGGTTGAGGATCGTGGTGTGTATCAGGAACAAGTTCCTGGTGTGGGGGTGGTGGTGTGGACTGGGAGGGTTGAGTTAAATCATTAAACTCCCACTGCTGGAATATATTCGTACTGTTGTGCACTGCTACATGTCTCTGTGGGATGTGAAGGGGTGTTAAGGCCAGAGGGGGGGGTCGACGGGTTTTTTGGGGTGTTTTTTGAGGTATACGTTATATGAAAGCGCTGGGCAAGGCGGATCGATTAGAACAGACGTCATCGATGTTGCGCGCACCGTTGGGCCAAAATTTGGGGGTTAACATTTGGCCTATAATGGATGTTAACCCCTATAAATCAGGATTGGTGGGGTCTAGAACATCCATCATTGTACCAAAGGCTTCGTCTTGTCTTGATACAACTTCCTGAAAAGTTTTATGTCGTTACTCCAACTACTTCTTGATTTTTTTGGGGTTTACAAAATATGCGGAAAAAGCCCTTTTTGCCTCTAATTTTGCTCTTTTTTGGGACATCCTGCCTCACTTCCTGAAATAACGGCTAGGACTCAGACCTTGCCGTTTGGCATAGTTGTTCTAGAGACCGTGTTCTTCAAATTTGATGTAGCGATTTTTGATTAAGGCCCCCGTTCAAAAATTATAGGGGTTTACATAAAATTTTCATGGACAAAACAAATGTTAACCCCTATAATTTTTGAACGGGGGCCTTAATCAAAAATCGCTACATCAAATTTGAAGAACACGGTCTCTAGAACAACTATGCCAAACGGCAAGGTCTGAGTCCTAGCCGTTATTTCAGGAAGTGAGGCAGGATGTCCCAAAAAAGAGCAAAATTAGAGGCAAAAAGGGCTTTTTCCGCATATTTTGTAAACCCCAAAAAAATCAAGAAGTAGTTGGAGTAACGACATAAAACTTTTCAGGAAGTTGTATCAAGACAAGACGAAGCCTTTGGTACAATGATGGATGTTCTAGACCCCACCAATCCTGATTTATAGGGGTTAACATCCATTATAGGCCAAATGTTAACCCCCAAATTTTGGCCAAACGGTGCGCGCAACATCGATGACGTCTGTTCTAATCGATCCGCCTTGCCCAGCGCTTTCATATAACGTATACCTCAAAAAACACCCCAAAAAACCCGTCGACCCCCCCCTCTGGCCTTAATGGGGTCTATTGTGAGCGATCAAATTAAATGAGGCAGGTGATAAAAGAGATTTGCCTTTCTCAACCCTGTTTCCCCGCCCCGCCCTCTTTTACAAATGTAAAGGAGGGCTAGAACATTACAAAAAGAGATTAACCTTGAATTTAAACTGACCCGTTTTTTGAATGAAATGTTTGGTTGCTGGCTTGGGATTGTTTCGCCAAACGGTTCATCCGTCATCTAAGTCATGGAAAGAGTGATGTGAGTTGTTAAATCGAGATAGAGATGAGAGTTAGTACTGAGTCCAGGAATGGGTGGAATAAAAACACAGCGATATTTGAAATTGAAATGTAAACTTGTAAAAGTTTAAAAAGAAACTAAAATCAGACAAGATAGTTCACTCTTCACTCAAATCTCACAACACTTCTCTGGACAAAGCCTGTCCATCTCGTACCTCCTTGAGACATTTTTCCCACTTGAACACCCAGTCCTTCTCCTCTCTCACAGAGTCCTCAAATAACTCTGTATATTCACTGACGATTTTAGAAAACAGAGTCTCGAAATCTTTGATCGCATTGGTTTTGGCCTCCAGAACAGTGTTTTTCATTTTATGCTGGGTCCCATTCATCCGGGAGAACGCCTGAAGAACCGAGTTATAGTTTCCTTCATTCGTCACGGTGTTTAGATTTAAATTTTGCCGGAGTCTCTTCTTGACCTCGAGGGAGTTCGACTCGGTGGATCCCACTTTTCGTATATCCTCGATTTGAATTACAGTCTCGCATACCGATATCATATCCGTTGCAGTTGCCTCGATCGTTGCTACAAACCTGTCCCTCAGCTCCTCCATATGAGAGACTCCAGAGTTATACAACTCAGTTATAGTTCCAGCAATTTTACTTTTCTGCATTGACTCGCACAGCTCAGCCAGCTCGGCAGCCCGTTGAGGGTGTTCCAGGGAGGGTGTAAGACGGTGGAAGAGGATCCTCTTCTCCTCCTTGTTCACAGTCATTAGGGTAGTGTGCTCCTCTAGATGGTGCTGGTAGAACAAAATGAAGTTGTTAGATGATTGGGTGAGAACGTGGGAAAAGAACACCTTGGGCATGTCCTTCAGAGTAGCATAGATCTTCTTGAGAAGGCTCTTGATCTTAGCAACATTTTCAGAACACGCACTGTTTACCCGGTCCAGGTAGCCCTTGGTAGTTTTCACGAAACTATTGACAGCAGAATCAAGATTGGGCTGCACTCTGTCCGGATATTTGATGTTCATGTGCTTCTGCCGGTAGAAGATGATGCAAGAAATAACGAAATCTTCTTGAAGGTGAAAAAGGAAGAACTTTGTTTTCTCGGTGACACTATCAATCGACTCACAAACTTGATCCACCTTGTAATTCCGTTTGTCAAGATTGAAGAATGCAGCTGGCTCAAACACAATGCCCTTCAGCTCAGTCTCATCCATCGTTAAAAAGTCGTATATTTTCACCTTGACTTGACTTTTGAAAAACGTCGACCTCTTTTTCTTGTTTATCGCCTCGGTTGTGAGGATTTTGGCGGTTTTTGTGACTTTCATCGCAGCCTCCATGTTCCACTGTGCGGTAGAATCCTTCCTCTTGTCCTTCAGTATATTGGGATCAATGGCAGGGAGAATACTCTTAGTCTTCTCTACGTTTATCTCCTCATTCTCAGGGATAAGGACCATCTTCAGAGTGTTCCAGTTCTTATTGGTCGGAGCGGTGCTCTCACTTCTAGTACTCTTCCGTCTCACCATCTCCTTCTCAGGGTTATCCTGTTGCTCAAATATCTTCTCCTTCTTTTCCTTGAGCTCTTTCAACGCCTGAAGCCCGTCTGCGTTCTTGCTCAGCCAATAGGAGTTGGGGGTACTTGTGAGAGTGGCACAAACCCCGGCCCATGGATTATTGGGGATATCGAGAATGTTTGCTCCAATTCCATAAACACAGGATATTCGACCCTGGATATACTTCCTGTCCACCTCATGCCGATCAATCACCCAGTTATTCTCCTTTCCCTCGAGATCGTCTTCAGATCCGCTATGTACGGTGAGCGGTTTGACCGATGTGATGGCCACTATCTCCTGTGTAAACGATACAGTCTCACACAAACTTGCATCATTCGTTCCGAAGTTGTCGTACTTTTGTTTGATCTCCGCCAGGGAGGATTTGTGGGGCACCGAAATTGAGCTACAGCGGTGGTTGAAGAAGTTGATGGTGGATTTGAGTTTAGCGAATAGATCTGTGAAGGAGACCATGACCTGTTCAGACTTTTCAGGGACCTCAGCCATAGTACAATCGGTGATAGAGGTGATAATATCTCTCACTTCCTTCATTTTATCATTCACGATCATGAGGTCTTTTTCTCCGTGACTCAGGACCGATTTGAGTTTCAGCCGAGTCCTAGAAAGATGACAAGACCGCATTTCACTGAAGTAGAGTCCCAACAGACAGTGTTTGTAGTGTATCTTGTAGGTTTGGGTTACACTTGTCAGCTTCTTGACTCGTATACCCTCCAATTGTTTGATAGTACGCTTTGTCTGAGTTGTGAGAGTTTTGGCCTTCTCTCTTAGCTCACAAAACTCAAAATGAAATCTGGTTTTTGGACCGAAGCTGTAGTTGCCCGCCTCGGCGAATCGAACAAATGAATCTTCATTTTGTTTCATCTGTTTCGCAGCTTTGTCCACGTTAGCAATTGACGTCTTGGAAATCTCCGGAAGCCTGTTTTCAATATCGAACATGACCTTTTCAAAAGTTTCATGAGCTTCAATCAACTTCTTACTCCTTGTTTGTTTTAGCTGCTTATCACACTCGTCCTTCACTCGCTGCTCAGTAGATCGAACAAATTCCAAACTCTCAACGTTTAGATCCTCCTCGAGACGACATAGCTCCTTCTCAAAGAGTTGGGTATTCTTGTAAAACAGATCAAAGGCATCCTTGAATTGTGTTAGCTCCTCTTTCCGGAGACTGAAACTTTCTCTGATGTTCTGCTTCCGGGGTGCTACAAAGCTCTTTCTAAGATCCATCTCCCTCTCCATTTCGAGTCTCAGCTTGGTTACCAATCTCTCCGTTTCCTCTCTGTGCTTCTTCTCGTGAGTGTTGATGTGCCCGATGAGAAACTCCCTCGCTTGGCCCACAATTGTGTAGAACTTGGTCTTCACAACCTCATCAGCTGGAGGTCCGTCCTTGTCAAAGAATCCCGGGATTTGATCTAATTTGAAGTACTGATGACCGTTAATCTCCAGGAATTTAGAGTTAGTGGAGGTTAGGGATTTCCGGGCTTTCTTCCTGACCAACTGGAGACCGATAAACTGCAACATCTCCTTGGTGTATTCTCGTATCTGATCTTGACAAGTTGTTGGGTATGCTTCAAGGACTTCATTGTAACTTTTAAAAGCCTGTTTTGTACCGTCCTGAATCTTTTTCATGTGAGTCATGATCCGTTCCAGCAACCTGTTCACTTGGGCAACTTCAGGGGTCTGGGGCAGCTTCTCCATACTCTTATCGACGGAGTACTCCAAGATCTTCACTTCACTCTGGTGTTCAGACCGGATGGTACCCAGTTCAGAGGTCATGGTGGCTTTGTGGGTTGTCACGCTACACAGATTGTTCTCCCAAAGATCACATACACCATTTAGAAACTGCATGGCATAAGAAAACACATCCACCATGACAGTCAAGTTCCGAGATATCTCTGCGTTGTATTTATCCATCAGCTGCTCACATTTCACCTCAAAACTCTCAGAACCTTGTCCAACATATTTAGAAAATGTCTTCAGAAACTGTTCATCATCACATGAAGCTTCCTTAGACAAGAACTCCTTCATCGAGAGAAGCCTCTTCTCTAACTTATCAATGAGCATATGAAAATGAGCACGAGATCTTTCCATGAACCGGGTTCGAATGTGATCCTTATTGTCCAGGATGCTCTCTACAGATCGGCTAAAGTTAACCAGCATTGCTTTGTTGTACGGTAGACCCTTTACCACATCCCCAAACATCTCCATAATCTTCCCATCCAGCCTTTGTAGCTCATCCACACATTCCTGTTTTGATTCGGCAACCTGTACTGGGTCTGAATACTCCTTGCTATTCACCATGTTCTTGATAACCACCAGATTCTCCCTCACTAGGTAGTCTCGCCATGTCATTAGTAGCTTATCCCATTCCTCTTTGTACTTCTTCAGAGTTTCAACTGATTTGACCCGGAGGTTTCCCGTGAGAGAAAAGTAAAGTCGGTAGTTTTGAATACTCAGCTGGTTCAGTCTTTGGGATTCGCTGTCTAGAAACGACACCAGCTTTGCCTCACTCCATCTCCCACAGTCGAGGATAACCTCAAATTGTTCTGTCATTATTTTGTTGATTTTGTTGATTCTAACGTGTTCACAGGAAACTAATAGATCATGTTCCAGCTGATCGATTATCACAGATGCCTCAAGCATGTCACGTTGTATGTAAACCCATATCTCCCTAAACTGATCAACAGAGGAGAATTTCTTCTGATCCCGGAGAGCGGAAATGTGGTTGTCCTGAATGAAGCCGTACACATCAGCAAGTTTCCTGGCAGCCGCCTGACACCTGTACTGGATCCGGCTCTCTATTTTTGAGTTCACATTCTTGATTTTACTTTGGTATTCAATCAATGCTTGCTCGTGGTGGTCCGATTGTTTTGAATAAATGTTGCTGACCCTGTCAGATACTCTGGTTGGTTGACAGATAAAATCTGGAAGGTTTTTGACTTGGTTTGGTGGGGAAACATCGCACATTTGGTCTGAAAAGGGGTGGAGTTTGTCAAATCACTTCAAAAAGGCAACCTCGGCAATCATTATGATGGAAAAATAAGAATCTTGGTACTAATGAGAAGCTTTTAAAAGAGCACGGGCGAGTTGTGGAAGTCGGAAGAGAGGGAAAAGTAACCGAGAATTTCTCTTTTTTGGTTTCTAAAACCGAGAATTTTATTTTAAATTTTTAAATTTCCGGGCCAGGAAACAAAATATGAACAAGAATTATTGCATTATGTATTCATAATGCGGTGTTTCCCTGCCCCAGATGGGTGTAAAATTGATGACTAAGCTTCAAATTCAGATTTTCCGATGAATTTTGCACTCTAAGAGCAATTTTTGGCTGATACGATGTTAGTTGCTATGGTAACCAGGGTGGTTGCTATGGTAACCAAGGCAGTTGCTATGATAACCAAGACAGTTGCTTAGGAGACCCTAGTTGGTGACCAAGCGCTTCACCTTTACCCTCAGTAATCTTAACACCAGTCACTTGCAATTATTGTGTGATAGTAGTTTCATGCTTGGAAGACTTGCTACCACGTCATGGTACGGCTTTAGGGTACCCAAAGTGATTTCAGGTGAAAATAGGAAGTGATACGAGTGAGTAATTGCGCGCCACAATGTGTGTTAATCATTTCCTTTGTTGCATCAACAAAGTGTGAGTTGAAAGATTTATGAAGGAGCAGACTTTGTTGCTATGTGTAACGGTGGACGGACGGACGGACATTTTAGTTAACTACACAATCTGCTGATTTCTAAACCCTGAATGATCTTTTTAGCACGTGCGTGCTAAAAACATCATCCCGGGTGAGGAAAACGTTAAAATCTGGGTGCCTTTCATTGCTAACAATTCATCGATTTTGGCGCGCGCGACGGGTTAGGGCTGTTGTTAGGGTCGGGTTAGGGTTTTGTTTGGGGTTATCGGTTAGGGCTATCGATTCTCTATCAGATACCGTTTAGTTTACTCAAATCGGCCATGTGGTTACGCGGCTATAGCCGTTTGAAAAAAGTCGGTCTAAGTGGTTTTAGGTGTGCTTTTTTGGCAGCGCGCACCTGCAAACACGCTGCAAGGCACCCAGATTATAATCGCGCCCCCCGGGTGATTGCCTTCGGCAATCACCCGGGCAGGGAAAAAATTGGTGTCAATAAATATGTCAGAAATGTAACACGCGAAAATTAAACAGTTTAACGACGCATTGACGTGCCGCGCACTTATTCTAAACAAATTTGAGTTTTTTGACTCACAAGTTTTAAAATTTTAAAATCTTAAATCCGTTCGCTTTGAACGCCGCTGCCTTATTATAGGCTTATCCCCTTGAATACGCTTCAGAGTTCAGTCTCCTCATATCTGTAGAGACTAGAGGGGCCTGCAACGTTTGCCAACCTTATTCCACGCTAAAGGAGTCTGTAGCATACGCAAAATACCCGTAGCATTGTCCGGTGTCGGAACACATTCTTCTATCCGTCGACCGCCATACAAGGGTTTAGATATTTTCGATTTGAAAGGGACGAAGTGATAATACTTTCTACCCTTAGGTGAGATGAAATTATGAAGCGAGTTGTGTGTGGCATTGACCACACTGGAGCTGTCCCCTTTTTCGAGTACTCCAAAGTCTATGGCCAGGTTGAGCCAGTTCTCCAGGAACATGAGGTGGCGGTCCAGGTCTCTTGCTGTACTGTCCAACGGAAACGTCTCACAAATCAGATGAGGTACCTGTTTGGCCAGGACTTCTTTGATCAACCGGAGGGAGTGGGGACAGTGGGAGTGGGGACAATCAGTCAAGTTGGGTCCGAGGTGACGGATATTAGGGTTGGGGCACGAGTTGTTTTTCTAGTTCCAGAGATCAGCCATCACTCCGGTTTAGCAACATCTGTCATCGTGCTGAGATGTCTGTGTGTCGAGATTGGTGGCCTTGGTCTAGAGGATTATTCCGTTGCGGTTGCAGTTGAAGCTCTGATACCAGTTTTTGTGATTACCCAGCATGCAATGAGAGGTGACACGGTGTTGCTATGTGATGCCCACACCCCAGCGGGTCAGATGGCACTTCAGGTCCTGGATTCCAGGGGTTGTAAAGTTGTGGTCTACATGAGGGAGGAGGGAGAGCGAGATATTCTGTTTGGGCCATATCGCTCCAAGGTGGATTCAACAGTTGAGGGATGGCTACACAGAAACCCCAAATCTCTGGTAGAGACACTCATTTCTGAGTCAGAAAATATGGGATTCAATGTCATAATAACTCTCCAGCAGGCCAGCCCATTTTATCCTGACGGGGTGGTTAAATCTAAACAACTCTCACCAGGAACCCTGCCTATTGGTGTGGCCCTCATGGCTGCTACTGCTGGAGCTAAAGTGGTCCTTTCAAATTACCAACAACCACTCTCCCCAGCCCTGTCTGAGTTAATGTTCAACAAATCAATCTGCCTACAATATCTCAACCCCAGTGCCCTTATCTCCTCCCCGTCTCGACTAGGATCTCTCCAGAGTTTCTTGGTGTCATGTTTGGATAGAGTTGAGAAGGGTGAGCTGGTGTTGCCCAACCCCATCAGTAGGGTTTCAATGGAGGATGCAGTTAGGATGCTGAACAATAAACTGGATCCTATGACCGGGAGTTATGTCGCTGTGCTCAGTAAAGATGATTAGAATGTAGCGTCACCAATGTTAGATATGATTTCTTTGACTATTCACAATGCTATACTATAGCTGGAGAAGATATTAGTTTTGATGATTGATGTGTGTTCTTTGAGAGCTATTCGTGTAATAGTGATTCTAGATTTTAAATGTTGATGAAAGGGGTGTTTACACTGTTTGTCCCTGTATATTTTTGTGAAGATTTACCAGAATTATGTGTGCATTTATTTCAGTCATTTACTATCTTAAAAAGTGTTTTTATCTTAAAAACAGGTGCAAAACTATTTTAACATTTTCATAATATGCATCAGTAATAACAGGCAGCAGTCTGATAAGTTTGTGTACAACTTTTACCAATTATAGCAGGGTGTGAACTGCATGTCGTGTTTGCTAGTCGCGAGCGCGCTTGCGAGACAAGCAAACACGTCAAGGTTCATTAACAAGCATGCTGCTCAGTCATTTTAGATTTAATTCACAATGTAAGGATACCATGTAATAGGTGAGACTCTTGCCGTCACCCTCGTTCAAGTCCCGTGAAAAACGGAGCAGTACACGCAAATTGATGCCAATTTTCCTCGCGTGACCCCGATTCAGCAGTTTGAGACACCAACTCTTTAGGGGGCCATATCTCAGGAACCAGACAAGATAGGAAAAATCGCCGTCTAACGAGGCGTACAGTTTTTAATCTAGTTTACCACTGTACCGGCCGTTTCACTCTCCGACCTAAAACAAAAATCGCAACCCCACAAAACTTCAAAATAATGAAATTCGCATCTCGCATGTCGTGTTGCATGTCGTGTTGCATGTCGTGTCATGTTATTGACGCGCTCGCGTTCAACTCTCACACAGCAGCTGCAGAACATGGCGGGAAACATCGAGGAGTAGAGAGAGGGTCGGTGCCGAATCAAATATTTCTTGATCTTGATCTACTCCATCTCTCAGCTATCCTACCCCTCATCAACTCGATCTCTCAGCTACCCTACCCCTCATCTACTCCATCTTTCAGCTACCCTACCCCTCATCTACTCCATCTTTCAGCTACCCTACCCCTTATCTAGTCCATCTCTCAGCTACCCTACTCCTCATCTACTCCATCTCTCAGCTACCCTACCTCCCATTTACTCCATCTCTCAGCTACCCTACCTCCCATTTACTCCATCTCTCAGCTTCCCTACCTCCTCATCTACTCCATCTCTCAGCTTACCTACCTCCCATTTACTCCATATCTCAGCTTCCCTACCTGCCATTTACTCCATCTCTCAGATACCCTACCTCCCATTTACTCCATCTCTCAGCTTACCTACCTTCCATTTACTCCATCTCTCAGCTTCCCTAGCTCCCATTTACTCCATCCCTCAGCTACCCTACCTCCCATTTACTCCATCTCTCAGCTTCCCTACCTCCCATTTACTCCATCTCTCAGCTACCCTACCTCCCATTTACTCCATCTCTCAGCTTCCCTACCTCCCATTTACTCCATCTCTCAGCTACCTTACCTTCCATTTACTCCATCTCTCAGCTTCCCTTCCTCCCATTTACTCCATCTCTCAGCTACCCTACCTCCCATTTACTCCATCTCTCAGCTTCCCTACCTCCCATTTACTCCATCTCTCAGCTACCCTACCTCCCATTTACTCCATCTCTCAGCTTCCCTACCTCCCATTTACTCCATCTCTCAGCTTACCTACCTCCCATTTACTCCATCTCTCAGCTTCCCTACCTCCCATTTACTCCATCCCTCAGCTTCCCTACCTCCCATTTACTCCATCACTCAGCTACCCTACCACCCATTTACTCCATCTCTCAGCTTTCCTACCTCCCATTTACTCCATATCTCAGCTTCCCTACCTGCCATTTACTCCATCTCTCAGCTTCCCTACCTCCCATTTACTCCATCTCTCAGCTTACCTACCTCCCATTTACTCCATCTCTCAGCTTCCCTACCTCCCATTTACTCCATCCCTCAGCTACCCTACCTCCCATTTACTCCATCTCTCAGCTTCCCTACCTCCCATTTACTCCATCTCTCAGCTACCCTACCTCCCATTTACTCCATGTCTCAGCTTCCCTACCTCTCATTTACTCCATCTCTCAGCTACCCTACCTCCCATTTACTCCATCTCTCAGCTTCCCTACCTCCCATTTACTCCATCTCTCAGCTACCCTACCTCCCATTTACTCCATCTCTCAGCTTCCCTACCTCCCATTTACTCCATCTCTCAGCTACCCTACCTCCCATTTGATCCATCTCTCAGCTTCCCTACCTCCCATTTACTCCATCTCTCAGCTACCCTACCTCCCATTTACTCCATTTCTCAGCTTCCCTACCTCTCATTTACTCCATCTCTCAGCTACCCTACCTCCCATTTACTCCATCTCTCAGCTTCCCTACCTCCCATTTACTCCATCTCTCAGCTACCCTACCTCCCATTTACTCCATCTCTCAGCTTCCCTACCTCCCATTTACTCCATCTCTCAGCTACCTTACCTTCCATTTACTCCATCTCTCAGCTTCCCTACCTCCCATTTACTCCATCTCTCAGCTACCCTACCTCCCATTTACTCCATCTCTCAGCTACCCTACCTCCCATTTACTCCATCTCTCAGCTTCCCTACCTCCCATTTACTCCATCTCTCAGCTTCCCTACCTCCCATTTACTCCATCTCTCAGCTACCCTACCTCCCATTTACTCCATTTCTCAGCTTCCCTACCTCTCATTTACTCCATCTCTCAGCTACCCTACCTCCCATTTACTCCATCTCTCAGCTTCCCTACCTCCCATTTACTCCATCTCTCAGCTACCCTACCTCCCATTTACTCCATCTCTCAGCTTCCCTACCTCCCATTTACTCCATCTCTCAGCTACCTTACCTTCCATTTACTCCATCTCTCAGCTTCCCTACCTCCCATTTACTCCATCTCTCAGCTACCATACCTCCCATTTACTCCATCTCTCAGCTTCCCTACCTCCCATTTACTCCATCTCTCAGCTACCCTACCTCCCATTTACTCCATCTCTCAGCTACCCTACCTCCCATTTACTCCATCTCTCAGCTTACCTACCTCCCATTTACTCCATGTCTCAGCTTCCTTACCTTCCATTTACTCCATCTCTCAGCTTCCCTACCTCCCATTTACTCCATCTCTCAGCTACCCTACCTCCCATTTACTCCATTTCTCAGCTTCCCTACCTCTCATTTACTCCATCTCTCAGCTACCCTACCTCCCATTTACTCCATCTCTCAGCTTCCCTACCTCCCATTTACTCCATCTCTCAGCTACCCTACCTCCCATTTACTCCATCTCTCAGCTTCCCTACCTCCCATTTACTCCATCTCTCAGCTACCTTACCTTCCATTTACTCCATCTCTCAGCTTCCCTACCTCCCATTTACTCCATCTCTCAGCTACCCTACCTCCCATTTACTCCATCTCTCAGCTACCCTACCTCCCATTTACTCCATCTCTCAGCTTCCCTACCTCCCATTTACTCCATCTCTCAGCTTCCCTACCTCCCATTTACTCCATCTCTCAGCTACCCTACCTCCCATTTACTCCATTTCTCAGCTTCCCTACCTCTCATTTACTCCATCTCTCAGCTACCCTACCTCCCATTTACTCCATCTCTCAGCTTCCCTACCTCCCATTTACTCCATCTCTCAGCTACCCTACCTCCCATTTACTCCATCTCTCAGCTTCCCTACCTCCCATTTACTCCATCTCTCAGCTACCTTACCTTCCATTTACTCCATCTCTCAGCTTCCCTACCTCCCATTTACTCCATCTCTCAGCTACCATACCTCCCATTTACTCCATCTCTCAGCTTCCCTACCTCCCATTTACTCCATCTCTCAGCTACCCTACCTCCCATTTACTCCATCTCTCAGCTACCCTACCTCCCATTTACTCCATCTCTCAGCTTACCTACCTCCCATTTACTCCATGTCTCAGCTTCCTTACCTTCCATTTACTCCATCTCTCAGCTTCCCTACCTCCCATTTACTCCATCTCTCAGCTTCCCTACCTCCCATTTACTCCATCTCTCAGCTTCCCTACCTCCCATTTACTCCATCTCTCAGCTACCCTACCTCCCATTTACTCCATTTCTCAGCTTCCCTACCTCTCATTTACTCCATCTCTCAGCTACCCTACCTCCCATTTACTCCATCTCTCAGCTTCCCTACCTCCCATTTACTCCATCTCTCAGGGGTAGGAATGTTAGGATACATGAGAGATGGAGTAAATGGGAGGTAGGGAAGCTGAGAGATGGAGTAAATGGGAGGTAGAGAAGCTGAGAGATGGAGTAAATGGGAGGTAGGGAAGGTAAGCGATGGAGTAAATGGGAGGTAGGGAAGCTGAAAGATGGAGTAAATGGGAGGTAGGGAAGCTGATAGATGGAGTGAATGGGAGGTTGGGTAGCTGAGAGATGGAGTAAATGGGAGGTAGGGAAGCTGAGAGATGGAGTAAATGGGAGGTAGGGAAGCTGAGAGATGGAGTAAATGGGAGGTAGGGTAGCTGAGAGATGGAGTAAATGGGAGGTAGGGTAGCTGAGAGATGGAGTAGATGAGGAGTAGGGTAGCGGAGAGATGGACTAGATTAGGGGTAGGGTAGCTGAAAGATGGAGTTGATGAGGGCTAGGGAAGCATAGAGATGGAGTAGATGAGGAGTAGGGTAGCTGAGAGATGGACTAGATAAGGGGTAGGGTAGCTGAAAGATGGAGTAGATGAGGGGTAGGGTAGCTGAAAGATGGAGTAGATGAGGGGTAGGGTAGCTGAGAGATCGAGTTGATGAGGGGTAGGATAGCTGAGAGATGGAGTAGATCAAGATCAAGAAATATTTGATTCGGCACCGACCCTCTCTCTACTCCTCGATGTTTCCCGCCATGTTCTGCAGCTGCTGTGTGAGAGTTGAACGCGAGCGCGTCAATAACATGACACGACATGCAACACGACATGCAACACGACATGCGAGATGCGAATTTCATTATTTTGAAGTTTTGTGGGGTTGCGATTTTTGTTTTAGGTCGGAGAGTGAAACGGCCGGTACAGTGGTAAACTAGATTAAAAACTGTACGCCTCGTTAGACGGCGATTTTTCCTATCTTGTCTGGTTCCTGAGATATGGCCCCCTAAAGAGTTGGTGTCTCAAACTGCTGAATCGGGGTCACGCGAGGAAAATTGGCATCAATTTGCGTGTACTGCTCCGTTTTTCACGGGACTTGAACGAGGGTGACGGCAAGAGTCTCACCTATTACATGGTATCCTTACATTGTGAATTAAATCTAAAATGACTGAGCAGCATGCTTGTTAATGAACCTTGACGTGTTTGCTTGTCTCGCAAGCGCGCTCGCGACTAGCAAACACGACATGCAGTTCACACCCTGTATAGAAGCTATGCTGTATTCTTACGTTTGGCACCTGTTACTCATTATCACTTTCTAGTTTCTCTTTTTCTAGCCTTTTCTATCTCTCGCCCTACCTTTCTCCTTCTCTTTCCCTCGTCCTACCGTTCTCCCTCCCTCTGTGGTTCCTACCTCCCTTTACCTCCCCTCTCTTTACCTCAACTCTCCCTCCCTCCCCCCGTCTCTATAGCCACCTCTTAACTCTCTGACCCCCTCTCCCCTCCCCTCTAGCCACGTCTCAACATGTCGACATCGGAGCTGGAGGACCTGAGGTCCATGTTGAGGAGTCACAACGGGGATCTAGAGAAGCTGAAGAAGGTCATGTCCAAGATAATGGCTAATGTCTATCTAGGCAAGGATATGTCCCCTCTCTTCCCTGATATTGTCCTCCAGGTGAGAAATTATAGTTTAGGTAGTTTCGATAATGAATAAAATAGTTTGTATCCAAAACTATGTGACTAAAATGAATGATTGGACAACTTATTGATTCAGTTTCGCCAATAGTTTTAAAACTAAACTAATGCTAACCCGCTTCTTTCCTCCCTTCCCCGTTTTAACAACCAACTAACCCCATCAGGTTCAAGTAAAGGAGGGTAGTATCAAGAGGTTGATTGGTTTGTTTGCTGCCCAATATGCCCATCTCCACCAGGACACCGCCCTTCTCTGTGTCAACCAGCTAACCAAAGAGATCATGCACGACAGTGACCCCATCCACCGTGGGCACGCCCTCCAAACCCTGGGATCCCTGTGTATACCCAGCCTGGCTGAGTACATTGCAGGACCCATGAAACATGCCCTGAGTGATAGTAGTGTGTATGTGAGGAGGCTAGCAATTGGTGGGTGTCTCAAGGTCCATGGGCTGTCTTTAGATGTATTTGAAGAGCAAATGATGTTCCACCATCTAGAGGAGATGGTCAATGATTTTGATGAGAGAGTGATTGTGTTGGCTATAACAGCTCTCACTCAAGTTAGACCAGGGTACTGCTTGAAGCACCACACAGCCTACAAACTACTGGGAAGGCTGAATGATTTCACTGATTGGCAGGTGCCTCTAGTTCTCCAAGCTATTGATGTGGAAAACCTGACCCGGTCTGAGGGTGAAGTAATGGATGTTCTGAACATGGTAGACCAGTTTGTCGATGATGTCTCCTCCTCTGTAGTGCTACACGTTACCAAACTGCTACAAAGACTGATAGCTACCATGGGGGAACCAGTAGGGGAGTTAGCGGGGCAACTTGTGGAGCGTGTAAAGGCACCTCTCTTGTTTAGAGTTAAACACTCCCCGCCTGAGGTTGCGTACTGGTTCTGTCTGGAGATCCCTAGGGTGATCACTGATGTATCTCTCCTGGCTAGTCACTATAAAGCCTTCTTTCCCGAGTACTATGACCCTACTTACCTGAAGATAGAGAAGATCAGGGTGCTGACTATGATCGTGTGTGGTAGGAATGTGAGGGAGGTTGTTAGGGAGTTACTGGAGTGTCTAGATTCACCCAAACACACAGATATATCACAAGATCTAGTCGAGTGTGTTACATTCTGTGTCCTACACCATGGAGAGGAGATGACGTCACTCATCCTCCAGCTGGCATCCCTCCTAAAATCCACCTCTGGCCCTCTAATCTCCACAGTTCTCCCCTGCATTGAACGAATTGTGATGAGTGTAGAAGATACTGCCCCCGTGGTCCTACCCCTTCTTCAGCGGTGTTCCGAGTTCGATCTAAGTGCCGAGGCTAACATTGCCTTGTTATCCATGTTGGGCCAACACGGTGACATTCTCCCCGAGTGTGTGTCTATGTTGTTCTGTTTCTCTGAGGAATATGACAGGCTAAGTAGTGAGGTTAAAACAGCCCTGTTGACGGCGTGTGTTCAACAGTTAGATCTACCTGGGATGGGGGCTATATTGGCTGGGCTACTGGGGAAGATCAAGGAGGACGATGATCCTATATTGAGAAGCAGGGCAGGGGTGTATTGTAACCTGGCACTCAAGAACAAGAGGGCCTGTTTGAAGGGGACAAGGGAGCCGATCAAGGTTAAACCGACAGAGATGACTAACTTTGACACTTATCCGGTGAGGTGTCGAGATGATGTTATTGGGAAGAAGAGTGAAGATAAGGAGGAGGATAAGGAAGATAAGAAGGATGAAGATGGGGTAGAGATTGGGAAAGTTGCTGATACAATCGATCTACTTGATATCTCTGTCACTGAAACCCCTGCCAGTAAACCTGTCAAAACAACAAATAACGAGCTAGATGATATTCTGGGACTCAACCTCTCACCGCAACAAGCCCCCGCCCCAGTACCTAACAGGCCCCCCGCAGCAGGTCTAAATGATGACCTATCCAGTCTGTTTGGACCACCACTCCAAACACAGCCCTCCCCAGTGGTTAGAACGAGTGAAGCAGATAAACAGAGCATACAAAACTTCCTGAAAACACTCCGGTGTACGCCCCTAAAACCTGAAGATTACGAAAAGTCGTGGGGTGGAAGTTGGCCCTCATCCAAGAGTATGACCCATCTTAACAAGACGGCCATCTCGATAACATCTGATCTGACATCCCTGTTTCTCTCCCACGGTATCTCAACTATGGCCATCACTCCGCCCCATGTTGAACCCTGTCAGGTGTTCCTACACACCGTTAGTGGGGTGGGGAACCTAGCGCTGATAAAACTAGTTATGTCGGTGGTGGAGAACTCTCTGGATATTGAGGTTAGGTCTCAGAACAGTATGATATGTGATATGGTCCTGAAGGGGATCAGGTTTATTGTTGGGGATATGTGAACCCCCTGAGTTGTGTTCTTTGTTTTGAGGGTAGGAGAGATTTGGGCTTGGAGAGATTTGTTTTGTGATTGATCTGTATTCTGCATTAACCTATGATATGTACGTTATGGGGTGTTATTGTGCCTTTTTGAGAAATATTTACTGAATTCAAAGAAAAAAATAGCTTAAGTGATATTTAAATGCTTTTGATGAATGTATGTGTGAAGAAAGAGAGAGAGAGAGATAGAGAGAGAGTTTCTTCAACAATTGAGATTCTTTTAATAGCTGCTCCCTTTATTATACTCACACCTCTATTATATTTAGTTCTTATGTAACAAACGGGGCTCTAAAAGAAGCACTATTAACACTTAACGGTAAGGGACCTAACTATCGACTGTGTAATTAAAATACATTTTCCAATTTACGAATAACCCTGACCCCTATTTATAATTCACATCTGATACCACCTCTCCCACGTCACAGGAATTTCTTCAGACCGAACCAAACACGTTGCAGTACTAAATGTGGCTTATGAAATAAGGTAAAAATACCCTCATGCAGTATTATGCCAGGAAAATCGGTGTTTTCTTCTTACATGCCTCTCTTTTCTCCTGTGTATTTCGCTTCCCCGTGTCCATCCCTTTGCCACTGTTCGGTGTGGTTCAGAGTGTCAGTAACGCGCAATGCCACACTTGGTACATTGTGCGCGCGCCGTCCCAAATTATACTCTCGTTCAATGACTTCAATTCGCAGAATTTGTCTTCTTCGAAGGTGATCACTTATCGATCATGAGAGGCAGGAATATGAAATATACCATGCATTTATATTCAGTGTTTTCTATTAACTCCCCCTTTTACTAAGTATCTTAGCGTATTTGTCGACTCGACGCTTTAAATGGTTGTCGATGCTATAAATCTTCTTCCTATGTACATCTCGAACTATCTCTTTAAGTCCGATCACCCCACTGCCCCCCCCCCCCCCCCAGCTCGATACACTTCCAATCTTCCATCGTCTCTCAATTCCCCGAAATGCAATTATAGGCCATGATAGTAATGAACTGTAATATCATGTTGCACTATTGTTCTGTGACCCATCTAGGCCCCCTCCCTCTGCTGGAAATATTTGTGTCACCAGGTGTTTGGCTCGCAGACTGCTGCCTTTCTTGCTGGCTCGTGTTTCATTATTAGGCCCATTAATGCGTAACACTGCCACACAGTGTAGAATGATGCGGATGCCAGCAAATTGATTATTGATAAAACACGTCACTAGAGTTTATGTGAACTGTCAATTAGAATCTAATTGCAGTAGATCACTAGTTTTGTGCATAATTCATGTTACACACAAAGATAATTACTGACTTTCTATGAGGGTATTTTTATTTTGAGGTTGCTAATTAAATACCAAAATAAAAGCACTATCTAATTATTAGATAGTGCTTTTATTTTGGTATTTAATTAGCAACCTCAAAATAAAAATACCCTCATAGAAAGTCAGTAATTATCTTTGTGTGTAACATGAATTATGCACAAAACTAGTGATCTACTGCAGAGGCCAGATTAGTAACTCTCTCCCCCGCTACTACGGTTCACTTTGTGTACTCTGTAGCCATAACAGAGTTCAGTGTACTCTGTAGCCATAACAGGATCAGTACAAATCACACATTAACTCGTACGGGAACCTCTAGTTCTAATCCAAGTTTATAAAAAACTCGAAATATTTTCCACTTTTAACTTTACACGTTAATCAGAGAAGCCGGACATGAGAGATACAGAATTAGAAAGAAGAGGGAGAGTGAGAGAGAAAGAAAGAAACCTTAAACTTATGCGTAACAAGTTCGCTTTGTCGACGAACACATGTCTCTTCCCCTCCGTCTCACGTGCAGTCATTCTCCCTTCACTTTGTTTTGTTTTTCTCTGGTCTCCTGATTGTCTTCCGGTCTCTCTCTCTCTCTCTCTCTCTCTCTCTCTCTCTCTCTCTCTCTCTCTCTCTCTCTCTCTCTCTCTCTCTTCTCCCACTTCAACAAGCACTGTGGGCATACATGTGTATACTTCCTAACACACACTCGTTTCATGCAACGCAGCCAATTCCACTGAATTCACTGCTTTGAAGGCTCACAAAGTAATACAAGATTTAATAATCGTTTCATGCTTTCACAATCGTCAGAACAAGCTTTGAAGGCTCTGCATTTTCTCTCTCTCTCTATCTCTATCTCTATCTCTATCTCTATCTCTCTCTCTTTCTAAGTTATATCACAAGTTGTCTTTGATTTAATGTGCCCTGAGGGGGAACAATTTTCGTTCCTGTCTCGCCTGTGGTTATGTCTCGCCTTGTCTCATAAAAGACTGCACTCTCCGTGCCTGTCTCGCCGTACTCTCAGTTATACAGTGCTGCTTGCAGTCAAAATACGGTAACGCAAAATACAGTAAGGAGACGCGCACGGTGCATAACGCGCAGCAAAAAGTTCATGTGTCAGCACGTACTAGCGCCCTGATTGGTCACGGTTGCGCGTCGTCTTACTGTATCTTCGTTTTCCATTACCGTTTTCCCACTACAAGCGACCGTGATAGGAACTGAGATAATCGTTGTTTCTCCGCTGTCATGCCAATGCTTGAAAATTTGTTCCTCCGCCCTTTCTGTTGTCACTTGTTGCAGTGCAGCTATTCTGGGCAACCAGGGCATTGTATACATGGTATAATGCCAGATCTTCTATCTATCTCTCTGTATCGTGTATGTTCCACTCTCTCGATCTCACATTTCGTTTACATATCTATCTATCTCTCTCTCTCTCTCTCTCTCTCTCTCTCTCTCTCTCTCTCTCTCTCTCTCTCTCTCTCTCTCTCTCTCTCTCTCTCTCTCTCTCTCTCTCTCTTACATTCTCACTCTCACTCCCTCATTCTTTCTGCAGTTCTTCACTAAATGTGTCAAGCCGCATTACACACAGTGCACTAATTCAGTGTGTGTACAATATCGCGATACAGCTATAACCTAATTCTCTACTGCAGCTGTCATTGTTGTTGAGAGTTGTAGCCTGTAGTAGTAGGACCCATTACTATATCCAGTACATTGTAGAGAGAGAGAGAGAGAGAGAGAGAGAGAGAGGGCGAGAGTCAAACAGTGTGTTCTTGTTTACTCACCTGCTGACAGATACACCTCTGGGCACTAATTGTACCTCCTCCTTCCTTGCTTTAGCCGGGGTATATTATTTGGAAGTTGAATACAGATGTGACTCGTGAGATGATGTACAGACAGTTCACTCAGTTGATCATAATTGTCCACAATACAACCCGTTTGCTATTCTGAGCGTGTAGTGTCAGTACAGTACACTGCCCTTATCGAGTAGAAGGAGTTAAGTCCAGAAGGAGTTAAGTCCAGAAGAAGTCCAGAAGAAGTTAAGTCCAGAAGGAGTTAAGTCCAGTAAGTTAAGTCCAGTAAGTTAAGTCCAGTAACTGGATATAAGACAATAGGATATAGGTCCATTGTCCTTTGTGTAATCCAATGCTCTGCCCCCCATCCCCCCGTTCTGCACAATTCTATATCATGATGTGTACGCCACCGGAGATGCGTGAAAAATCAAGTTAGCTAAAAGTTGGGTCACCCTGACCAAGTTACACTCTCTGGGTATCATAACTTCTGTAGCTAGTGGATGGCCATTGGCCGAAATTATGTATTATGTATATTTCCAATATTTAGCAGTCTAGAGTTAATGTGTGCCGTGAGTAGTTCCTTGTTAATTTGTCACTTGAAAATAGGTACTCTAGAAAAACAAATCGTTAAATCACTGCTGAAACCTGTTACCTGATAGGTGATATGCCATACTGGGATCTAGAACATTTAACCCGTATACCCTCTCTCTCTCCCTCTCCTATTCTCTCCCCAGTAACTCACCATGTCTCTCGACAGGCTGTAATTTTAGACCCCCCCTTATCTCCAACATGGTCTGTGTGACGTGCTTTATCTTCTTACCCACCCCTCCAAGGTTGCATATGATAGTCTGCTACCTCTTTTACCTCTGTTTTTTAGCGTATTTTGTTGCAGAAATAGTAGCTGAATTTACTGTCACTGCTTCACATTTGATTTTGATGTAGACTGTGCTGCCTCAGCTCGGTTCTCACAACTCCGATATTCTGTGTTTTACCCTAGAAGCCATTTTGATTCGCATTTCCGCAGTCCCTTTTTGTGATACACCAACCCCTGGCCCTGGTGATTTTCTCTAACCCACTCCATCCCTTCTCCAGCAGGTCCCATGGTTCACCCCCTTCTTCTCTAACAACACCACACCACTCTAACCCACTACTGCGTCAGGTCCCATGGTTCACATTAATGGTGGAGATGAGATAACAATGGATGAGGTAGATCCTCTCTACAGTCTGACAGTCGGGTCACCACCTCTATACAGCAATCTTATAGTCGATCACAACTCTCCACAGCAGGTTAGTCGGCCGGGGTAACGAAGGTATCTCTTATCGGGGTTGGGCAATTTTCCAAACTTTGAATCACAACAGTTTCAATTCTTTAAAATCCCTTCTCTCCTCCAGAGTATTGGTAGCAGCAGCAGTGGGCAGCTGAGAGACGCCCCGACCCCCTCCACATCAACAGCAGGGCCTGATGGGGGTGGTGGAGAGATAACGGCAGAGCAGGGAGCCAGTCCTGATGTTTCTGGGGATCCTGGTTACAGCAGTGATACTGAAAGGTAATTGACTGTAGGTGAAAGAGAGAAACAGTTGCGGAGCTATTTCAGAGATATGGTTAAATTATCTAGTCAGCATTTGTAAGCTATAAGGGATCCTATCTTGTTACATTTATACTGGATCCCTATAGAGAGGGGTCTGTACTCTGTAGAGGAGGGCCTGTAGACATGTGTGTAGCTACCATTATAGAACATCACACAATACAAAAGCGTGTAAACAGGAAACGGTATAGGGACGGTGTTAAAATTGAAACTGAGAAACACCGCGTAAAGTGTCACTCTTGACGTGTCTACTAAAACTCGCACACTATTATTATATGGCCATATAGTGGTGCGATACTAAAATACTGTGCAACATTGCACTCTGCAGACCTGTCTCTCTTTCAATTTCACTTCTTTCTTTATGTGTGTTTCTTGTGCGCTGGGCTAGTACTACAGTGGAGTTTGTAAATTGCCATGACAACAAGAAGGTACCTGGTACCCTTTCCAGTCTCCAATACTGCTCACATTATATACTCTCTTTCGGCTTCATCTGATATTATCTAGTGCACTTAACAACCTCTCATTATCCTTCTCCAGGACCCTTGACAAGGCGGTGGAAGTGAAGGAACAAAAGTTGTACCCTGACAACTGTTTACGTTTCGATCTGTTATCTTGTTACAAATGTAAGTGAGTTAGAGAATAAGGATCGGTTGATTGTTTATTAGCCGCATAATCAGTGAATAAATCTTGATTTCTTATTCCGGCTGGACGAATTGATCCTACCCCATCCCCCGGCAACATTAATATTGACATCCCCCCTTCATCCCAGCACGAGGTGTAAAACTAAACAGTTGCTATGGTGAATTCTATGGTGGCCAGGTTACTGCTATTACTGGTCCAGCGGGATCTGGCCGATCTACCCTACTGAAGATCCTAGCGGGAATCAAGTTAGTATACCACACCTAGTAGTTGCATCTCTGTGTTTTCAGTCTCATGACACGACACTCCCCACCCTTTAGTAGGTACTGCAGTTCTGTGTTCGTTGTCACAGTGACAGTTGACACTGTCACACTCACACAATACTGTTTCATTGTTACAACCCCCATTCTAGAAAGTTCTTTGTTTTGCAGGGTAAAGAACAGCAAGGGTAGGATAAAAGTTGGTAATATTGACAGAACTACACAGATCTTCAAGGAAGCGATCATCCTACATTACCCCATCACTGTATGATCAGTCACCTTACTGTAAAGGAAACACTACAGGTACACACACATCATTAATTGGTAGCTCAGTTACCCCTTCCTACCTCAAGCGGGAGCCCTTGCTCTACCGAATGATAGGCACCGTAGTACTGAACTAAGGATATTATAGTATGTAGTCATAACTGAGATATGACACCTAAGACACCTCCACTTCCTTGCACAGTGTTCAGCAATAGCATGTTGTTCCTCAAGTCTGTCAGAGCACGACAGGAACAAGGAGATAATGAAGATTCTAGATCTACTTCTAACTACTGACATACTCAATAAAAAGGTGCGTGTATTTCCTATGATATCTCATGGGGGGTGATTCTGGGCCTGGCCAAGTCTTTATTAATTGAATATGTGTGTCTCTACTTAGTGCTTCAATTTTCAGAGCTATAACGGGCTCAATTAAATATTCTTTTCCTCATCTAGGTTTACGATTTGACCCTTGTGGAGCAGAGAATTCTTTGCCTGGCCACAGAGCTGTTACGAAAACCAACTTTTATTTTCATTCAGGATCCCCTTCGGTAAGTAACATCTGGGTCATGGGCGATTTTAGTGAATTAACAAGAAAAACTGTGCTTGGTTTCCCAAACTAAACCTCCCCTATCCCCCACGTCCGACGTTCTACCAAGCTCTAGTGCATGTATATGTTTCCCAAACTAAACCTCCTCCTCCTCCTCCTCCCAGGGACCTGAACATCCAGCACCAGATGTTCTACCTGAACAGGCTGATGTTGTTGAGAAAGGAGAACATTGCAGTGGTATTGTGCATGAAGAATGGGATCAGTACTGCAACTCTTCAGTTCATTGACAATGTGAGTGTTGCTTAAATGGGTTTCTACTTGCCCGGGTTTGTTGGGAAAAATCGCTCGGTTTATATGCAAGGGGAACTCAACAGTCATCGCAATTAAGTTATGTGCTCAGACTATCAGCCAACCTTGATACCAATATCGTCAAACCTACCAGAGAATGATTTCCAAAACATAACCTTCATACATTTCAGCTGTATATTCTGGCAGAAGGGTTCACAGTGTACAGTGGTCCACCCTCGGATCTATCCAAGTTCTTCAAAGATGCGTCAGATGACCCCACCTTCCCTGATATTCATCTTGGTAAGTCTTGGCACACAGCCAAAGTGCCAGTTCGGCCGTTATGTAGATATTCTGCTGTCTGGCGGCGCCGAGCCGATCTGAACACAGAATCAAACCGGGTTCTAGCGCTGCCAGACAGATATATTCTAAGCTGCCAGTACAATACAGACCTTCTTTGACTGATTTCTAACTCAAGCTAACTGAATTCTCACCAGAAGACTTTTTACATGTAGGTCGCCAGACTCGCTTCGACAGACTTCTATCAGGTCATTCAGCAACATGTTTTACGTTGTTCATTCTTCTCCTTTACCAGCTCTGTAGAACAATTAGAGATAACTTTGCGAAGCACTTTTGTATAACTTGACTTATGTCACGTCCTGCGCCTTACTTTTAGTCGGTGTTGGGTGTCAATCCTACCAAGGATCAGGCTGTTTAATTCAATCTTAAATACTTCAACGAGTTGTCCATAGTAGTAATTCCATATCTCCCACCCTCAGTGTTGTCCCATTGTGCACTCAATGATATTGGGCACCAGGTGGAGTACAATGAGGAACGGTGTAGGAGGCAAATTGTGGGACCCGAAAATCATCTGACTTACGAACCAAAACCTAAAGTAAGTCCTCCCCAATTCCTCTCTTTCTCTCTAAATTCGTTATTATTTGGATAGTGATCTTCCACAGAAGCAAATATTTGTTTGGAAGTCCCTGTGGGGGATCAATCATTAACGTATTTACTCCTTTCAGAGTTGTTTGACTCACACGTACCAAGGATTCAGCATGTGTAGTCGTTATTCCATCGCCCTGGCCCGGCAGGTCCGAGCTGTAGCTTACAGGTGAGGTTCTGGAACATGATACCCAAAACACCGCTGTTTTTTGTTTCATTTTCCATCCTCCCCAAGTTGCTGAACAACCGGTACAACTCCTAACCTGATACCCAGAACACTGCTGGTATTTTTAATGTTCCAAATCAATTCCCCTAGTGACTTCTCCCCTCTCCTCCCTCGGGTTGCTATAAAACTCCTAACAAATCCCCTCCTCTCCTCTCCCCAGGTTGCGATACAACTCCTAACCAATCCCCTCTCCTCTCCAGGTTGCTATAGCAACTCCTAAGTCCTATTATCAATCCCCTCTCCTCTCCTCAGGTTGCTATACAATACCCTGGTAGGTATTGTCATGGGAGGGATCTGTTTTGAGGTGGGACTTGGTGGACAAACAGCCCGGGAAAATGCAGGCTATCTCTTCTTCTCCATCATATTTCTTTTTATTGGGGCTATGGTCGCCTCGGCTAGACGCAGTAAGTTTGATAACGGCCCTCCCTGTCTCCCCCTAGAAATTTGGGCCCTCCCTGTCTCCCCCTAGAAATGTGGGCCCTCCCTGCCTCCCCCTAGAAATGTGGGCCCTCCCTGTCTCCCCTAGAAATGTGGGCCCTCCCTGCCATGCCTCCCCCTAGAAATGTGGGCCCTCCCTGCCTCCCCCTAAACTGTGGTGAACGTCTATCTGCCATATCAATTTACTAACAGACACAGTGTCGGCTAGTAAACTGATATGGCAGATAGAGCTACTGCAGCTAGAAGAGGTTACAGTGTCTTTCTCTCCTGCATAAAATATCCAAACTACATAACCTATTTCATGCCTCGAAAACAACAAGGCTAACAACATGTCCCTCTCAATCTAATACCCTCCTCCTCCTCCAGCGAACAGGTACATGTGTATTTACCAGCGGGAGATGTATAACAGGTGGTACAGTAGCTTCTCTTTCTACCTCGCTAAGATGCTGGCAGAGCTACCTGTGGAGATTATTATGAGTGTACCCTTCGCTTCAACCACTTACTTCATGGCAGGTACTAATAGAGGCTTTCCAAATATCTCTTAGTATCTTCAAATATCTCCGATTACCAAGGAAACTTTCCTGTGAATTTGGAAAGTTGGTCACAGAGCGAGGTGTGAGCCACACAATCCGATCCCTGACTGTCTGGCGCCGCGACCCCATCTGAGCGCACTGAATCAAATGGGGGTCCCTGAGGCCTGATAACCCAAACTCTATTAAATATCCCCCTCAGGTAATCCAGCTAATCTGGTATTCTTTGTACACATGGCCATCAGTGTAGTAACAGGGTGTATGGGACATGTGTTCGGGGTGGTCATCATGGCAGTTAGTCAGAAGTTCGAGGTGAGTCTAAAATTGAAGTTTGTTGGTCAGATTCAAGGCCCGATGAGTAATTATTTGTTTCCCATTGTGTGGTTCTCAGTTCGTCAGAGGTTTGTCTGTCACGTTTTGTGACTTTGAATAACACTCCTCTCCTCTCAGATCCAACAGGCAGTGGCGGGTATCTACATCACAGTGAATACTATTATCATGGGGTACATATTCCGTGTTAGATACATGCCATTCCCTGTTAAATGGGCTGCCATCTTGTCTCCATTCCACATGCTATTCAAGAGTAAGTGTAACCTGATTACTATACTGTCCCCCCACTGCCACATCCCATTGCTAACTCCCATCACTGTTGAATTATTATTTGTTCATTTGTTATTTTCCAGGTTTCGTGGTGAATATCTACAACTCGGAGGACCCCCTGTCCTGTCCAACTCCACCTGTGAACTGTTCCAAAACACCCTCCCAGGTACCACTAGAAATTAGGGCACATCTTGCTCCAAAACACCCTCCCAGGTACCACTAGAAATTAGGGCACATCTTGCTCCAAAACACCCTCCCAGGTACCACTAGAAATTAGGGCACATCTTACTCCAAAACTCCCTCCCAGGTGCCACTAGAAATTAGGGCACATCTTACTCCAAAACTCCCTCCCAGGTGCCACTAGAGATTAGGGCACATCTTGCTCCAAAACACCCTCCCAGGTGCCACTAGAAATTAGGGCACATCTTGCCCCAAAACTCCCTCCCAGGTGCCACTAGAAATTAGGGCACATCTTGCTCCAAAACACCCTCCCAGGTACCACTGGAAATTAGGGCACATCTTGCCCAAAACTCCCTCCCAGGTACCACTAGAAATTAGGGCACATCTTGCCCCAAAACACCCTCCCAGGTACCACTAGAAATTAGGGTCCTATATTTGCTGCCCTACATTCTACCATTAACTCCCCTTCCTTTCAGTTGCTCTACCTGTACGGGTTTGAGGGGGAGGAGTTCAAAGTGGGTAACTTCTGGTACCTTCTTTACCACCTTGCATTCCTTCATGCTGCTGCCTTTGTGTGTATTGCAGCGAGGGGACGGTGGTTTGATACAGAGCTTCCCACACCTCACTTCAACAAAAGTGCACACATCTGCCTCACACAACCACCCACCAAACGTTAGTATCGGTATTTGAGAGTGTTTTTGAGAAATGAGAGGTAATACTTGAATATGTAATTGCACTTGTTTCCTTTCATCGTACATGTATAGAAGCCTAAGCCCTAACTTCCCTTCCTTCTCAGCACAACTATCAGAGCCTGGTGACAGGTCAACTAATTCAGGGTTAAAAGGGTGCTTAGCAAGCTGTCTGGAATGCTTCAACTGCAAACCATACAAACCAATGACTCTTGTAAGTACACAGATGTTTCAAACTGTCACACACTCACCCAACATGATGTAGGTACTACGTGTGACAGTTTGAGGCCCAGAAAATCGAATAGTGGCTGGATGTCGAGGGTGACCGACATCCAACCACCATTTGTATTCTTAACCCGGGACTTGCCTTGCTCGATCAGCTGCTCGAACAAAACAACCCGGCACTAAATCACAATTTATAAACCCGACTGTATAACTATAGGGTGAGGATGGAAATGAGTTCTACCTATAACCCAGACCCATCGGTGTTGTACCTCCCCCCACATTTGGGTAAAACAATCGTGATTCCGTGAACTGTGAAATGTAACTGTAAAATGTAAAATGTGCTTGTTGACTCAACTCCTCACCATCCATCTCTCTCTCTGCTCCTTGCTAGAACCATTGAACTCTCTTTCTTACATACAGTGCTGCTTGCAGTGAAAATACGGTAACGCAAAATACAGTAAGGAGACGCGCACGGTGCATAACGTGCGGCAAAAAGTTCATGTGTCAGCACGTACTAGCGCCCTGATTGGCCACGGTTGCGCGTCGTCTTACTGTATCTTCGTTTTCCATTACCGTTTTCCCACTACAAGCGACCGTGATACAAAGAACTTGAGATGCCATGATAGCTTCTATCTCTTCCCCTCCCGTACCCATGTGAAGACTTGTGCTGTGTTATAGGCCTCACAGTACCTCAACCTTCCCTTGCTCGACCCTCCCCCTTTGAACAAAACAACTCCGACCATAGAACGAGATACCTCTTGGTGGTCCCCCGGGCCCTTCAAATGTGATGTGTAAAGAAGGGGTAAACGCTACAGACAGACCCCTCTTTTGTTCAGTGATTGTGAGTCCATTGAAAGGGCATTGAAACACCTTCCCACATTAAAATATGTATTATTGTGTACAAATTAAAAACAACGGAAGTTTATTGTGTACAATTGTTATACATACAACTACCGTACCTACTTGTTGTGGACTGTGTACCACGTACAGAATACAGAATACACATGTGCAATTCTAACTTCCTCCTTTTCTTACAGTGTTGCTACCGTGGCTCTAAAGACGAGAATCAAACGAACGAAAAACATGAAAAACTACAAAATTCAGATGTGTGATTGAAATATAATTGGACAATGTGTATTTTGATTTGTATTCGGACAGTTTTGCATGAATTATGATTGTTTTATGATGTGGCTAAGTTATTTTAACCAGTTTGTAAGGGATGTATTTAACCAGGGCTCCCTCTCTTGGGAATTATTGATGAGACGGGATGACTTGATACGGTTTATAATACGTGTGTGGTATATTGGAGAGGTGTGTTTTTGTAGCCCCCTTTTCTTAACCACTGGTAATATCAGCTGTTTGTTATGTCTTTCCGGAATCCAGGTGGAGCCTATTTTTTCCCCGCCCGGGTGAATGCCGAAGGCATTCACCCGGATGCCTTTTGCAAAAAGGCATAGGGGTTTAGAATTCGACAAGTTTACATACTAGTGAAGTGTCACGCTTTTTTTGTCCCGTGACGTAACCCAATTAGTTGCGAGGGACAACGGTGTTGCTCCTTCATCAAATACTTCAATGGCACGTTTTCAGGAAATGTGAGCCGCGCAATGTGGCGCACAATTTAGTGCTACTAAAACACAATGATTTGTTCTATACGGTTTGAGTGATTCATAAATGATCGAAAATTTCTGTCCCGCCTTCACATTAGATAGTTATGAAAATAAAGGTTGGCGGGGAAACATAGCATTATAAAACATAATGCAGTTATTCTTGTTAGGGCGTGGGAAGATTCTATTATTGTTGTGGTGGTACACTGGGCGTGCTCGGGCATGCCAATTCTAGAGGGATCTCACATGAGGGAACGCGGAATGACGCGCAGTGCGCGTAAAAATCTTCGAACTGCTTTCAATAGGATACTTTACTTTTCGCGCAGTCACCGCGCGCATCCCCAACACAAGCATGGTTCATTCCAAAGGTTTTTTGCCACGGACGCAACGGCTGTACCACCACAACACAGAGAAAACAAATTAAAAACGTTCCATAGTTTTTTGGTTATGTAAAATGACTTAAAAAAGGAGCTGCTAATAAATTAATAAGTTATTCCTCATCATCCTCTTGGTTAATCTGGAAGTACCTCAGCTCGTAAGTCGTGGGATTTGTCGCAACCACCCTCAGCCAATCTCGCAGGTTCTGCTTCTTCAGGTACTTCTTGGTCAGGTACTTGAGGTACCTCTTGCTGAATGCAATGTCACTCAGGATATTCACCTTGTTTCCCTCCCTCTGGACAGCGATGGATGACCCCAGGTTCCCGGTCTTGCCTCCCACCTTGATCTTCTCATTCAGATAGTTTGCTAGATCTGCCGCATCGAGGATCCTGTCCTCTGAGGGGTGTGTGCAATCAAGGGTAAACTTCTTCTGTACCTTCTTGGTCTTCTTTGTCTTGGGCATCTTGGGGGGTCTTGCTAGTGAGAAGAGGTGAGGTTAGTTATTTGGGTCGGTGTTTAGACAAGGGAAGAATAGGCTTGTTGCCTGTTGGTATACCACATTTATGGAGAAGGGATAAAATCATGCAGGAAACATTCGGAAAACTTGTGCCCTAATTCATTCGGGAAATGACCGATAACTTGGGAGATAGATATCGAGGCAACATGGGATAAGGGATATCATAAAGCCAGGGAGTAAGGGAGTAGAGACGGGATTAATCTCTCACAAACATTAAATCTTAATATAACGAATAGAATACAAATACAATTATTCAATGTTTTAACCATTGACAATACATATTGACAGACATCATAATAATATTTCTACTCTGTCTTCCTCTTTTCTCCCCTCAAAACCACACATGCGTTTCTGACCACCCGAGGAAAAAAAAGAAGGAAAACTTGAGATATTTACACACCGTCCAACGAAGAAAAAAAAGAAAAGAGTTTGTTTGTGTGAGACCAGCACACTATATATCTCCACCCTCTCTCTCTATCCTTTCATCTCTCTTTTTCTCACTCTCTCTCACTTCAGTCCCACTAATATATGTCCCTCTCGATCTGTTGCTTGTTTAATCTCGTTCAGCCAGTGCGTTCAAATGTTCATCAAGCTCTGCCTCGGTCAGCTTCCTGAAAGGGAATTTGGGGGAGAATTTAGATTTACTGTTACTCAATAAAAAGAAGAAAGTACCCAAATAATCTTGTGTGGCTCACAACGCTCTGTGAGGGTTCGGTAGATCAATAATAATCTACCAAGGGTGAAGGTACCCCCAGCCCTCATGTTATTCCCAATAGTACTCACTACTCAATAGTGTTACCTGAAGGTGGGGGATTTCTCACTGACAACACCAATCTCAATCTCAGAGGGTTTGAAGTCAGTTGCAAGAACATGGCTGAGGGCAGCAATGGCAGTCTGGATCACATCGTTCTCAGCCATCATACCTGGAAAATAGAGGGTTGAGTAGGGGGTGGAGGGGAGCGTCTTAAATACTGATGTCATGTGACTGAAACAAAAGAGATGATATGATGATTGATGAAGGGTAGGGAGAGAAACAGAAATGAAGAGAGGGAGAGAGAGAGAGAGAGAGAGAGAGAGAGAGAGAGAGAGAGAGAAAGGGAGAGAGAGAGAAAAGAAAGAAAGAAACTCACTGTTCTTCTTGATTTTCTTCTCCAGATAGTTGTTACACTCAGTCTGTTTAGTTCCAGCACTACAAGCACGGAATCCACAGAAGAATCCAGCAGGGTCAACTCTGTAAAGTTGAGCTCCCTTCTCCTGATCCCAACCTGGGTATGGGATGTGTTATAAAACTGGGTAATTTGGAATTGTGCCAGCTGGATATTTTGAAATCGTTTCAACTGATGTTTTGGAATGGATTAGCAGAGAAACATTCACGAAAGACTATTTCAGAATGCAGAAATAAGTGTACACACAACAGGTGGGGACAATAACAAATATGATGTTCTTTCCCCTGTAAAATATTTTGTTGCTGCCTAAAATCACCGTGTTTTACGTTGAATTCACATACCGATAAGGATCATACAGCAGCCAAGAGGTCTCATGTGAGCAATCTGGGTGTATGATTGGCCAATATCAGCCAACCTCTTGGAGATCATGTCAGGGGGCATGTCATATCCATACTCGTATTTGTACTCAGCAGCCTCGTACCTAGCCCTCTGAACCTGAGGAGGGGGGAGGGGTGTTAGGGATCTGGAGAAAGGAGTAGTTTGAAACAGAATAAGACTGGATTGGTACTGATTACTTTGATAAAGTTGGAACGGATTAATGTGATAACATAAACCCAAACAACCAACTTCACATAACCCAAACAACCAACTTCACATAACCCAAACAACCAACTTCACATAACCCAAACAACCAACTTCACATAACCCAAACAACCAACTTCACATAACCCAAACAACCAACTTCACATAACCCAAACAACCAACTTCACATAACCCAAACAACCAACTTCACATAACCCAAACAACCAACTTCACATAACCCGAACAACCAACTTCACATAACCCAAACAACCAACTCCACATAACCCGAACAACCAACTTCACATAACCCAAACAACCAACTCCACATAACCCGAACAACCAACTTCACATAACCCAAACAACCAACTTCACATAACCCAAACAACCAACTTCACATAACCCAAACAACCAACTTCACATAACCCAAACAACTAGCTCCACATCACCCAAACAACCAACTTCACTTTACCTGCATATCACTATCAGCTACCATGCCCGTCATGACACACCCTGTGTTCTTAGTGATCCTGTACAGGTGAGTTACAGTCTCCTCATCGACCAGCTTGTCAGGGATCTTCCTCTGAGAGATAACACATACACTGTCCTTACCTCGCACACCAATACTGGTCAGACCACTCTGGTTGATGGCTTTAAACGCATACTCTGAAGAAATGAGGGGTTTAATAAGGGTGTTAGTCAGGAGTAACAAGGATTCCTGTGAGGAGGGGGTGGGGATAAAATAGTAATCAGTAAAGAATAGTTATTTCAAAACAAATTGTCACGTACCAACTTGGTACAGTCGGCCCTCAGGGGAGAAGATAGTGATGCTCCTATCGAAGCCAGCACTAGATCCACCTCGAGACATGGCTAGAAGAGGGGGTTGACGTTAAGATTGATCAAATCACAGTACAACGGTTAGATTGCCTTGATCGACCCACTTTTTAATCGTATAGGAGGGTTAGAACATAACAACGGTTGGACAGATGTTTAGTAAGCAGGTCAAGTTGAGTTTTTAGCATTAAGATATAGATAAAGGAGAACTATTCCCTATCCTCCAAAACTTTGGGCAACAGTTTCGATACTGGGATTTGTTAAGATTGATTAAACATATTCAAAACAAAATAAACGCTAGTTGAAGGTGTGCTTATCTGGGTAATAGTTTACAGATCTGAGACAACTGCAGCAGTATCCAAAGCTGTAGAGTGTAGACAAGTGACAACACAGATATGATCTCCATGCGTAATACTGTCCTGTCTCCGCTCACATGGAGATCACCCGTGCAAGAGCAGTGATCTCGCGTCGGTGTGTCTCCTGATACTATTACTGTCTTCTCATCATGTGCCTGGTTTAGCACCTGTTACCTTCTGAACATCTAAATGTTCAGAATCTGGACTTTACAACGGATCACTTTAGGAGTAAATGAAACGGTATCTGATTGTGGTGCTCCGTAAATTTTCTTCCCGCACATGGTCTACGTGTGACGAGGTCCAAGACACGAGAAAATTAAAAAGCAATCAATGTTGACGGACTGAGTCTAGAGTCTTGGACGTCGATTACCACGCGATATACAAATCTTTCTGCGGGCGGCCAATGTGACGAGGCACCACTGAGATAGATAATCGATTACACTACCCGATAACCCTATTTCCCAACGGAATAACAATCTGTTCCTCGATTCGCAAGAAAGAAAGCCAGATTTTTTAGTTTTGTGTGTTTGTGTTTTCGATTTTAAGATTTTATTTGCTTGAACGGATTTTTTGCTTTTTAAATTAAGCTCGCGCGGCGCGGCGTAAAATCATGATTTACGCGCGGCGTCTCATTTGCGCGTACCAAAAATGCAACAGTGTGGCTAAAAATTTTTGGTCTTCCAAATAATATGACTTTGAGACATAAAAACAGCTCAGTTCTCTATTATAGAAAATTAAATCTTCAAACTCGAATAAATTAACATTTCAAAAGTTTACTGGAGCGGTCACTCTGCACAATGATGTCAGTTCGTTTGAGTTTTCCGTCTTGCTGTCTCCCTCTTGGCAAGAAACACCCCAAACTCCTTAACAATTTCATGTTCTCCTGTCACCCTCACACTATCAGATCCAACATCGAGATGGACGTTAAACTGAGGAGGAAAGGAATTATAACATCTATAAATAGAGCTGCACCATGGGACCTGTCAGTTAAGGCACACCTTGAAGAGGGCGTGAAGCAATATTATTTATCAGGTGTGTATTAAATACATACAGATGATGTCCGAAGATGTAATACACACTGTACATACACTGTATTTAATACATTACCTGTTCGGACATCTTCTCCCAGTTGATATCTGACTGATTACAGGGCAGTGATTCCGTTGCAATCTCATCTTTTAGTCTCTACGAGGAAGGGGAAGTTGTTAGAATATTATTTTATCCTATTTTACCGACATCTGTTACAGAGGCCGCCCGAGACAGTCGGTGGTTACAAGTCAAATAAAGTTGCGTTACAGTAACGCAACTTTATTTGACTTGTAACCACCGACTGTCTCGGGCGGCCTGAGCTCCAAGATTTGTATGAACAAGAGGACATCGACAAGCTGAACAAGTGGGAACAGGACTGGCTCCTTCGTTTCAATGTGAATGATGGGAAATGCAAGGTGTTGCACATTGGTAAAGACAACCCGAAAAATGCCTACTTCATGAATGGTTGCCAACTACCGGAAGTAAGTGCTGAGAAGGACTTGGGAGTACTTACTAGCTCAGACCTAAACTGGACAACATGTATCGAGAAGGCAAGCAATCAATGTTGACGGACTGAGTCTAGAGTCTTGGACGTCGATTACCACGCGATATACAAATCTTTCTGCGGGCGGCCAATGTGACGAGGCACCACTGAGATAGATAATCGATTACACTACCCGATAACCCTATTTCCCAACGGAATAACAATCTGTTCCTCGATTCGCAAGAAAGAAAGCCAGATTTTTTAGTTTTGTGTGTTTGTGTTTTCGATTTTAAGATTTTATTTGCTTGAACGGATTTTTTGCTTTTTAAATTAAGCTCGCGCGGCGCGGCGTAAAATCATGATTTACGCGCGGCGTCTCATTTGCGCGTACCAAAAATGCAACAGTGTGGCTAAAAATTTTTGGTCTTCCAAATAATATGACTTTGAGACATAAAAACAGCTCAGTTCTCTATTATAGAAAATTAAATCTTCAAACTCGAATAAATTAACATTTCAAAAGTTTACTGGAGCGGTCACTCTGCACAATGATGTCAGTTCGTTTGAGTTTTCCGTCTTGCTGTCTCCCTCTTGGCAAGAAACACCCCAAACTCCTTAACAATTTCATGTTCTCCTGTCACCCTCACACTATCAGATCCAACATCGAGATGGACGTTAAACTGAGGAGGAAAGGAATTATAACATCTATAAATAGAGCTGCACCATGGGACCTGTCAGTTAAGGCACACCTTGAAGAGGGCGTGAAGCAATATTATTTATCAGGTGTGTATTAAATACATACAGATGATGTCCGAAGATGTAATACACACTGTACATACACTGTATTTAATACATTACCTGTTCGGACATCTTCTCCCAGTTGATGTCTGACTGATTACAAGGCATTGATTCCGTTGCAATCTCATCTTTTAGTCTCTACGAGGAAGGGGAAGTTGTTAGAATATTATTTTATCCTATTTTACCGACATCTGTTACAGAGGCCGCCCGAGACAGTCGGTGGTTACAAGTCAAATAAAGTTGCGTTACAGTAACGCAACTTTATTTGACTTGTAACCACCGACTGTCTCGGGCGGCCTGAGCTCCAAGATTTGTATGAACAAGAGGACATCGACAAGCTGAACAAGTGGGAACAGGACTGGCTCCTTCGTTTCAATGTGAATGATGGGAAATGCAAGGTGTTGCACATTGGTAAAGACAACCCGAAAAATGCCTACTTCATGAATGGTTGCCAACTACCGGAAGTAAGTGCTGAGAAGGACTTGGGAGTACTTACTAGCTCAGACCTAAACTGGACAACATGTATCGAGAAGGCAGTATCCAAGGCAAAATCTTGGTGACGCGGTCACCCCTCCACTAGGGCCGCGCGAAGCGCGGCAAACGAAGCTCGCGAAGCGAGCTGAGTGGGATAGGGGATGTCATCACCAAGGCAAAATCAGTCATTTCCTGGATCACCAGAAGTCTCATTTGCCGGAACAAATTTGTCATGCTGAATGTTTACAGGACTCTAGTAAGACCTCATATTGAGTATGCTGTCCAAGTATGGAACCCACCTGCAGCCCACGGATACTGGAAGCTAATTCTGAAGATCGAATATGTACAGCGTTCTTTCACGCGGCTAATTGACGGGATTGGATTACTTCCCTACAGCGAAAGACTGAGAATTCTTCAACTCACCACACTACTTGAGCGTCGCATGAGAGGTGATCTCATTGAGACGTTCAAGATAACATCTGGAAAAGTGGACTACGGAAAGGATTTATTCAGAGTTTCACGCAGTGGTACAAAGATTCTGAAGGACGGGCGTGGGGATGGAGACTCCATCTATCCAATCGAGTAGCAAACTACTGGAATAAGATTCCAGCTAATGTGAAGGAAGCAAGCAGTGTGGATGCTTTCAAAGCACGCCTGGAGCAGTACAAGGCTAGTACAATTGCGAGTGGAGCACCGTCTCTGGGGCACTTCTGGGAGCTGAGTGAAATCCTGATTGCAAAAAGTAATAATAATTGTAATCATGATTCGTATGCTAAGTACATGTCTGCTAATCCGTCACTAGCTAAATTAAAGGGAATTAACACCAACATGTTTTAGAGAACCGAATTGATTTAATGGTCAATGTATGTGCATGATGCACATTTCAATGTTTATTTTTAATTACTACTGTGCTGTCTGGCGCCGCGACCCATCTGAGTGCACTGTCGCGAGAATCAAATGGGGTATGGCGCCGCCATACAGCTACTGTGGGAAATGGAAGTGAGTTTAGACGTACTTTGCGTAGAGTGAATTCCGAGTTGGCCGTGTGGCCAAAATCTTTATTATTATTAAGTTATGAATAATTTGAGTGACAGGCGACTCAATGAACAATGAACAAGATATACCAGGATTTTCCCAGCAATTGTCGAATCCACAGTTTCACGGAATGTTCCAGGTCCAGTGACTGTCAACTTGCCATCTTCACTAAATGTAACTAGAATATCGTAATCAGCTTCTAGACTTTTCCTCATCTCAGCATCGATGGCAAATTTGTGCAGATGAGCCGGACAATCTAACTGTTAAAAGATTAGCTGTTTAATGAAAACGGAAACCCAGCAAACAACTTGCGGTACATGAAGGAATTATTCTCATCATTAAAATTAGTTGCAGCACAGTATGACGTCTTTGTGTAAAATTAAAAGGAAACTAACCTGCCAGGTATCTAGAGATGAGACAAGTTCATCCAGGTCCTCTTTTAGGTTCTGTAGAGACGAGGAGTAGGTGACCAGCCTTCCATCCAGGTAGGCAGCCTCGTGCACTAACAATAACTCACCGAACTTAGAACTGTGCTCCTGAGGGGAGAGAGAGAGAGTGAGAGAGAGAGAGAGAGAGAGAGAGAGAGAGAGAGAGAGAGAGAGAGAGAGAGAGAGAGAGATAGAGAGAGAGAGAGAGAGAGAGAGAGAGATGATTGGGGAACTGGAACCGATATAATATTTATTCTTCAACATACCAGCAAATACCCTGCGTGTTCAGTAAGGAAGGGGGCAATCTTCATCCACCAGGTCGTGGGAGACATCATTTAATAGTGCGATTGCATTATCTATCGCTTCTTCGCTCCCAATCATCCCACTTAAGGAGCCATCTACGAGAGGAAGGAAATGGGGAGGGGATCCAAAGAGGAAATTGAAGAAAAAGGTGATAATAATGATAATAAGACCTACCTTCAGCCCCTTTTGAATTCGACGTATTGTTTTCTCCTGGAATTTTCTTAATTCTCTCCTCATCTCTGTCAAACAGAAACTCAAGGTAGATCTTGGGCAAGGACGTACTCTCCTGAAAAAATGCTTGTTTTAGTACTCAACAAGATAAATAAATCTAGGCTATATAAATGGGAAATGATGTACGTTGTATACATCGATCTAATCGACTTTTCCTAGCCCTCCCGCGCATACAGAGCGGAAAATTCATTGATTAAGTGATTGAAGGCTTTTCAGGATATCACTGCGCTGGCAAGCGCAAAGGTTGCCATCCCCCCCTCAAAAAGCGCCGCCAGAAACGCAGCTATACGTTTTATGGGTGTTTGGCTGAAAATCCAGATTTCAGAAGGCTATAGCGTGGCTCCCTTTCATCCGTTTGACTTGAAATTTGGAATGTATACCCGGCTTGGGGTCTTTGACTCAAGTTCAAAATTTCAAGTCTCTATCTCATCTGGAACCGGAGTTACAGACAGGTCCCATTTGCCCTAAATTCAGTGTAACAGGCATGTGCGCGCGCGTGCGTAGGAGAGACGCTTTTTATAAGTGAATGTGACGCCAAACGAAAAGAGATAGAGACTTCATCTTTTCACAGCTGGTAGAGGAGGGTGAGATTCCTTCCCACGCCCTTGAGATGCAGGCCGCGGCTAATGTCTACTTTTTTAGATAGCAATAGTGTCCTACAGACCAGGCAGGGAATCTTCAGGGGTGACCCGGCATACCCCGGGGTAAACCATGAAGCTCTTGAACTGCCTGGAGCATCTCACATACCACTCCAAGGAAACAGAGCTGCCCTCCTTGGGTGGTGTGTTTTTCTCTCTTCCTTTCTCTAATCCGCTCATGACTCATCTCTCTCTGAATAGAGATACCCCCCGGCCGGTATTACACCATCTCCCCAGCCTTGTGCACTGGGCCAAAGTAGATGGCTAAATACCGGCCAAAACCCGTCCTCCAGCAAAAGTCCAGGCTGGAGGAGGTCTAATCTCAACTGGCCTTCCTCTACCTTCTGTCCACCTAGCCTCTGGACAGGTATAAAAGGTCTAACAAGCTAGGTCATAACTGGTTAGCTACCACCGACTCTCGGCAAAATTCCCACGCCGAGGTCGAGATAAACTCAAGGGGTGTTTCCGTAGCCCAACAGGGAGAAACTACACTAACCAGTAGCCTCGCTACTACCTACGCTTCTTCAAAAGTCCATGAGAAGCGTAGGAGATTCCCAAATGGCGATTACCCCCCAAACGATGAAGGTAACAAACCAACATCATCCCTCTCTACCAACAAACAAGCCTCCACAAAAACCTGATCAACAAACAGAACAAACCACTATCCCATGCTACAAAACAAATTTCTATGAGTGACACACATAGATACCTAACCCACTAAACATTTCACACGCCAGAGTTCCGTTAATTGGGAAGGAACCTGCCCTAACTACCCCATGAACGGCCGGACGCTGCATCTGCATCACGAACAAAAAGTGATGTTCCATGAACCCGCATGGAGTACTGATTACAAATCAGAGGTTGGCAGCGCAAAATCTACAAAGGTGCCATAGTCAATGGAGCGTCCGAATTGTCCTAGCCAAGGCCACATCTAAAGCGATCAATGTTGAGATGCCACTCACCAAGGATCGCTGGAGATATCCGAGACTGGCACAATGTGAAAACAGTGCTGGTGCGGTCCTTTTCATGGGACCTGTCAAGGCAGTTATGGGAGACGATTCCACCCTTATCTCCAAAACCATGGACACAAGACGGAGGAAGAAAACTCTCCCGGGGGAAAGAGGAAACTCTGGAACCTGAGCTCCGTCCTTCTCGGGCGTGAGGAACTGGCTGCCGGACGGGATAAAATCACAAGTAGAGGATTGGAAGCGGAGGCGCATACAACAACAACAACAACAACAGCTGGTAGATCTACTGGATGTGTGTGCATTAGTCGTAGTGGGGTCCCTTTTCATCGCCAGGAACGTCCTACAGAACGTCTTAAAGTCGTCATTTTTCAGACTCTAACCAAAATTCTTTGAGCTCAATTTACACCCTGAAGACGGATTCTAATCGAAAATCGAAGACTATATCATGGAAAGAGAACCAGACGTATAAGGGTCTTAAAACGCGTCTAAAGTGTTATGACTGTTTAAAAACAGATATGACGTTATGGGTTTTTTTCGCTATAGCAGACTCAAATCTCATCCAACCGATCTCAAACTTGGTCAGTATCTTCATCTAGGTGGGCCCGATAATATGACGTCATAATTTTGACGTTACAACGTCGTGACGTCGTTTTATGACGTCAAAATGACGTCAAAAATGAAAATTTCTCAATTTCGCGACTCTCACCTCTCTGTACCTATTCTACTAAATCTTCATGGATAAAAAATCCCAAAAATGATGCAAATTATACCAAAACTAATTGAAATTAGTGGGCCGGAAAGGTTGCCTTACGATTTGAGCTACCTTAGGCACCGTAACTTTCACGGGGTAAAGACAAGTTACAGATGCTTCGGTTATCTTCAAAAGGGAATGTACCAGTGCCAAAGGTAGCTCAAATCGTAAGGCAACCTTTCCGGCCCACTAATTTCAATTAGTTTTGGTATAATTCTAAGATTACAAATCAGGTAAGATTATAAATCATAGCGTGTGGTAAAACTTACGGGTAACAGATTTGAGAGACTTTGCTTCGTGTATAAACCCTGATAACCGGTAGTAACAGAGTCCTAGGTTTTGTTGTCTTGTGGGACATTGTGAGGAATGAATTGTCAACTGGTCCTTCTCATCCATCTCAACTACCACTGGCACATCTCGCAACACTGGGGGGATAATTAGTGGGTATTTAGTGGGTAATTTGTGGGTAATTAGTGGGGTAATTAGTGAGATAATTAGTGGGAAAGCTAGAGATTTGAGCAACAAGTCGATGTGATAATTCCAATTTGACTCACGTTTAGGGAGTCGGAAGTGTTCATAATGTCTAATATCCTTCAGTGTTGGCATGTCCATGGTTCCCACCATTTCCCTCACTATCTCCCTCTCCTCAGGAGTCAAGTCCAGGGAGCCCAGATCGACCCGTATGGATGCCTCCCTGGACAGGGGGTGTCTGATGGACGGACCGGGAAACACGTAGTTCGTTGTGTAGTGCCTGGTGGAGGAGGATAGTTTGTTTTATGAAGGAGCAAATACTTAAAATAAAACAATTCTTTACCAGATATGATGTTTACAGTGAATTAGTTGACTTTAATAAGTACCTGATGGCCTCTTCAGGTACCTCAGGTACAGGGGTACACAGTTTCTTCAGTTCTATAGTGTGAGCTCTGATCATTGGAGGTGTGAGGTGGAGGAAGTTCTCTATCACCGCGGCATCCTCATTACCTGGGGCGAACAATGTTAAATTGGGGAATGGGGCAATATTTAACACAATTGGTGGCGAGAAGAGGACGTTGCAGATGTGAGTATTGTCATGTAAAATGTGTAACAATTGCCTCGTTACTATTCAGTAGCCCATGTCCCCAAGAGGTTAGGTTGTCGCAGCTCTTGTATAACACACATACATCCCTTCACCTCTCTTAGAAACAATTATTTAGTCTCTTAAACGACATACCCGCCGACAGAATGTTTCTCCCTCTCTCCACTCTGTCCCGCCAAGTTGTGCTTTCTCGACAGCTAATCATTTTCTTTCAATTATTGTTCTCAAAACAGGCATTATATATGTATTTCGAAATATAGTTTTGATCCCCTATTATATGTGTATTGATTTGACGACAATATATCCACTCTTCTCGCTTACCTTCCCTCGCATACTCTTCTTTCTTGAACTGTTCGTACTAATTTGACAAGAGATCTAGATGATATCTCGAATAGGTACAATGTACCTGGTACATACAATGTATCTCATGTATCTCATATCATATGTTACCTTCAGTCATTGTGTCGCCAGCCACCTCATCAAAGAACTTAGTGCCAATAGATACGCCAGGTAGAATATCTGAAACATCTGCCACCCGGTCCGTTACAACAAAGGGCTTTACACTGAAGTGGAGGAATGAGTGGATTCACTGATTAGTATCACAATTTGATTTTATTTCATAAACATCAGAGGACAAGATGCTCGACCAAGCTTGTCACTTGGGTGGGATGTTTGATTGGTTAAAGGTGCACTACTGCGAGAAGTGATCACGTCTGGGTTTTAACATAACTCCGGGCACCCTAAATTTATTATATTCGAACTTTATCTAACTAACGTTTTATGGGGGCGGTTGTCAAAGTATTCCAGCACCCTCGCCTCCATCATATGCATCGTCTTGTCCCACGAAGGACCTGGCGGGGAAGGAACAAGTCAGTATTATGGGATGGAGGGAAGGGGTGGAGCGAGTTAATATTGGGTATATAGTTAGCTGTAGAAATATTTCAAGGGCCGAGTTAAAATTATACCAGGGCTTGAGTTTAACTGTATACTCTTCATACTATTGTTCCGGGAAGGGGGGGGGGGAATAAGAGAGTAAGACCAGCGTCAAAGAGAATGTAAGCAGTGTGATGGAAAGTGGTTAATGTCATACACTACCAAATACTGAATAATGTCTAATGTGCAGGCTGTAATTTGAAAATATATTTTAGGCTACTCGTTTTTCTCTTTCGGTTTTTCTCCCTTTTATTCATTTCTCTTTACTCGGCCATTTTCATTAATCACCTAACGGCCTTTTATAGTTAACCCGAGTTAAGTGGTTAACGTAAAGTAACCTAACCAACCAACCAAGAAACCATAAGGAAATGAGAGAGAGAGAGAGAGGGGGGGGGAGAGAGAGATAGAGAGAGAGAGAGAGAGAGAGAGAGAGAGAGAGAGAGAGAGAGAGAGAGAGAGAGAGAGAGAGAGAGAGAGAGAGAGAGAGATAGAGAAAGAGAGAGAGAGAGAGAGAGAGAGAGAGAGAGAGAAAGAGAGAAAGAGAGAGATAGAGATAGAGAGAGAGATAGAGATAGAGAGAGAGAGAGAGATAGAGAGAGAGAGAGAGAGAGAGAGAGGGGGAGATAACAATAGATTATAGTCATCAGTGGTTCGTTAGCCAACTGCGTGAGTTAGTAGCTAAGAGTCAGACCCATGGAGACGTCCAATAATAAACCAACACGCAATTAAACATCTCTTTTCTTTAGAGACGCACCAGAATAGAACTTACTTCAGTTACTGCTATTCGTACGAATAAAATTTGCTACTAAACCATCTTTGGTTTGACGTTTTCTCTTAGATTCTCTTGTTCTTCATTGGATTCTATCATGATATCAGTCTCAATTTTCTGGCTCGCGTCCCTCATTAATTGTCATCGATAGCAGTAACGATTTGTCAAGTACAAGTTAGTTCTCATCGATATACTTGCTTATGGGTGGTGTGATCGGAAAGGGGGAGATAGAGGGGGAGAGATAGAGAAAGAGAAGCTAGAGAGGTCGATGAAACTAATGTCACCGGGATCTAGCAGACATATAATGTATCTGATACAGTTCTCAGGTCAGGTCTAGGGGCGTCATGCTTGGGAGTTTTTGTAAAGCTTTGCATGTCACGATCAGCACGCAGTTCCCTTAGACTATTTCTATCTATCTCTCTCTTTCTCTCTCTCTCTCTATCTCTCTCTCTCTCTCACTCTCTCCCACCCTTTCTCTCAAAACTCTTCATCTTCATACGTAGCTTGTAAAACGGTCGTATTAGGACAGGCCCTCATTTCGTTCGTTTTACTTTGCTACTGATATGCATTGTGTAATGAGTTATCAGATTCTATCATTCTGGCATCTATCAGATATCATTTTAGTGAAAAGCCATTGGTTATGTTATCATACAGCTGATCTAATATATTGATTCCACCAACCACTGATATTATCAAGTATAACATCTATCAACTCTCTCTTCCTTGATATTATCTCTCTCTTCCTTGATATCTGGTTCAATTGCAGCGTCAATAATTCTCTACATCGAACACACAATGTTGAACTGCATGTGATGAGGTGGGCCAAAATGGGCCGATGTTGCCCCGCATGTGGGTTTTGAGAGAGAGAGAGAGAAGAAAGGGAAGAAAGAGAAGGGAGAAAAAAAGAAGAAAAAGGGGAAAAAGGGAAAAGAAAGAATTTTTTTTTTTTTAATTGTCCTTCCAACTTCACATGCCAATGATGCTTCTGACTTGAAACATAAATTCTTCAGCCTTCACATCTAGAAATTCGCATAAAGTCGGATTTTTTGAAGTTGTCACCCCAAAATGACCGTGCATGTGAAATTTATCAATTTTGACGCACACACCACACGTTAACATGTGATGTGACGGGCAAAAACATTCCGCGCACGAAAAGGGGGGTGACAACTTCAAAAAATCCGGCTTCAGTTCATCATTTGAAATGCATAAAATTAAAAATCTCTCCGACCTTCTATATTTTCCCTCCCTCCCTCTTCCTCTCTCTCTCTCTATCTCTCTCTCTGTCTAAACTGCGGCTTGATTGAGTGGGATTTGTCAGGGCCACGTGCCTTATAAAATGATGTGTAATAGTGTGTCTTTCTCAGCAGTGCACTCCTCCCATTGCTGTGTAGTACAGGATGTAGTTCTGCGATCGATTAACAACCCATAGTTATAGAATCACATACTTCCTCTACTACTTCCCCTACCATCATATTTAATATTTGTCGGCTCTTATCTGATGATATGCTCTCCCCCACCGTCGCTTTAACCTGCGTCACTTGAGAGTTTGAATTGACGCATAAAATAAAAACCCTAAATATTATTGATGCCCCTTTGTAAGCTAAATAAACACACATACCTGTTTTGTTTAGTTTCGACTGGTCCAAGGTACTGGGTCTGTGTGTGGGTTCTTGTCGGCACCTTTTGGGGGAGCACCTGAAATGAGATCGCAATTAATTAGTGAAATGATCATAGTTGAAACCTATCCCACACAGACAAATGATATTGATAGACGGCAAATTGTAGTACACAATTCAGATAAAGCGTTACTTTTGATTTTCCCTATCTCATTCCCCTATCGTCAGGTACACATTTTGTGGCCAACACCCTGGGCATGTTGTTTATCGTGTCCGTGCCAAACCAAGATCACCCCTGATGCGTTTGCATGGCGGTGACTGGGAAATACAGTGTTCGTTGCACAGACTCCGACAGGGAGGGAGACTCTGGTGGACTAGTAGAGTGGTTCTGGGAGTAGTTGGGTGCCGGAGCTTACAGGCCACTTACCATTCATGTAGTGTGTTTTACAGATTAGAGAATTTATGATTTGATTGCCATGCGGGTACCACCGCTTAGGACGTTGGCGTGATTGTTGTGTAACCATGGTACAAACCAAGCAACTATGATTGTGTTGGTAACCATGTAACCAATGCGAGGACGTACTAATACAGGCCATCCTGGATTAGCCACTAATGAGCGTCGCCGACTCCTCAACCTCTCCACCCCACGTAAGTAGAGAGAAGAGGAGAGGTGAGAGAGAGAGAGAGAGAGAGAGCAGAGAGAGAGAGAGATGAGAGAGAGAGAGAGAGAGAGAGAGAGAGATAGTCGGGAAGAGAGGAGAGAGAGAGAGTGAGAATAGAGAGGGCGAGAGGCGAGTAGAGAGAGAAGAGAGAGAGAGAGAGAGCGAGAGAGAGAGAGAGAGAGACGAGAGAGAGAATACGAGAAGAGAAGAACGAGAGAGACATGAGAAGAGAAACCCAATACACCCGACAGAAATATAGGTCCAATAACTTCATCACTCAGTTATAACTCAGCCCTTTACGACTACTACCACGCACACTGGACTCTACTATTCACAGTCCCCTGTCACATAACCTCGTTCTTAGCTGCGATCATCACGGTGCGCTCGGGTCTCATTGCAGCGATGACAATACCATGAAGGGTAACCAGGCAGAGTCAACCTAGATAGATTTCAAAAGAAGTAATAGTCCACTTAAAAAAAATACTTTTCTTTGGCGATTGGATATGTGGGAAATAGCAATCAACTAATCTCCTAGAATGTCCCTAGCCTTGCTCGACCCTGTCTCATCGTACCCTGCACGGTACAAAGGAGGGTTACAACCGTCGTCTATGATATTGATAGCCCCCCCCCCCTAATTCCAGGTGTTCAAATGGCGTGATGAGATGTGGGGTGTGTTTACCATGACCATTCTATCTGTGCCTACTTCATCTGCCACTCTGTGTTCTTCCTGGTCCATTTTGCTGGAATGTGGCTCCTGGACGGGTCCATGTTATTGAACTTCTGTGATCTGACACTCCGGGATCTCCGATACTTCTTTGCTTTTGTCTTCTTTCTTGTTTACATATCAGGTAAGGTTGGTGTATACTGGATTACTAATATAGATGATGGATTTCTCAACTGACAAGTACCAATACCATAATCAGTACCGGTACTGTTTGTATACCGTTTTCATGAACAGTGAATCTGAAAGAACCCTAATTATTTGCAGGTATTGCGGAGCCGCTCAGCTATCTGACTGCAAACGTAGACTTGAGGGAGAAGATAGGAACGAGTTTCTCAGCAATAGATCAGCACACGAAGGAGATTGGGAAGAACAGGGTTACCCCAGCCCCGTATCCAGTGTACGTGAGCCGCCCAATCAGGGAGGTCTAGTTAGCATGGCTATTAGTTGAATGAAATCAGTTGAGGTCTAATTAGCATGGCTATTAATTGAATGAGGAATGAGTTGCATGGAACCTTTGAATGCAGTAATTACAGTGCATGAAACATATCGGAATGTGCCACATTGATCTACAGTCTATACAATGATATGGAACCATGCCCATTACACAGGATTAGTCTGGATTGAAGATGGGGACAAGATAGGGACAGGAACACTTCAGCTGCAATAGACCGATAAATGCTATAAATCTTTAAAATGAAGACAATATTACAACTGCTAACTACATGTTTTTGTCGAAACCTAGATCTATGTATCTGAAGATTACGTTTCTATTTGCTATTTGATACTCATTAATATAAAATTACGTGTTTTCCTTTCTCGGAGAGCGAGACCTAACGATAAGCTGCTGACAGGCGTGTGGCTTGGGAGTTCGGCTTAACATTGCTGCTAAAATAGATTCAAATTGAGGGAATAAATCACCCACTGATCAGGGAAGTTGGGAGTTGGATAAGGTAGGTGGTGGAGATCAAATAAAACAATGTAAGATTTATTTACAAACTTAGACTCTGACAAATAATAAACTTTATACACATATTTCAAAAAGGGAAAGGTAAACCACCGGTTTTAAACCGGGCACACCAGCTTGGGCACACTCTGCCCTGTGCCCAAGTCACACCGTTGACCAGGTCCAGATTTTCGAGACACCCGGTAAAATTACCGCGCGCTCCCTCTGATACGCACGTTGACGTCACGCCTTCAACATGACTGACCTCGCGCGTTACAACATAAACAGATCTGAAAAGTGTGCCAAATGTCCCACACAGCACCGGCTGATGCACTCTTCAAGAGGGACCGTTAGACCAGTAGCCGGGGAAGGGGGTGTGACTCCCCTCACTGAGCCGTCTCCTCTGTCACCATGAGTGCAATTGTTAGGAGATGGCTATCTACATCAAATTGTGCCCCACACTCCATGGGGATTACATTGTATGGTAGTCTATAACCTCTAGAAATGACAGGCAGATGGGCGATGTAGTATCAACCGGTCTCACTCGGGAGATGGAGACAGATGAAGTGGGAATGGGGACACTCACAGAAGTGTGTTTGTTTGCTGCGATACAAACTATGCAATTTAAAAAGGTATAAATATGTTCAAACGCTCCAAGGGACAAGGAGTATAACTCTCAACCAAGTAAAACTTGGTATTTCTCTTATTATTATCCCTAGGTATATCTGGAGCAGTTGTAGTGCTTGTTTTGAGAAGTTGGATGAAAAGGAGGAGGACTTACCAACGTCAAGTGTTTTTAGCCAGAACTTGACACCAGGCAGCGCCATGCATATCTTGGTACTCAAGGAACTTCGCTCTTTCATAGGTGTCCTGGTATAAGGTGGTACAAAGCGAAACAAGTTACTACACATCATTGTGATTAAAAAATCTGAATCTTTTTGTTCCCAAAATCCGTTATATTATGTTCCTATCCTATCCAAACCCCATAATCAGATAACCTGTCAATATAAGGTAATCAGGTTTAGGGGCGGGTTGGGTGGGTCAGTCTCGACACTTCCCCTGCCTTGTAGTACGTGATGGACGGGGTCCTTAGTACCTCACTGAATCAACTGGTTTCCTGTGAGTCCTAATGTTATGTGGTTTAATCCGGCCGACATGGGATCTGTTCTTCAAAAGGGTCCAGTTCCAGTCAAGCTCAACCTGAGAAAGAGAGAGGGGTGAAACTCAACCTGAGAAAGGGGTGGTGGTGATGGTGGTGATTTATTTTGTCCAAATCAAAGGGGGGAGGCGGGCAGTAGATACGGCTACCAATTTTGAAAAATACAGATATATAACTAGTCTGTTGTGTGTTCTAGAACTTGTGGTTGGCCTTGGGTCATAAATAATTGAGTGGAACACGCTGTAGAGCAGGAGGATCGAGGGGTCACTGAGGACCAATTCAATGCTATAACAAGAATTATTTGCATTATGTATCCATAATGCTACGTTTCCCTGCCCTCTTCGATTTGCCATTCAACTGCGCCCACCGAGTAAGCTGTCCGCAAATGGTGGATTTGGTTTTTCGAAATTTTGAACAAAACGCAGAACAGATTTTTTCAATTTCTCCATAATTTCATCAATCAAAACGTGCGGCCGATTATAAAACAAATTTTGTAGCACGTTACCAGTTTATAGCCGCGCCCCTCCATAAAAATTTCAATTGGTTTTGTGCACGCGCATGTTACTCCGCAAGTGTTGAGATCGTGCGCGCCGCGGAGGTTGCCGTCGCAACGAAAGTGGACACAAAATGGTCCCTCTACCGCTTTAGTTAGATACCAAATGGTCGTTTTCGAATTCTAACCCTGCATGGCCTTTTTATCAAAGTAAAAAGGCATCCGGTTGGAATGCCTTCGGCATTCACCCGGCAGGGAAAAAATAACAATTTTATTTTTATAAGACAGCTTTATACCTTACTCTCGTTTTTTAAGAAACGCTTTAGTAAGAAACGTTTTTATAAGAAACTTTTCAAATGTAAATCACACAATTCAGAGACACCACAAAGAACAGAAATTCTTTTTGTTTTTGGATTGCTTACACCTGTAGTTTCCTAGAAAAAAAAGTTTCTTATTTAAAAGTTTCTTGAAATATGCGAGCTTAATTAACGATAGTAAGGTAAGCTGTTGAAGTGAGCTGTAAAATTGTTTCCATCTTGTGCTCGTTTCTGCAATAGTAACTTTAGTACATCAAAGCAGTTGTTAGGCCATTTCTTTGTATTCTTTCATCCACAAAATCAAACATATTTTCAAGTACAGTCGGACCCCGATTTAGGGACACCCTCGGGGGAAAGGGTCTTGTCCACTAAATCGAGGTGTCAGCATAAATCCGGGTTGAGCCTATTGACCAACAAACACTATTCTATTGCCAAAATGCTATATTATTAAGACTAAAGAACTCAACTGTTATAGAAGCAATATTCATTATTGATAGACAATGATCATTACGATTAGAAAAAGAAAACAATATAAAATAAACTTTCATTTACAAAAAAATGTGGAAAATTATCTAGTAAGTCATACCAGCCACGTCTCGGTTTATTCGAATCGGTGCAACTTACTGGATATACCTGTCCTAATTAGCGGTCAAAACGACGTACAGTGCTACCATAACCGCAATCGGGGTCACCCTAAGCGGGCCCGGGTGGGAGGAGTATACAATTTCAAAATAAACCTTTTTCTCTAACAAATTCTATGGTCAGCACCGATCAAAGAATATGACAATGTACTGTAAATTTGCCAACAAAATTATTAACACATTTTTTAAAGGTTATAACCAGCCCAAGTCACGAATGCGTGTTTCGAATCGTGCATGTCTTATCGCATGTCCTGCTGTATTGAGAGGAACGAAATCGAAACGTGATCCCCTCGATCGAAATTTTGACGCGTATGGAACCTTGGTGAAATTTGATTCATGGCAGCCATGGGGATCCACGTATCGGTTCGTTCCGAAACCGTCTAATTAGCAGATGCTTGCGCATAAGATTGCACCGCTTGCGAACACGCATTCGACATTGCTGAAATCTTTTTGACAAAATTTCACAAAAAATATTCACCAAAAATTTACCACAAAAATTCTAAAATTTTGGGCAAAGGAAAAATCCTGTCCCTAAAATCCGGTTGTCTCCAAAGCGGGGTCCCCTAAATCGGGGTCCGTATGGTACTCTGACAGCTGATCTGTTCTCGTGGCACTGGGAGTGGTCATTACATGAGTTTTTGACATGTGCAGTCTTGTGATACAGTATGCGCAATTATTTAGCATTTTCATTGTAGACCGACTGCTCCCGCCCCAAGTCTAAGTGGCCCCCTTATACCCTATATGGGGAGTTTTAGAAACGGCTGAAGACGTGATACACATGAAGACGTGATACACAGTGATCTCGAAAGCTTCTGTCAATTTATTTGATTTAGTACCATTATATCGTTGTCTGTCTTGTATAGATGTTTACAACATCGAGGACCAGAGTTAAATCGTTTACTCCAGTAATATTCAACTGTTCAGGCTTTAACTCGTGCACGTGCGGTATTTTAATTTACACGTTATCATGTGACAGACATGCAAAACGATTCCGTGCACGACTTTGGGGGTGAACAGTTGGAAAAAAGGAGTATAACATAGACAATGTGGAAGACGTTATTTTTACGTAACCCAGAAAACGTTAGCATTTAGTTTTTATCAAATGCGTAGCTTAATCCGACTGTTTAATGTACCAACGTCAGGACCCCCTGATTTACGGGCAAATCACCACCTGCATACCAAGCTTCCCGATAAATCAGAGGTCCGACTGTAAATCGCCCAATATAACGTTAGAGACTTATCTAAGACTTTTAGCGCTATTTAACATGGCTTCAAATTACACTGCCTATTATGATTTATGATCTCAGTTGCTCACTTGTATAATCTGTATTTCAGATCTTTACGTAGTTCAAATATGTACCGTAGTAACATATATTTGAACATATGGGAATCTTGTTTTTGATAATCGGTCTGGTATTCCCCTTGTATTATACCATTATTATGTCAGGTTTTTATAACTATTTCACCAACCCAACCATTAAAAGAGAAGATTGATGTTGATTGGCGTCGTGAAAAATCTTTTTATTTCATGTCGCTTGACAAATGATACAAGTAACAGAGGGTCCCTTTAAAAGATTTTACGTTCAGAAAGGCTCCTATTCGTGTCTGCTACACAGTACACCCTGTTGCTTGTTTCTATAGCAGGGGAGGAATCAACTCCACCTCTATGTCATAATTATTTATTAATTTCCCCACCGAGTCGAGATGGGACATCTCCAGGAACGGGAGTTATGTTATTGAATTGCCATTACGGTAAAAGGAGGATTGGGCGGAGCAGATTTTCTTACTAAGGATGGATTGTAATTGCCCTGATTTTAAACGTTCTCTAACACAACACTGTAGTATTGGGCGACAGCGACGTAAAAGCCTTTTTGTAGAGTATACAATGTTTCAATTAATGAGGAACCTAGCTATAAGAAATCCTATTATGTGGATTGGTCAACTTTGGACCTCTCATTATATTCGTCTGCAAGAAGCAAGTTAGACGTTGTTGACTTGTCAACTTTTCGGCTATCCTAAGATTCCTCCTTGTCCTCCCTCCTTTCTGCTTTTCTATGTTCACTGAACTTAGAGAAATTGATGTAAGTGCACAAGCCCATAATGCCCGGAGACTCAGTTTTATGGGCCTGAGGGTATCTCTACGTCATAGGACTCATGGAGTTTGGGCATTGTGGTTTGTCATTTAGCCCTTGTCCAAGCCTAACTATACAAACTTTCCTACGGTACGCCAACTACAGATTATGTGTAGACGCGAGTATGTACCTGTTAGAACAAGTGGGTATGTAGGAATATAGTGCTACATCATTGTGGTTCCATTTCTGTCCACAATTGCCAACGCTATTATTTGGTTTACATCTAGCAAGGCGGGTTATCAAATCTGGCCAATTTGAAATCAAACAGTACACCGGCGGGCGTAAAAGCCTTTCCCGGATCGCCATACAGACATTGTCTTTACACTCCTCTCGTTCTCTTTGGATTATTCCTCAAACAGCCCTGCACGGGCACTTCCACAACTTATCTTTTGGTCACACTTACCGGTTCGTGAGGTTTGTTATTTATCCTTTACACCAAGGAGTTGTACTACAGGATAATATTCTACGCTACACTCAAGAGTTTTCCGAACTGACGTCAAAAGGATGTGTGGAAGAAATTGTGATTCGGTAAGGTGGAGGTTGATATGCATTAGGGTGAAGCTGAACCGCATGGCACGATGAAGTGGCGAGGGACAATTATATTGCATACCAGGTGGCTGATACTGTGGGCTGTAAATGTGCCATATTTCATGTTCTTTTAATTTTATGATAGATAAATTTATGGAAACTGCAAGTAATTCAAAAACGTAAGAAAATGAGTTATGTTACTTCCGTTTTGATTTCCCAATAATGAACATCTTCGCAAACTTGCGTCACCGGAAGACTTCGGACTACCAGCACCTGAACCCTTACGGACTGTCAACCCCTGATAGACGACTTGAAGGAAGAAATTGAGAAACACCGACTCCTCCTTGAGCGTTTTGACGTACCCAGTATTGATAACAATATCGTACACGGTACACCCTGCACCTTTCTTATCGACCTGGGAGAAGGGGGATAAAGTAAGGAGAGTGACGCCCTCGTACCCAACTTTTGTCTTGAGAGGAGGGACCTAATCCATGGTATACAACGTTTCTCTAACTCATATAATCTCCAGAGTTATTACTAATTACTGACTCCCCTCCATACCCGCTGCGCTGTGTGTTGTTCCCCAATATCATTGTATACGATAGTCACATGCCGCTCATGTCCATCTTCACTCTCCAACAACGCTACCCAGCTCCTCTACAGTATCTTCTGGGGAGGGGAGGAGGGTTGTGGGGTTAGGGGTTGTGGCGGGAGAGAGGAATGCTCTCCTTTCTGGCGGGGGGGGGGGTGGGGGTCTCAAGTTGTTTTACAAAAACTTAAAAACAAAAAAAAAATAAAAAAATGTATAAGAGAGGAATACAGCGTGTCATCTCTTGGAAGTCACGGAGGAGTCAATTTGACTCAGTCAGATAATGTTGTCCTGAACTTACTTTGGAGCTGGGGGATACTCGTCTGAGTACAGGATATTTTTTTTTTAGTTATTAAAATTTATTTTTGAGAAAACACTTTGTTTCTTCAACGTTCTTCGTTTTGATACAAAATGAGGGCTTTGGCGCTACCTGGAATACAGGGGGGTTATCTGTATCTGAATCAGCAGGCTCTCTTGTGCGGCCTACCCGGTTCAATATAATCAAAATAATCGCAAAGATAGCGGGACACCCTGTACTACCCCAGTCTACTTATCAAAACCACACCTCGATATACGCACCTCGACCTGGTTGGTGGGTTGTTGTTGTTGCTGCTGTTGTTGTTCTCCCAGATTCACCTTGCTCATTAGAGAACTCCAAAACTCTTCGTCCTCTTTTGAGATATCCTCCTCAGGGTTTAGCAGCAGCTGGGACGTAGACATGCTATAAAATGGGGGGGGAGGATACGTTACAGAGAGGTGGGGCCGGGGAATAAGTAAGTTGTGCTGGGATGTCGACATGCTACAGAGTACAGAGAGCTAGAGGTGGGGGTATGTTACAGAGAGGTGGGGTATTACATTCAAAGTTTGTGCCGGGTTGTGTGGTAAGTTTTGTAAAGTTGATACATAAATGAAAATGTGAGGATGGCCAGAAATCCAGATGATTATTTAATTGTGTCAGACGAAGATAATAAAAAAGTCTTTTTAAAACAGCAGCCCACTAAAACAATACTAAACAGTTGCAATTTTAGGTTTCCCCACCTTCTTCATAATCCTCTCACCTGGCCTGTACAATCAATTTTCCCATACAAACAAAACACTATCCTCTAATCACAAAAGAAAAGACAGTTCGGTCTCTGGTACAACAGTAGAGATGTCATGTTTGTCCACCATGTGAACGTGTTCATTGTTTTCTCATGGCAACAAATACCACTCCTTGGTTCAGTTAGAGACCGTACCATGGTCTGGGTCACTGTAAGATAACAACCATGGAAATCCATCCGTGCAATGTCGTCCATTTTGTTCCGGAACTCCCCCGCATACTGACACCAAACTGAATGTAGAGGAAGGATATCCTGGAATGTGATATCTCCACCTTTCACTTTGTTTATTTGGAGAGTCTTTCTCTCCTTGTTCGAGAGAGGGTGTTTCGAGGGCTTGTGTTTGATGGGTGGAGGTTTGTAGGGATTATTCAGGAAGATGTGAGAGTTGGTTTTGATGTGATTATTGACCAGCCCTGCTGTCGCCAGATCTGATTTTGTAGGATGTGCAGCTTGTATTGTTTTGAAAAGGAAGGATTTTGTAAAATTAGAGTTGATGTCCTCAAGACGTCGCTTGTTGTTTCCTGCCATCGCCATCGTCTACAATGGATTTAATGGTGTTATGTTAGAAGAAAGACACTTCAAAACCAAATATTTTTAACGGATTAAAAAAACGTCAATAAATAAGATACTCATAATTAAAATAAAAAGAAACATAATATTCAGACAATTAACTCCGGTCGTTCCTCCCAAAACTTATCACCAATAATATCACAGTGTAACACTTCCAAAACTTTCTTCTTTCTCTTTGTCTCCTCATCCACAGTGGATGTCCACACAATTGTGGACCCCTTTCTATACACAGCAGGTTCATCATTGTAATTCAAACCAAACTCTGAAAACATAATCTCATTCTTGTCAGCTGAAAAAGATCCGTTTAACCGTTTCCTCGCTCCTGTGTGGTCAGTCCTCCCTTTGTAGAGGGTCCAGAAACAGGTATTGAAAGGTTGTTTATATGGCAGTCCGCCTGCCTCCAATTCAGGTAGTTTCTCAAATCCCGCTCCGTCGGTACAGAATAACTCGACCATCAAAACTAGGCGGGCTTTCGCCGTGTGGAGCAGATATGGTTGGGGGGGGGGACCAGTTAAAAACATAGTGACCGGTGAACATTGAACCACAGTATATAGATTTACTCGTGTCACGTACTACTGTACAATACGTTTGATGTCCTTTTAAAAACAAAACTAAACTCATCACTCTGCCCATACGCAAGGAAAATATCCTGAAGGTCCGACATGACACCTTTAGCTGCACATGTCATCAGGTCCAGAGCAGGCTTGTCGTTAGGTTTAGTAAGGTTGTGGTCCTCCGTAAACTTGTGGAAGCCCTTTCCATCAAGTCTGACGACCATCCAAACATTCTTCAGCATCCGGTCATCCAGTTCATAGAGCCGAACGTACTCAAACTTGCTTTTCGCCATAAGCTGTAAGAATTTAGTTGACTAATTACTTTACTAAAGGTCTTGTTCACATGTTAAAACATCTTGGTTGGCAGTTAAGTTCCAAACGAGCCTGGATCTCGGGTTTCCGTTTAAAGAGATCTGAGATCTGTTTTAAACTTTTTTGACATTTTTTGACTTTTTTATTTTTTAAAAAAGTTTGAAAAGTTTTGCAGCGAACGCGCGGCGCAACAAAAACGCGCATTTTTAAAATGCAGCGCATAAAAATGACCAGCCAGAGCTCTTTAAGAAATTTTACCAAGCAACTGTCTTTTGTTAAACCACTTTTTCGCTCTTCTCTTGCTAAAGGAGACCTCCAGGTGCCTCCAGCACTCCGGAGACTCACCGATCGCACCAGAAGTAAGGGTACCTAACGGCGGTGGGTCCCTTTACTTCGGGTCGCTCGGCTACGCTACTGGGCATGACATCCTACTTCCGGTGTAGCGCAATGCCTGACATTTTCCTCGCTCCAGATAGCCGAAACGCTCAGGGGAGAGTCTGACAGGCTTTGGCAGTCGGGCTCTCATACATAAAAATCACAGTTGTATATATTGGCTGTGTTAGTCTTTTATTTGTCTCCTGTGAGTCCTTCTGGGGGCCTTTACTTTTTTGAAAACCCTCTTACAGCCACTGCCCACACGCACAAATAGTTGCGTTACCAGACTCCTTATAGCCAAGTCTCTCGATAAAACAGTCTGAGATATGGTATTGGTGTGTGAACTTTTAATGTTTTCGTACAATGTCAAGTTCCTTATTGGTAATGAAATTACCCCTCCGTGCAAAGCTTTACAAATGGTGACTTCGTAATTCAAGTTCCCATAGAAACCTCTTCGGCCTCACCAACTTTGCTTGGTTATACCATTCCCCTTTAAATGCTTCGCGGGCTTCGTTTGTCACGCGGCTGCTAGTGGAGGGGTGACTGCATCACCAACCCATTTGCATACTATTATTGTTGCATAAAATGTCTGGTACATATGATCCATGATCGGGTTTAATTGCAATAAAGTCGGATTTTTTGAAGTTGTCACACCCCTTTTTCGTGCGCGAATGGTTTTGCGCGTCACAATCACATGTTAACGTGTGGTGTGCGCGTCAAAATTGAGAAATTCACATGCGTCGGAACTTTTGGGGTGAACTTCAAAAAATTCGACTATATATATGAACAGTTTCTCATAATCGCATGGTAGATTCAACTAATTGACAAGAATCATAAAATTATCGATCCATTATTGACAACACGTTAGACACCCAAGCTTCACTGTGCCCTCACAAACTATTATTAGTCAATTAGCTATGCTTTTTGATCCAATGATCTCCATTCCAATATCACTGCAAGATTCGGGTTATATCCCAATCAAATAATTAACTAATAATAACTCCATTACCTTGTTTCAATGTTTACCCCTCCCTTTTAGCAATTTGTGGAATGCTTATCTATCTCGTTTTGTGACAAAAGGTATTTCAACAAGCGAGGAGTTTCTAGTGGTACGTTTATAAATTCCATTTTGGTGGTCGTTATCAGCATTTGTTTAACTCTTATGCTTGTTCCCCGTTTAGAATGACCTAGATGGGGGCGAGAGGTGAGTAATAAAATGTGAATAGAGGGCTTGAACATATAGGCTGTAAGGGGGCCGTGCCTAAAAAATGTGTGCCGCTGTCACAATAAGGTCAGAATTTATATTAGGGCTATTTACAATTTAGCGACTTATATTTACAATTTACATGATTTAGTATTCTGTCCTCAGAGCAGGGGAATCGCTTTTCTAAGACCTTCCGAGTATGCAGTTACTCAAAGACGGTTATTACAGTGTGGGGCTTGGATAGTCAAAAGATAAAATAACGAGATTAGAAACGATGGGGAGGGGAGAAAATAGTGATATTTTCACTTCATTCTTTCATTTCACACAGTAACTGTTCAAGATTAACACGTGATAGTCGAATATATACATAGGGTTGCATGTCAGTGGTAGGACATAGGTAGAACACGAATAGTACTTCTGCAGTGTTCCCTACATGTCTCCTTAATTTCACTGTTCGCCGACCAAATGTAGAGAATTTAACATTTGTCTGGCGAACAGTGAAATTAAGGAGACATGAGGAACACTGCAGCAGTATATTCGGTTCTTACACTATTCACTACACTGTCATGCAACCATATTTATATCGACCTATCACGTTTAATCTTGAACGATTACTGTTAAGTGAATGAAGAATGAATGTGAAATATCCACTATTTTCTCCCCTCCCCATCGGTTTTCTAATCTCGTATTTTTCTATTGATACTATCCAGCCCCCACACTGTTATAACGTCTTATGATGAACTGGCATACTCTAAGGCTTAGAAAAAGCATTCCCTGCTCTTGAGGACAGAATACTAAATCATGTAAATTGTAAATATAAGTCGCTAAATTGTAAAATAAGCCCTAATATAATTCTGACGTTATTGTGACAGCGGCACACATGTTTATTAGGCACGGCCCCCCCTTACAGCACTATAATGTTTACAATGCCCTCTATTTCACATTTATTCAATCACCTCTCGCCCCCATCTAGGTCATTCTAAACGGGGAACCCATAAAGTATAAACAAATTGGTGATAACGACACCAAAAATTGAATTTTATAAACGTACCAACTAGAAACTCTCCCTGCTTGTTGAATACCTTTTGTCACAAACAGTAGAAAGCATTCTACACAAAGATTGCTAAAAGGAGAGGGGTACACATTGAAACAAGGTAATGGAGTTATTATAGTTAATATTTGAGGGGATATAACCCGATATTGCAGTGATATTGGAAGTGGAGATCATTTGGATCAAAAAGATAGCTTAATGACGAAAATAGTTTGTGAGGGCAAGTGAGCTTTGGTTAGAGTGTTGTCAAATGATTCGATAATTATATGTTGTCAATAGTTTCTAACAATGGATTATTGAGGACGCTGTTCATATATAGCGGATTTTTGAAGTTGTCCACCCCAAAATGATCCGCGCATGTGAAATTTATCATTTTGACGCGCACCACCCACAGTTAACATGTGATGGACGCGCAAAAACAATTCCGCGCACGAAAAGGGGGGTGACAACTTCAAAAAATCCAAAAAAACCCTCTTATGAAAATTGCAATTAAACCGATCAGGGATCATAGTCCACCAGTACATTTTATGCAACAATAATCAGTAGCAATAGGGTTGGTGATGCAGTCACACCTACCACTAGCAGCACGCGTGACAAAAACGAAGCCCGCGAAGCATTTAATAGGGATGGTAATCACCAAGCAAATTGGGAGGCCGAGAGGTCTAGGAGGAACTTGATTACGAAGCACTCATTTGTAGCTTGCACGGAAGGGGTAATTTTCTTACCAAAGTAGGAAACTGACATTTGTACTAAAACATTTAAAAGTTACACCCAATACCATATCTCAGTGTTTTATCGAGAGACTTGGCTCACAGGAGTCTGGAGCAACTAGTTTGTGCGTAGTGGGCAGTGGCTTTAAGAAGGGTTTACAAAAAAGTTCAAAGGCCCCCAGAAGACTCACAGGAGACAATAAAAGACTAACACAGCAAATAGATATCAACTGTGATTTTATGTATGAGACGCCCACTGCCCAAAGCCTGTCAGACATCTCCCTGAGCGTTTCGGCCTATCTTGGAGCGAGGAAAATGGTCAGGCATTGCACTGACAGTCCGGAGTAGGAGTCATGCGCAGTAGCGGTAGCCGAAGCGACCAGAAGTAAGGGACCCACCGCCGGTAGGTCCCTTACTTCTGGTCGCTTCGGTGGGTCTCCTGGAGGCTGGAGGCACCTGGAGGCTCCTTTAGGCCAAGAAAGAGAGCTAAAAAGTGTGTTTAAAAAAGACAGTTGCTTGGTAAAATTTCTTAAAAGAGCTACTGCTGGTCATTTTTTTATGCGCTTGCATTTAAAAAATGCGAGTTTTTGTTGCGCCGTACGCGTTCGCTGCAAAACTTTCAAACTTTTTTAATAAAAAATAAAAAAGTCAAAAATGCAAAAAGTTTAAAACCAATCTCAATCTCTTTAAACGGAAACCCGAGATCCAGGCTCGTTTGGAACTTAACTGCCAACCAAGATGTTTTAACATGTGAACAAGACCTTTAGTAAAGCTAATTAGTCAACTAACTTCTTACAGTTTAGTGGCGAATAGCAAGTTTGGTAAGTGTCGGCTCTATGAACTGGATGACCGGATGCTGAGAATGTTTTGGTGGTCGTTCAGACTGATGAAGGGCTTCCAAGTTACGGAGGACCACAACTTTACTAAACCTAACGACAAGCCTGCTCTGGACCTGATGACATGTGCAGCTAAAGGTGTCATGTCGGACCTTCAGGATATTTTCCTTGCGTATGGGCAGAGTGATGAGTTTAGTTTTGTTTTTAAAAGGACATCAACGTTGTACAGTAGACGAGCAAGTAAAATCATATCTACTGTGTTCAATGTTCACCGGTCACTATGTTTTTAACTGGTCCAAATTCTGCTCCACACCGCTGAAAAAGCCCGCACCATAGTTTGTATGGCGAGTTATTCTTACCGACGGCAGCGATGTTGAGAAATACCTGAATTGAGGCAGGCGGGACTGCAATATAACACCTTTTCAATACCTGTTTCTGGACCCTCGTACAAAAGGGAGGACTGACCACACAGGAGGCGGAGCATAGAGAAAAAACGGTTTTTTAAACGGACTCTTTTTCAGCTGACAAGAATGAGATATGTTTTCAGAGTTGGTTTTTGACATTTACAATGGAGAACCTGCCGTGTGTATAGAAAGGGGTCCACAATTGTGTGGACATCCACTGTGGATGAGGAGACAAAGAGAAAGAAGAAAGTTTTGGAAGTGTTACACTGTGATATTATTGGTGATAAGTTTGGGAGAAGACGGAGTTAATGTCTGAATATTTGTTTCTTTTTAAAAACATATATTGTGGGGAGAGTAAGGTATCTTATTTATTGACGTTTTTAATCCGTTTAAAATATTTGGTTTTGAAGTGTCTTTCTTCTAACATAACACCATTAAATCCATTGTAGACGATGGCGATGGCAGGAAACAACAAGCGACGTCCTTGAGTGCATCAACTCTATTTTACAAAATCCTTCCTTTCAAAACATACAAAGCTGCACATCCTACAAATCAGATTCTGGCGACAGCAGGGCTGGTCAATAATCACAACAAACAACTCTCACATCTTCTGAATAATCCCTACAACTCCACCCATCACAAACACAGCCCTCAGAACCCCTCTCTCGAATCACAGGAGAGAAAGACTCTCCAAATAAACAAAGTGAAAGGTGGAGATATCACATTCCAGGATATCCTACCTCTACATTCAGTTTGGTGTCATTAGCGGGGGAGTCTCCGGAAAAATGGAACGACATTTGCACGGATGGATTTCCATGGTTGTTATCTTACAGTGACCCAGACCATGGTACCGGGTTCTACTGAACAAGAGTGGTATTGTTGCCATGGAAACAATGAACACGTTCACATTGGTAGACAAACAGGACAAATCTCATGTTGTACCCAAGAGACGAACTGTCTTCTCTTTTGTGATAGAGGATAGTGTGTTTTGTTTGTATGGGAATAATCTGTTGTACAGGCCAGGTGAGAGGATTATGAAGAAGGTGGGGAAACCTAAAATTGCAACTGTTTAGTAAGTTGTTTTAGTTGGGCTGCATGTTTTAAAAAGACTTTTTTTTATCTCGTCTTACCACAATTAACAATAACATCTGGATTCTGGACCATCCTCACAAGTTTCATTTTATGTATCAACTTACAAAACTACCACACAACCCGGCACAACGAAATAATACCCCCACCTCTCTGTAACATACCCCCACCTCTAGCTCTCTGTACTCTGTACCATGTCGACATCCCAGCACAACTTACTTATTCCGCCGGCCCACCTCTACTGTAACGGTATCCTCCCCCCCCATTTTTATAGCAATGTTCTACGTCCAGCTGCTGCTAAACCCTGAGGAGGATATCTCAAAAGAGGACGAAGAGTTTTGGAGTTCTCTAATGAGCAAGGTGAATCTGGGAGAACAACAACAGCAGCAACAACAACAACCCACCAACCAGGTCGAGGTGCGTATATCGAGGTGTGGTTTTGATAAGTAGACTGGGGTAGTACAGGGTGTCCCGCTATCTTTGCGATTATTTTGATTATATTGAACCGGGTAGGCCGCACAAGAGAGCCTGCTGATTCAGATACAGATAACCCCCCTGTATTCCAGGTAGCGCCAAGGCCCTCATTTTGTATCAAAACGAAGAACAAGGAAGAAACAAAAGTGTTTCTCAACATCTGTACTCACGACGATATCCCAGCTCCAAAGTAAGTTCAGGAAAAACTGATTATCTCGACTGAGTCAAATTGACTCCTCCGTGACTTCCCAAAGAGATGACAACGCTGTATTCCTCTCTTATACAATTTACCCCCCCCCCCCCCCCCGCCAGAAAGAGAGCATTCCTCTCTCCCCCCACAACCCCTAACCCCCACAACCCCTCCCCCTCCCCAGGAAGATGACTGTAGAGGAGCTGGTAGCGTTGTTGGAGAGTGAAGATGACATGCCGGCTGCTGACTATCGGATACCAATGAGTATTGGGGAACAACCACACGCCGAGGTAATGGAGGGGGAGTCAGTTAATTAGCTAATAACTCTGGAGATTAATAATTGAGTTAGAGAAACAGTTGTATACCATGGATTAGGTCCCTCCTCTCAAGACAAAAGTTGGGTACGAGGGCGTCACTCTCCCTTACTTTATCTCCCCTCTCCCAGGTGGATAAGAAAGGTGCAGGGTGTACTGTGTACGATATTGTTAATCAATAAGGTACGTCAAACGCTCAAGGGAGGATCGTTGTTTCTCATTTCTTCCCCTCAAGTCGTCTATCGGGTTAGACCCAAGTTTCTCGGTAAGTGGGTCTATCAGGTGCTAGACGCCAAGTTCTCGGTAAGTTGTTCATTTATTGGGAGAATCAAAACGAAGTAACATAACTCATTTTCTTTACAGTTTTTAATTTACTGCAGTTATCATAAATTTATCTATCATAAAATTAAAAGAACATGAAATATGGCACAAAATTTTTTTTTTTTTTAAAAAAAAAAAAAAAAAACCAAAAAAAAAAAAAAGAAGGCAAACAGTATCAGCCACCTGGTATGCAATATAATTGTCCCTCGCACTTCATCCGTGCCATGCGGTTCAGCTTCACCCTTGCCTATCAACCTCACCTTGAGAGGGTTTTTTTTTTTTTTAAAAAATTTTTTTTTTTTTTTTTATTTTTTTTTTTTTTTTTTTTTTTTTTTGTTTATTACCGAATCACACAATTTACTTCCACACAATCCTATTGACGTACAGTCGGAAACTCTTGAGTGTAGCGTAGAATATTATCCTGTAGTACTAACTCTTGGTGTAAAGGATGATGACTAACAAACACTCGAACCCGGTAGTGTGGCCAGGAAAGAATAGGTGTGTGAGGCTCCGTGAGGCTGTTGAGGAACTAATCCCAAGAGAACGAGGGAGGGTAAAGACAAGTCCTGTTATAGGCGATCCAGAAGGGCTTTTTACTGCCCGCGGTGTAGCTGTTTTGAATTTCAATTGGGCCGATTTGATACCCGCCGTGCTAGATGTAAAAACTAATAGCAGTTGGCACATTTGGGGACAGAAATGGAACACAATGAGGTATCCACTATAGTCCCTACCTTACACTTGTTTCTAAAGGGTACATACTCGCGTCTACACATATCTTGAGTTGGTCGAGAAAAGTTGTATAGTTTAGCTTGGACAAGGTCAAAATGAAAACCACAATGCCCAAACTCCATGAGCCATGTACGTAAGATACCCCTCCTGGCCCCATAAACTGAGATCTCCGGGCCATTATGGGCTTGTCATTGACATCAATTTCTCTAAGTTCATGACATAGAAGCAGGAGAAGGAGGGGAGGAAAGAGGAATCTTAGGATAGCGAAAAGTTGACAAGTCAACAAGTTACTCACCTTGCTCTGCAGAACGAATTATGAGAGGTCCCAAAGTGAACAATCCAATTAATAGATATGTTATAGCTAGGTTTCTCATAATGAACATTGATGACGTGGTACAATTAAATGGCTTTACGTCGCGTCCGCCTTCGCATCAAGTTACTACAGTGTTGGTAGAGACGTTTAAAATCAGGGCAATTACAATCCTCCAGTGAAGAAAATCTGGCTCGACCATCCTCCTTTACCGTAAATGGATTCAAATAACTAACTCCGTTCCTTGGAGATGTATCTTTCGACCTCGGTGGGGAAATTAAATAAATAATTATGACATAGCAGGGGATGTTGATTCCTCCCCTGGCTACTAGGAAACAAGCAGGGTGTACTGTTTTGTGTAGCAGACAGAATAGGAGCCTTTCTGAACGTAAATCTTTTTAATGGGGCCCTTTCTGTACTTTGTATCATTTGTTCAATCGAACATGAAAAAAAACGATTTCAATCAACGACGCCAATCAACATCAATACTTCCTTTAATGGTTGGTTGGTTGAAATATTATAAAACCTGCATAAAATAGTATAATTACAAGGGGAATACCAGACCGATTATCAAAAACAAGGATTCCATTAATGCAAATAAGGTTAACAGACATATTTGAACTGAAATCTGAACTACAGATTAAAAGAGCAACAGAATAATATATAAGTGTATTTGAAAGCATTTAATAGCGCTAAAAGTCTTAAAAGTCTACTATAATGGGCATTTACAGTCGGACCCTGATTTATCGGGAAGCTTGGGAGATAGGGTTTTGCCGGTAAAATCGAGGGGTCCGACGTGACATTAACATGGATTAACGTCGCATTTGATAAAAACTAAATGCTAACGTTTTCCTGGTTACGTAAAAAATAACGTCTTCCACAATTGTCTATGTTATATAGCTCCTTTGTTCCAACTGGTTCACCCCCAAAGTCGTGCACGTATCGTTTGCATGTCTGTACACATGCATAACGTGTAAATATAAATACCGCACGTGCACGGTTTAAAGCCTCGAACAGTTGAATATTACTGGGAAACGATTAACTCGGTCCCGATGTTGTAAACATCTATACAAGACAGACAACGATTTATAATGGTACTAAAGGTCAAAATAAATTTGACGAGAAGCTTTCGAGATCATGTGTATACGGTGGGCTTCACTGTGTATCCAGCGTCTTCAGCCGTTTCTAAAACTCCCCATATAGGGTATAAGGGGGCCACTTAGACCTGTGGGGACGGGACAGTCTGGTCTGAATGAAAATGCTAAAAATGGCCACGTAAACAACTGCACATGTCAAAACTTCACGTAATGACCACTCCCAGTGCACGAGAAACAGTCAGCTTCAGCTACAGTCGGACCCCGATTTAGGGACCCCCGATTTAGGGACACCCCGATTTGGACAGGATTTTTTTCCCCAAAAATTTTAGAATTTTGTTGGGAAAGAGAATTTTTTGTGTGCAAATTTTTTGTGAATTTTTCAAAAAGAATTTCAGCTCATGTCCGAATCGTGTTTCGAATCGGTGCAATCTATCGCAAGTCATTCTGCTAATTAGACGGTTCGGAAACGAACGATACGTTGATCCCATGGTGCCCATCGAATCACAAGTTCACCAAGTCCAAGCGTCAAAATTTCGATTCCGATGGGGACACGTTTCGATTCGTTCGTCTAATAAGATCAGCAGACATGCGATAAAAGCACCGTTCGAAAACACGATTTCGGACGTGGCTGTATACCTTTAAAAAAATTTTATAACTTTTTTGCAAAAATTTTACAGTTACGATTGTCCAATGCTTTTGATCGGTGCTAACCCTAAATTTTAGAGAAAAAGTTTTTTGAAACTTGTATACTCCTCACCCGGGCACGACTTAGGGTCCCCCCGATTCGGTATGGATCACGTATCGGTTTCGTTTTAACCCGCGAATTTAGACAGGCATACCAGGTAAGTTTGCACCGATTCGAAATACAAACCGGGACGGACTGGTATGACTTAGAAAAATTTTCCCATTTTTTTGAAAATAAGTTATTTATATTTTTCTTTTCTAATCAGAAATGATCATGTCATCAATACCATGTAATGCTTATTATAACAGTTTAGAGTGTCTGTTTAGTCATCAATATAGCATTTTGGGCATAGATAGGTTTTCTTGGGTCAAATATGGCTCACCCCGATTAGTGGCACCTCGAATTTGCGGACAAGACCCTTTCCCCCGAGGGTGTCCTCCAATCGGGGTCCGCCTGTCTTGCCAAAATCTGTTTGCTTATGGGGGGTGAAGATAGTAAAGACAGTGGACCAAGAAGACTCGGCCTAAACAACTGCTTTGATGTATAAAGTTTATGCTATTGCAGAAGAAACGAGACACAAGATGGAAACAATTTTACAGCTCACTCAACAGCTTAACCTTACTATCGTTTAATTAATCTCAGCATTATTTACAGAAACTTTTAAATAAGGAAACTTGTTTTTTTCTAGGAAACTACAGGTTGTTAAGCATCCAAAAACAAAAGAGAATTCTGTTCTTGTGGTGTCCTCTGATTTGTGTGATTAACATTTGAAAGTTTTCTATAAAAAACGTTTCTTACTAAAGGCGTTTTCTTAAAAAACGAGAGTAGGTATAAAGCTTGTCTTATAAAAAAAAATGTTATTTTTTCCATGACCGGGTGAATGCCGAAGGCATATCACCCGGATGCTTTTTACTTTGTAAAAAGGATAGCAGGGTGAGAATTCGGAAAAGAATAGTCTTATTTATTTTTATACTAACTAACCGGTAGTAGGGACATTTTGGTCACACTTTCGTTGCGACGGGCAACCCTCGCGGCGCGCACGATCTCACACTCGACGTTAGAGTAACATGCGCGTGCACAAAACATTGAATTTATGAGGGGGCGCGGCTTATAAACTGTTAAACGTGCGACAAAATTTGTTTATTATTCGGCAGCGCACGTTTTGATTCGTGAAAATTGGAGAATTGAAAAATCTGTTCGCGTTTTGTTCAAAAAATTCGAAAAACCAAATTCCCATTTTGCGACAGCTCTACTCGTTTGGGCGAGTTGAATGGCAAATCAGCAGAGGGCAGGGAAACGTAGCGATTATGGATACATAATGCAAATATTCGTGTTTATAGCATTGAATTGTCCTCAGTGACCCTCGATCCTCCTGCTCTACAGCGTGTGTCCACGAAGTATTTGATTCGACCCAGCCAACCACAAGTTCTCAGAACACACAACAGACTAGTTATATATCTGTATTTTCAAATTGTAGCCGTATCTACATCGCCGCCTCCCACTTTATTTGGACAAAATAAATCACCACATCCCACCAACCCTCCTAGGTGATTGACCTCTCTCTTACTCGTTCTCAGTGAGCTGACTGGAACTGACCCTTTTGAAGAACAGATCCCATGTCGGCCGGATTAAACCACATAACATTAGGACTCACAGGAAACCAGTGATTCAGGAGGTCAAGACACACACGCCAGCATACTAAAAGAGGTGGAAGGTGCGAGGACCCACCCAACCGCCCACGCCCTAAACACTGATGACCTTAATTGCGAGGTATAGATAGGGGGTATTTTGATAGGATAGGAACATAGAATATAACGTTTTGGGAAAGATCAGATTTTTTAAATACAATTATGTTGTTAATTGTTTCGGCTTTTACCACTTACCAGGAACCTATGGAAGGGAAGCCGAGCTACCTAATTTTGGAAGTGTGGCTGCCTGGTGTTCAGAGTTCTGCTAAATTAACACTTGACGTTGGTAAGTCCTCCTCCTTTTCATCCAACTTCTCAAAACAAGCACTACAACTGCTCCAGATAGACCTAGGGATAATAATAAGAGGAAATACCAAGTTCAACCACGTTACTTGGTTGTTGAGAGTTATACTCCTTGTCCCTTGGAGCGTTTGAAATTATTTATACCTTTTTAAATTGATGTTTTGTATCGCAGCCAAACAAACACACTTCTGCTCCCAGTTCCCACTCGTCTTTCTCCCTCTCCCAGGTGAGGACCGGTTGATACTACACGCCCATCCTGCCCTGTATTTCCTAGAGGTTGAACTACCATACAATGTAATCCCCATGGAGTGTGGGGCACAATTTGATGTAGATAGCCATCTCCTAACAATTGCACTCATGGTGACAGAGGAGACGGCTTCAGTGAGGGGAGTCACACCCCCTTCCCCGGCTACTGGTCTAACGGTCCCTCTTGAAGAGTGCATCAGCCGGTGCTGTGTGGGACATTTGGCACACTTTTCAGATCTGTTTATGTTGTAACGCGCGAGGTCAGTCATGTTGAAGGTCGTGCGCTCCAAAGACGGCGTTCTCAGAGGTGAGGCGCGCGGTAATTTTTCCGGGGTCTCGAAAATCTGGACCTGGTTCAACGGTGGTGACTTGGCACAGGCAGAGTGTGCCCAAGCGGTGTGCCGGTTTAAAACCGCGTGTGGTTTTACGTTTCCCTTTTGAAATATGTGTATACAGTAAAGTTTATTATTTTGCAGAGTCCTAAGTTTGTAAATATTGATTGTTTTATTTGATCTACCACCCCTACTTATTCCCCAAACTTTTTTCCCAACTTCCCTGACATGGTGATTTATTCCCTCAAAAAAAAAAAATTTGAATCTATTTTAGCAGCAATGTTAAGCCGAACTCCCAAGCCACACGCCTGTCAGCAGCTTATCGTTAGGTCTCTCTCCGAGAAAAGGAAAACACGTAAGTTATTATTGAAATGATGTAGCAAAATAGCAAATATAACGGTAATCTCAGATAGCATAGATATAGGTTCACAAAACATGTAGTTAGCAGTTGTAATATTGTCTTCATTTTAAAGATTTATAGCATTTATCGGTCTATTGCAGCTGAAGTGTTCCTGTCCCTATCTTGTCCCCATCTTCAATCCAGACTAATCCTGTGTAATGGGCATGGTTCCATATCATTTATAGAACTGTAGAGATCACTGTGCACATTCGATATGTTTCATGCACTGTAATTACTGCATTCAAAGGTTCCATGCAACTCATTCCTCATTCAATTAATAGCCATGCAATGTAGACCTCTAACGATTTTCATTCACTAAAAATGCAAGGCTACTAGACCTCACTGATTTGGGGGGGTTGCCTCACCGTACACTAGGACGGGTGCTGGGGTAACCCTGTTCTTCCCAATCTCCTTCGTGTGCTGATCTATTGCTGAGAAACTCGTTCCTATCTTCCCCTCATACTAAGTTTGCAAGTCAGATAGTGAGGGCTCCGCAATACCTGCAAATAATTAGGGTTCTTTCAGATTCACTGTTCATGAAAACGGTATACAAACAGTACCGGTACTGATTATGGTATTGGTACTTGTCAGTTGAGAAATCCATCATCTATATTAGTAATCCATACATAACACCAACTACCGATATGTAAACAAGAAAAGAAGACAAAACCAAAGAGGTAGTCGGAGATCCGGAGTTGTCGATCACAGAAGCTTCAATAACATGGTACCCGTCCCAGGAGGCCACACTCCAGCAAAATGGACAGGAAGAACACAGAGTGCAATGATGAGTAGGCACAGATAGAATGGTTGGATAACAACCCACATCTCATCACGGCACCATTTAGAACACTGTAATTAGGGGGGGGGGGCATTCGATATCATAGACGGACGATTTGTAACCCATCCTTTGTACCCGGAAGGTACGATGAGACAGGGTTCGAGAAAGGCTAGGCACAGAAGATTAGTTTGCTATTTCCCAATCCCAATTCCAAAAAAGTTATGTTTAATTGGCTATTACTCTGTTGAATCTATCTATTGAATCTGCCTGGTTACCTTCATGGTATTGTCCGCTGCAATGAGACCCGGCACAGTGAAGCAGCAGAGAACGAGGGATGTGACCAGGGGGATGAATAGTAGAGTCACGTGTGCTGTGTAGTAGTCTTCTGTAAACGATGAAGTTATATGGGGTAGTATCTATCTCTCTCTCTCTCTCTCTCTCTCTCTCTCTCCATCTCTCTCTCTCTCCTCTCTCTCTCTCTTCTCTCTATCTATCTCTCTCTCTCTTCTCTCTCTCCCCCCCCTCCCTCTCTCTCTCTTCACGTCTCTCTCTCTCTCTCTCTCTCTTCTCTCTCATCTCTCACTCCTTCTCCTCTCTCTCCTCTCCATCTCCTCTCTCTCTCATCCCTCAGTCCCTCTCTTCCCTCTCCGTGCATGGACTCATCATCTCGATCTATTCCCCTCGTCTCATCTCCCCCCATCTTCCATCTCTCCTCTCCTCTTCTCTCCCTCTCCTCTCTCTCCTCTCCGCACCCCTCGTCACTCGTCAGTGTCCTCCTCTCTTCTCTCCTATCCTCCCTCTCTCCCATCTCCTCGCCTCGCTCTCCTCTCTCTTACCCTCCAATATCGATCCTACCTCTCTCTCTTCCTCTTCTCCTTCTCGTCTCTCTCCCCACCCTCTCGGACTCCTCTCCTCAAGACCGTCGCTCAATATCGCTCTCTCCCTCGTTCTCCTTCCTCCTCCTCTCTCATGGGTTCTCTCCTCCATCCTCTTCCTCTCTCTCTCCGGCCCCTCTCTCCCTCTCTATTTCATCCTCCTCGCACTCTCTCCAGCTCCTCGCCCTCGACACCTTATCATACTTCTTCGCCTCGTTCTCTTCCCTTTTTTCTCCTCGACTCTCCCTCCCTCTCCGTCTCTCGCCTGATCCTCTCATCCTCTCTCCGTCTGCTCTCGCTCCTCTCCCCTCCACCCTCACTCTCTTCAGCCACCCCTCTCATCCGCCTTCTCCTTCCCTACCTCTCGCCTCTCTCCTCACTCTCCTCTCTCCCCTCTTCCACCAACCAACACACAAACTCGCTTTCCCTGGGCTCTCTCCCTCCTCTCTCTCGGTCTTCCGCTCCCCGTCCTCGCCTCTCGCCGTCTCTCCCCCCCTCTCGGCTCTCCATACCCTCTCTTCCCCTCTCTCCAGCTCGCCCTCCTCTCACCATCAATCCTCTCTTCCGTAACTCATATCACGGTCTCACCTCCTCCCTCTCTCTCTCCGTCTCTCTCTCTTATCCCTCTCTCTCTCCTCGTCTAGTCATCTCCGCTCATCTTCGTCTCCTCTTCTTCTCGATCTCTCTCAATCTCTCTTTTTTCTTTTCCCCCTCTTCCTCTCTACTTCGGGGGTGGGAGAGGTTGAGAAGTCGGCGACGCTCATCTAGTAGGTAATCAGGAATGCCTGTATCTCGTACTGTACCTGCATTGGTTACCATGGTTACAACACAATCTAGGTTGCTGGTTGGTTACCATGTTACACAACAATCACGCTAACGTCCTAAGCGTGGGTTACCCCAGTGCAATCAAATCATTAAATTCTCTTAATACTAAACACCACTCACATTAATGGTAAGATGGCCTGTAGAGCTCCGGCAGCCCAACTAACTCCCAGAAAAAAAAAAAAAAAAAAAACCAAAAATCTACTCGGTACGCAGAGTCTCCCTCCCTGTCGGACTGTACTGAACACTGTAATTTCCCCCACGGTCCACCGCCATGGCAACCGCTATCAGGGTGATTCTTGGTTGCACGGACACGATAACACATGCCCGGGTGTTGGCCACAAATGTACCTGACGATAGAGGAATGAGATAGGGAAATCATAAATGTAACGTCTTTATCTGATTGTGTAATACATTGACCGTCCTCATCAGGTCAATTTGTCTGTTTTGTATAGGTGTCAACTATGATCATTTCAGCTAATTAATGCGATCGATTTCAGGTGCTCCCCAAGAAGGTGGCACTACAAGAACGCCAAAACACCAAGACCCCATTTACCCTTGGACAGTGGATACTAAACAAAACAGGTATGTGTGTTATTTAGCTCTAGCAAGGTGCATCATATCTAGTATAATATCATGCCCACATCCAGTTTTTATTGATATTCTACTTCACCCCAGGTCCGCCAGCCCCTCTTACCCCTCTTACCTCTACTCCCGAACCCTACCCCCTCGTTTTTCTTACCTCGCCCCGTCACTCCTCGTTCCACGTGAAGTTAGATAGGAGAATAGATCCACTGTAGAGGGACACACTCCCTGTAGGATGTCTAGTATTGAAACATTCATGTAGACGCTGGGGAAGCTTGTACATGTTTGTAAGGAATTTGGGGTACAATTAGACCCATCGATATATATGTTTTAGTTGTTAATAACTTGCTGGAGAACTTCTTTTGGATTATGCTTCTCAGTTAAAAAAAGCAGATGGTTAACCATCGAATCTGAATGATTTCCTCTTCTATGATTTAAGTGCACTATAGTGTGTTTTACGCGACTAAGGAGTCTCTGGTTTTGTGGTATGCGGTACTGTTAGATATACCCTCGTAACGTTGCAGATGTTCAACGCTACCCCCCTTAGCAGTGATACGGGTGTTGGTTCTAATAGAACCTTCCCTCTCGCGCAGTTCTATAAATGATCCGAGAAAGGAGCAAAGGAGCAAGTTTTTATGAACGAGGAAGCACAAAACATCCCATGTCCTCGTACCTATTCCAAGGATCATGAAGAATGATGGCCCCACGCCACAAATTTAAAACCCCAGGCTCTAACTATTCCTCCTCGGATCCCTCATAGGGGACACAGCTCTGTGCGTTGAAAGAGATAGTGGGAGGTAAGCGTTCACATTGCCCATCCACAGATCCAAATCCGAATGTTCATTAATAACTGGGTGGGTGGTTGAGCTACTACTACTACTACTAGCTATGCAGTTATATCAGGCAAAGGAGAGGGGGGTTCAAACAAACGTTTCAAGGATAATACAACGCAATTATCAGCTAAAGGATCATTAGTGAGGGACGGGAGACACTCTCATCTTCTCTCCCGTCCATCTCATGTGCATCATCCGCATGGTATAATGCTCCTTAATTGCTTGATGCTTGCTTGCTTAATGCTCCTTCCTCCAGTAAGCGCTCCTTTCCTTCTTTCCTTATGCTTCTCCTTCTTTTCACAATGCTCCTTCTCAGTACAAAACACAAAACACAACACACCAAGGTCTGAAGAACATGCAGTTATAACAACTGAACATTATTCAGTCAGTGAACACTGAACAATATGAGAATGGATATAGAGAAGCCATAGAAGGAGATGATGTAGGACCTATTATAATAAATTATCGGGGAAGGGAGACTGATCAATCACGGTTCAGCAGAAAGGGAAGAGGGGCTCTTTCTCTGCAACTAAGAGAGTGCAACTTCACCATTGCAACATTTAAATGGGAAAACAAGCTTCAGGTACTGTGGGTATAGGGCTTTGTAGTACTCCTAGTACTATGATAAATGAAACATTTACAATTGGTTCTGTGTGCTCATTCAAACTCTCAAATGACCAGGTTAAAGCGACGGTGGGGGAGAGCATATCATCAGATAAGATCCGACAAATATTAAAGAATAGATGGATGGTAGGGGAGTAGTATAGGAGAAGTATGTGATTCTATAACTATGGGTTGTTAATCGATCGCAGAACTACATCCTGTACTACACAGCAATGGGAGGAGTGGCACTGCTGAGTAAAGACACACATTACACATCATTTTATAAGGCACGTGGCCACTGACAATCCCACTCATCAAGGCCGGGCAGTTTAGGACAGAGAGAGAGAATAGAGATCGAGAGAGTGAAGAGGGAGGGAGGAAAAATCTAGAAGGGTCGGAGGTTTTAATTTATGTTATCAATGATGAACGGAAGCTGAAGCGACTGAAGCCAGAAGAATGCCCCGTGAATGCCAAGGCCAGCCGGCCGAAAAGGCCAGCCGGTTATTTTTGAAGTTGCAACCGGCCCCTTTTTCGTGGGCGGCTGCGCGAAAATGTTTTTTTAGTTTTTTTCCCGTCTACCTCACAGAATGTTAACTGTTGTGGTGTTGTGCGTCCAAATTGATAAATGTCTATAAAATTTTAGCAATGCATCACGACAAGGGTCAAAAAAATTTTGGGGGGTGAAAAAAAACCAAAAGACTTTAAAAAAAATCCTCCACGCCCCCCGAACCATTCATAGTAAGTATTTATTGCGAGAATTTCTAAGATGGGTAGGGGAGGCTGAAAGAAAATTTTTAATGTTTCAGACCAAAGAGAAAACAACAACACCAAAAGTTCAGAAGCATCATTGTCATTTCGGCGCATTTGAAGTTGAAAGGACAATTTAATATTCTTTTCCCCCCCCTCTCTCTTCTTCTTTCACTTTCTCCTGTCCCTCTTCTCTTTCTCCCCCTCTCCCATATCTCTTTCTCTCTTATTCTCTTCCTCTCTTCACCTCCTCTTCGGCCCTCCTCTACTTCGCCCTCTACCTCCAGAGTCCCCCCCCGAATCTCGCTCATCTCTCTCCACTACTCTACCATTCTCCGCATCTCCGATCATCGGCTCCTACCAATCTTGACTACTCTCTAGTGGCTTCGTCCTCCCTGTCTGAAGCCTCTCTCATTGCACCCTTCGCATCTCTCTTCCTCTCTCTCTATCATTCTCTATACTAGCGGATCATGCGTGACCCCTCCAATTATGTTGTCAATCCCTCTCAGCCAGCCTCGTCATAGACACACTCTCCTCTCCTCTCATTCCTTGTCCCCTCTCTCCTCTCTCTCTCTCTCTCTCTCTTCTCTCCTCCTCAGTCTGCTCTCTCATTCACACATACAGTGCAGGCATACGACTCGAGCCACATGTTGCTGCGTTGCTGCACCTCATAACATGCAAAGATTCAACATTTGTGTGTTTTCGATGGTAGAGAATTATTGACGAGCTGCAATTGAACCAGATATCAAGGAAAGAGGATAATATCAAGGAGAGATATTTGATGATTTTATACTTTGAATAATCTCAGGTGGTTTGGGGAAATCAATATATAATCACTGTATGATAAACATAACCAAGGCTTTTTCCACTAAAATGAATCTGATAGAGATGCCAGAAATGAGAGAATCTGATAACTCATTACACAATGCATATCAGTACAATTAAAACGAACGAAATGAGGGCCTGTCCTAATAGCGACCGACCAGTTTTACAAGCTACCTATGAATATTAAGAGTGTTGGAGAGAAAAGGGGGAT